>CM034710.1:99469166-99486403 GCA_020142125.1 Phrynosoma platyrhinos
TCCCTCAGCCCTTAAAGGGGAAAGGTTGCCTACCCCTGGTCTATGCTATAGACTATACTTTACTAGTCTATGCTGATTTTCTTTTGGAATTCCCTGGTGTGCTCCATTTGCTATTGTATATTTGCAATGTGATCCCTGGTGCATCTTCCTTTCCTGAACCCTGCTTAGACCTGTGGGATTTCTATCTCTGTGTAAGGTTGGAGTCTATGTTGCAGAATTTTGAGCATAATTTTGCTTGCAGGGAAGATCAGTGCTATGGTCCTATAGTTGCTGCAGTCTTTTGTATCTCCTTTTTTGTGGATGGAGGTGTATATTGATCACTTCCAAACTGTTAGCCATCATTTTGTTTTCCATATCTGTTGACATATGTTGGTTAGCACTATAGATGACTCTGTCAATGTGGACTGCAGCAGTTCAATTGGAATATCATCTGTTCCTGGTGATCTGTTTTTTTACTATTTCTCTTATTGCAGTTTCCACTTTGCTTTTAAGAATTTGAGGTTCATCTTCATATGGCTCTTTGTTCCATGTATCCTTAATTTTGTAATCTCTTTTGTATAATTTTTCTGTCTATTGCATCCAACTTCTTTTTATTCCTTCCTGGTCTTGAATTATGCTATTTTTATTGTCATAGAGCATCCTGCTCCTTGGTTTGAATGTTCCTTTGATTTCCCAGGTCTTGTGAAATAGATCTCTTGTTCTTCCCTTTTTGTTGTTGTCTTCTATTTCTCTGCATTGGTCACTGCAGTAATTTTCTTTATCTTTCCGCACAAGCAGTACTGTTGTATTGTTGCATTCATAATTCTTAGTTTTTTCCTACCTCCCTTTTGTTTTTCTTCTCTTCTTTTTTTATTATTTCTAGTGTTTTGTCTGTCATCCATGGTTTTTTCTCTTTCTTTTTGCTTGTTGAAAGTGTTTGTCTGAATTCTTCTTTTATTATGTCCCTTACTTCATACCATAGTTCCTCTAGTTCTCAGTCTGTTTGGCTTAGTAGTGCAAATCTGTTTCTTTTGTTGTCAGTAAATTCTGTTGAGATATTATTTAGATCATATTTTGGTATAAATCACTGGTTTTGTTTTCTTCTTGAGTCTTACTCTTATTTTTGATATGAGTAATTTGTGATCTGTACCACAATCGACGCCTGGTTTAGTCTTGGCCACCGGTATAGAGTTCCGCCATCTTTTACTTCCAATTATATAGGTCTATTTGATTTTTGTGTTGATCATCTGGTGATGTCCATGTGTATAGCCTCTTTCTGGTTGTATGAAAAATGTGTTGGCAATGAATAGATTGTTGGCTTCAAAAAATATTTCAGACACTCACCTGCTTCATTTCTTTTGCCTAATCCAAATCTACCAACTGTGTTTGATTCTTCCCAGCACTACCTTCTGAAAATGGCCAGCCAGGTAGAAATCCTGAGGGACAGTATGCCAAATCCTTGTCTCAGGCAGCCAGTACAGGATTTCAAGGCCATTAATATGGAAAGCTGCTGACATATTCAAGAAATTTAGCCCAATAAATGAAAAAGGGCACCTGGTGGGAGAAGGTTGTCCTAAATGACCTGTTACTTTTCCCTACATACACTAAGCCACATGGAAAAAATATGACTCTGATGACACTGCGTACTAAAAATTGTTGTGTTCTGCTATGATCAGAAGGTTTCTAATCTTTAAAGTCTAGAAACACATATTACAATAGCCAGTTTTAAGTAGGAACACAACCTAAAGACAAATAACATTTTAAAAGAAGCATTTTATACATTGTTCTTGTGTATCATCAAGTGGTTTCCAACTTAAGGTGACCCTAAGGCAAACCTATCACAGGATTTTCTTGGCAACACTTGCTTGGAAGGGGTTTACCTTTGTCTTCCTCCAAGGCTGAGAGGGTATGACTTGTCCACACCCAGTGGACGAGTATGGATCTGAACCCTGGTCTCCAGAGTTATACATACCAGCACTCAAAGTAGGATACCACATTGGCTCTTATTTTATACATATGCAAATCTGATTCATAAAACAACTAAATTTTAGATAACCAAGTGACAGCCCTAATCAAGAACCCACAAACAGACATTCCCTCCAACTTTTCACTGCTCACAGTATTCATCATCCATTCTATACCAGCTTCAGAATTAAATCTTTACTTGCTAATAAGCTGCAACCTTTCAAAGTATGCCTCCTGCACATTAATTTAGGAATTCTCCTGTGACAGTATATCCTGCCCAGCCTGCATTTAGGGGTCTGCTGATAACAGGTGGTCAACATTAGAAACCTGAAGACACTTCAAATACTACAACAACCAGAGCAGTGGGAGAATAGAAACTAGTCAAGCAAATGCACTCTTTCACGACATCATTTTATTTGCGCTTCAGTGTTGTTGGTTCCCATGTTTGCTTATTCACATTTGAGATACAGCAATACCATTTACATCACTCTGTTTGCTGTGCCTTCTGTTGCATGATTGGTGTTTGTTTGCTTTTTTAAATTAGGACACCATAATTGCAGAGTTACATAATGACACTATTTTGGAACCACCTCCACTAATTGCCCAGATCAGGAAAATAATTACACACCACACCACTTCTACCATTTTTTTCTAAGTTTTTTTCTTACACACCAACACTTACACAGTTCTGGTTTAGCAGAATGTAGAGAACAAATGTTCAGCCATCCTTTTGAGAACTCTTGGGAATTCTGAGGTACTATAAGATAACTAGTAGTCTGGAGTTTCCCTAGTAGTGGCTGCTGAGGAATTCCCAAGGGAGGAGCAATGAAGCCACATTTCCTATGCTCCCAACATCACAATGAAGCAGAATAAGACATTCACACCCAAAGTAGTTACTAAACCATAGTAGGGTGGTGGGGGTCATTAATGGATTATTTCAAGTGGGAAAAGAATCTATTTCTAAATGACCTAACAGTGGTACACTGGTACAGAGTGGTACCAACTCAAATGACCCAAGAGTGGTACAGAGCCAAAAGATGTCATAAGCTCCAGGCAAAGACAAGATAAACACCATGCAATTGCAGTAAAAGTGTCTTGAGCTGGGCAGGCCTGGTTGGAGGCAGCCAGTGCTATGAAGGGGGGCCTAGAGGGAAGAACTGTAACCAAATAGAAGCTTCAAACAAAAATCCACCAAACAGTGATACCTTTATTGGCAAACCAAAATGCACAATATAATATATTGGTTGGCCAATAAAGGTATCACTGGTGGATTTTGTTTGAATTTGCTAAATGGCCATCACAGCTACCCCTGCATGTTTTCAAAGAGCAGCTTGTCTGTTAGAAGTCAGATAAGGTTTTGATCTCAGAGAAATAGGGTTGTAGTCTGGATAAGCTGTTGGGGAACTGGATTGATGGGTGCAAGGCTGAAATTAAGGAAGAGGTAATAAATCTAATTGGACTGCAACAGTTTTATTACATCCTGGCTCCAGATTTAGGTGGCTGGTGCAGTCCAAACAACCAAAAATTGTGGTAAAATGTATTGTCTAGTGTTAATAAGAAGTGAAAGAGGGAAAAGACATTTCCCCTCAGGACCTGCTCATAAAAAACTTCACAGAATTGGCAGCATAGTGGTCCAGATCAAATGTGGGAATTAAAACTTGTTTTAAGTGTGGAGATGTGCAGTACGTTCAGTATAACTGCTTGGTCACAATTTTTAAAAAAGTACCTGTGAATCAAAATCAAATAAAATATACCTATAAAACAGGAGTATAGATAACCCAAACTCTAAATGGGCAACCAAGAGGTCATTCAATCCTGGAAGCAACCTGAAAGCATAAATCTCAGTGGAACCACTGCATATAGGTCCACAAGAGCTGGTACCATAAGGAGAGATCTCTGCAGCTAGACACAGCTCCAGATAGCAGACTCTGAGGAGATAATTGACCAAACCAATGATTTTGCAATCAACAGCAATAAAGATGTGACAGTTTGTACAGCAACACATGACTACAGTGAGACAGAGGACAATGAAGGAGATAAAAGCAGTGAAAGAAACAGTGAAAGGAATGCCTTTCAGGACATAAGGTGGCATCCACATACCAATGAGACAACCATCATGACCATGTATCCAAAGAGAGTAGACTACCTCCAAAGGCTGAACAGCTCCTATTTGCTGGGAATGACTAGATTGTATACCAGTGAGACTATCAGGCAAGAGCTACTTATCTGGACAGATGCTGTCATAATAGTGAAGACCTTCTGAAAGAATCACTATGTGTGTGTATTGTGATGTGCTTAATGTTTTTGTGAGGTTGAGGTGCTAGATCTCATTGCTATTAATGGAGACCTATGGTGGCCTCAAAAGAGCAATGATTTCTGAAGGAGGGGTATATGAAGGAGGAGCTAGGTAAGCCTGGTTAGAGCCAGACAATCACAGCTCAGGGTATTCTGTGAGGGAGCCTGCAGGGAAGAACTGTAACAAGAAAGGGGTTTGTCTCTGTTAGAGTCCAGACAGGGTTTTGATCTCAGAGAGATAGGATTTGAGAGAGATGAGGAACAAATGGTATAGAGTCAGAATCATTGGAGAAGTGACTGGGGCTTAGGAAGCTGTGATTGAGAGTTCAAGGCTTAATATATTGATTACATGTGTCTTAATAAACTTCCACTTGTTTGTTTTTCCCACTGTCTCTGTTCATATTAAGTTTGGTGGAGGGCTGGTCACGCTAACCCCAGCAAATCCACCACAACAACACAGCCACAGGTCCACAGATAAGGGGGTCACTACATATAAGGGGTCACCCTGAGACCCAAGTACCCAATTCAGGAAGGGATAGAGTGGGAGGAAAAGGTGAGCCAGTGTGACATTGTATTTTGAGTGCTGAATTACAACTCTGGTGACTTGTAGTTCAATTCCCAGCTTGGCCATAAAACCCACTGGGTGACCTTGAGCAAGTCACACTCTCTCAGCGTCAGGGGAGGGCAATGGAAAACCTCCTCTGAAAAAATCTTGCTAGGAAAACTCCATGACAGGCTTGCTTTAGGGTTGCCAAAAGTGGGAAACGACGAAGGCACATAACAAGGGCAGGATGAGTGACATCATTCCAAGGGTTGGAACTAAGGACCAGGTGGAAAGGGGATCTGTTATGGTGTGTGTGTGTGTCACTAATGGATACTTTCAAGTAGCAAAGGAATCTATTTCTAAATGGCATAATAGTGGTACAGCACTGGTATAGAGTGGTAACAACTCAAATGACCCAAGAGTGGTATAGAGCTGAAACATGTGATAAGCTCCAGGCTAAGAGAAGCCTAACAGTGCAACTGCAGTAAAACACTGTCTTGTGGTAAGTTTCCAACAGAAGGAAAGAGAAGAGGAGTACTGCAAAGCAAGGAACAGATCATTAGAAACTTCACACACAAACAGGTGGAACATGGCATGGACAAATGCTTGTGCCAGAAAGTGAAGCTTATGTTTTCAGCATATTACACTAATCAAAACAGACAATGGCAATGCTTACAAGGCACTAGCTAAGAAGTCTGGGCTAATGAAAACATACAATACTTGCCAGCTCACCAAGGTGGGTGAGCTGCAAATACCCAGGTTCCAATTCAATTCACCACAGCACCCATATTTTTCCAATATTTACTAATTTCACCACAAGGTATAAACTACTGAGATTAAGCTGCATCACACACATAAAAAAATGTTCATGTACTTTTAATTTACTGGTTCTTACAAGACTAAGGGCCTAAGCAGACTGCCAGAAATAGTGCACATTAAATTGAGACACTGCCCTGGCTCAGGGCTGAGGAATCATGGGAACTGTAATTTATTGTGGCACCAGAGCTCTCTGATAGAGAAGGCTCAATGTCTCAGAAAAAAATACAGTTCCCATGATTCCCTAGCACTGAGCCAGGGCAGTGCCTCAATTTAATGTGCACTATTTTTGGCAGTCTGCTCAGGCCCTAAGTCATTAATATAAGCATAGCTATCATCTGACTATTGGGTGGACCCAGTCTTCAATGTAGCGCTTGTAAAACAGATCTGAAGTGAATTGCTCAAAGAACTTGTTTTAAAGTAGATTTCAAGCAGAAGTAATGACAGATGACAGGAATGTTGGGAGTATATGAATACTCTGATTAGATTATGGAGCATACACGTAATTAACCTATCACTGGCAATAAGCTTTGTAAAGGAAAGCAAACAGCAGACACAGCTCAAGGAAGGCAAGGAGAGTTGACTACAGAAAAAGCTATGAGGAAAAAGAATACTAAGAATTTGTGTTTTTAAGAGCCTATTTACACAAAAACCTCTAAACCACATGGGAAACACATTTAGATTTTAATTTTTAAAATGTACCTTTACCTGTATAAAACTATACTAATAATTCTAATACTGAGCCAATGTGGTTTAGGGGGTTCAGTATTGGGCTGTGACTCTGGAGACTAGGGTTCAAATCCCTGTTCAGCCATCCTGGGTGACCTTGGGCAAATCCCACACTCAGCCTCAGAGGAAGGCAAATCCCCTCTGAACAAATCTTGCTATGAAAACCCCAATAAATAATCTGGTCACCAATAAATAAATAACCAAAATTCCAGTTAGATTCCCAGACTGAAGCTACTTTAGCCATGCCAAGTACCACTATTTTTAAAAGTGTTTTTCTTTGAACAGCAGGCCTCCATGCCATATTAGAAACTGCTTTTAAAGCTACACTTTCAAAATTCAATTCAATGGCTGATTAGGAATCGTAGGATTTGAACTCCATTAGATCAAGAAACTATCAGGTTGGGAAAGGCTATCTTAAAGTATTGTATCTAACAAACTGTCAATTATGTTTTACTTCCAATCTGTATCTCTTTTTCTTCAACCAACATCCATGGCAACATATTTGCTATAGTACTCCCAGCCCTCAAACACTGTGGATTGCTTGTTTGGATAAAAGGTTAACACAATATCAAGGTGCCAAGCCAGCAAGGCATAGTGGTGTGAGTGTTGGACTATGACTCTGAAGACCAGGGTTCGATTCACCATTGAGCCATGGAATCCATTGGGTGACCCTGGGCAAGTCACACACTCTCAGCCTCAGGGGAAGGCAATGGCAAACTTCCTTTGAACAAATTTTGCCATGAAAATCCCATGATAGGTTCACCTTAGGGTCTCTGGAAGTCAGAAACAACTTGGAGGTTCACACCACCACCACAACAAAAATTAAGAACAATATCAAATTACTTGTTCCAACTAGAGTATACCTATTTAAATGAATGGGATGGTAAGACAACGCTAAAGTCCCATTGATTCATTTGTCCTACTCTGTTTGGGCCTAGGAACTGGATTCAGCCTGATCTTTTAAAAATGTGCCTGTCTCTACCAGCAATGATGGTGGGTGCCGAGAAAAAAACTTTCATCACTTGACTCATTTGTATGTATGAACTGCACCTCAAGGCTGCTAGATATCACACAACATGAGATTCTTCTTGGATAAAGAATTAATCAAAGATCCCCGTTAAAAAAAACAACCTACATCTCTTCCACTTTGGGCAAAGTATTCTGTTAAAAGTAGGCTCAGATTGCTTTATCTGGCCTCAGGACTGGTGGTAAGGTAGTATCCAAAACCCAGAGAAAGAAAAGCTGCCTAGACTCAACATTTTCATTACTTTAAATGGGGAATAATTATTATTTAATAATTAAGTAAATATTCCGAAGAATTCATCTTGAAATATTTTGGGAAAATGCCTATTTTCTTTTTCCCCCTTTTTTATTTTTATTATACAAAACAACAATACAATATAAATGCAAAAATTACATAGTACAAATACATTCATACTATATGCCTATTTTCACAAAGCTGTAACCATTTTTATTTTGGTGCTAATATGCCAGATATAATATAAATTTATATTGTTTATATTGTTATTTATATTGTTACTGCTGATTTATATTGTTACTAGGCCCTGTTGGCTTTGCTGCTTCAAGATGGAAGTACCAACAGTAAGGAAAAGGGATTTCCAAAATGAAATAGTTGAGTCAATTCAACATCAAAACCATCACAGCATACTGTATATACTTGTGTATAAGTCGACCTCATGTATAAGTCAAGGGAAGGTTCAGGGTCAAAATCATGGATTTTGATATGACCTATGGATAAGTCGAGGCTAAAACTTAGAGGGTTACAATGAAGGATGGAAAGGGGGAAATACCACTTCTGTCACACCCTCTCAACCTCAGGAAAAAACAATGTCAAACCTCCTCTGAACAAATCTTAGCAAGAAAACCCTGTGATAGGATCATCATATCAACTTGAAGGCACACAAAAAGAACACTGTTCCTATCCTTTATACCAGGGATAGACGACCTTTGGATCTCCATAATTTTTGACCTACAATCCCTATTAGTTCTGTCTGTCATGGCCAATAATAAGGGACCATGGAAGCTATTGTCAAAAATAGAGCAAAAGGTCCCGCACTGCCTGCTTAGATGGGCCTAATTAAAATTTAATATCAATGATCTTAGCAATCTAATCAAGATCAGCATGTTTTCCCAATACTACAATACAGAAGATCTTACTAACATGACTGTGTATGAACATTTCCCATACAGTTGTCAAAGTGTGAAATAATGTACATAAATCTGTGATGAGCATATATATGATAATTAAAGTGATGTGATAATTTAAAAATCTATTAACATTTAATACAAGATACCGTAATTTACTTTAAAACAACAACATGACTTTGTCATTTTACTTGGTTCAGGAAGTAAATAAAAACTTTTTAGAACTATTAAAACAACCAAAGAATGCATTCTCTCAACAATCATTAACATAGGTTGTACCTGTACTGCAACTGCCAAGTAGTGTTACTGGGTGAAGTTAAGAACAGTAGATACACAGAGCAAATGGCTGCAATATTTTCTCTTCAGGAGCACTGCTCTGAAGAAAATATCTTCAGTTATTCTGTGGATGAGTCAGCAGTTCAAAGTAACACTAGAGAGAAGCTTAAAATATCAGAAGAATGTGAACTTGCTATTTGTACAGATGCAACACTCCCAATTATTCAACTAGAGTTGAATAATGGCACCAGATCCCATCTGATCTTGGAAGCTAAGCAGTGTTAGCCCAAATGGACCCCTACTTTTTTGATATCAGAATTGCAGTAAAATGCTAGTTAAATGGCCATTACTAGAATTCTTCCATCACACGTAGGAGTTGCTAGGGCTCTGTTTTCCCCGGACACTCTAGAGGAGGTGAGACATGCCATCAGTGGGCTGACACCAAGGAGTCAATGACTCCAGTAGTCCTGCACACTAATCCCTCTTGCCTCAGAAATGTGCATCCATCACTCTCATGCACATCCCAATGTTACCATCTTGGAAAACCAACTTCAAAATGATCCAAACCCATTTCAAAGAAGTAACCATCATGTGGCCTATTTCTATACCCTGAATTTTGCACCAGGGTTGAAATTCTCTATAAATATTAGTGCCCTTCCTTTGTTTTCTTGGCTTAGTCTAATAATAGGCATACATGCTGCCTATTTGCCTGGCTAACCCCTCTCTCGCTTGCCAACCTCCGTTGGCCTTGGGGGTGATTGAGTTTCCTGTCTCATCTCCGGATCTATAACAAGCGGAGCAACTATCCATTCAGGTATAGTATTTCCATTAGATCAGACTACTCTGTTCCAATGTAACACCTTTGAATTTCTTAGTCCTTGTGAGCATGGGTGGTTGCATGTGGTATATGATTGTTGGACTTCTTTTAAAACAAAACTTGTTACTTGTTTAGAAACCTGCCTCTGGAATTCTTCATGTCTCTGGACTTGGCATACATAGGGATTGGCTCCTTGGCTAAATAACTTGGCCATAAAGCTTTGCTACCTGTGAGCTAATACATAATTACTAATGAGAAATACTTCAATATCTGGCAAAAAGCATTGTCTAAATTCTTATGACTTGACAAAAAGACAAGAATAAAATGGTCTTCATTGTCTGAACCTAAGGAGAAAGGAGGATGCGCACTGTCAGACATTAAGTTATACTACTATGCCAGCAGCCTTACTTGGATTGAAAATTGGATACTATTGAGCAGAGGTAGGCAACCTTTCCCCTTTAAGGGCCAAGGGACTTGTTGGCCAATAGTACCATGTTGGCCAATAGCACCATGTTGGCCAATAGCTCCTGGGATTCTGGGAGCTGAAGTCCCTTGGCCCTTAAAGGGGAAAGGTTGCCTACCCCTGCTATTGAGGGACCCAAATTTGCTAAATTTGGAGGGATATAACATACAGTTTGGCTGGCATGCATTTGTCCAGTATGACAAGCAAAATGAAAATAAGGATTTTGAACATCACTACATATGAAAAGCTTTGATCAGAGTATGGACAAAAATAAAAAAAGAAATTTTATAGGGGAATCCCCATGTGGCCCCAGGAAGCCTTTTTTAGTAGAAGCAGAATAAATGAAGACCCTTGGATCAAGTATAAGGACATCCTTATCAAAGAAGAAAACAGTAGCTGCATGTTAAAATCTAGAGAACAAATGGGTAAGGAAGGACTGAACAACCATTAGTTCTTTTATAAACAGTTAACAGAATGCTTTAAAATGGACAGAAAATTAGAAAGTTTTGAGTGGACAAAGAATGACTTAGATAAGATTTTTACAGATCATGGAAAACAGCATCTGACTAAATATTATAAAATACTGAGAGAGCAAGAACTTGAACAAGAAGTAATCAAAGAATCAATGTTAAAATGGGCTCAGGATCTGGGGGGAAATATAGAGTTAGAAGCTTGGGGAAAAACATGGAAAGATTCAATCAGATTTACGCTGTGTCAAAATCTAAAAGAAAACTTTCTTAAGATGTTTCACTGCTGGTATTTATCCCTAACTAGACTCAATACTATGTATAAAACAGGTAACACAAGATGTTGGAAATGCCAAGACATTCAAGGCACATTCTTCCACATGTGGTGGAAGTGAAAAGTTGCTAAAAAATACTGAAGGTATATCTATAAACAAATTAGAGAAATTCTTCAAGAGGAAATACAATTTATTCCAGAACTATTTTTACTCAATATGACAAGCAACATTAACAAAGAAACAGACAGAAAACATTAAAAAATAATTCTACATATGGTTTCAGCTAGGAGAATTTTATATGCCAGCTATTGGAAGACTGAGAAGATACTGGAAAATGAGGAGTGGCTGATTAAAGTAAAGGAAATGATGAACATGGACATCTTAAGAAAACAAGAACTGAATCTTATAGAAGAAGATTGGAATCCTATTAAAAATATTGGAATAAAAATGGCCAAATTTGAAAACTTAAAAAGAAAAAAAAATGCTGAGAATTGTTTCATAAAGAGCATTATAAGATTATAGAAAAAACCAAAAATTTCACAAATAATTAATAAATAGATGATGAACATAAAGTTAAAGTACACAGGTGTGTGTGTATGCGCTTACGTACCTATATCTAAGAGAAGAGGAAAATATTATTGATGTTAAGTAGTAGTTTAAATTTATTTTTGGAAAAAGATAAATTCTGTATAAACTTGAAAATAGGAAGTACTTTGCAGTCTATTAGAAAGTTTTTGGAAAACACAATTTATTATTGAAATATATATATTTTTGTGTTGTAATTTGTGTATTATGTAATGTTTAAGGCTAAATGTTGTTTTGGTTTTTTATGTCTTTGTATGTTTATTTATGTTGGTACTTTTTGTAATTTTAACGAATAAAAATATATTTTTAAAAAAGTAAAAATAAAACTTGTTACTTGTTTAGAAACCTGACTCTGGAATTCTTCGAGTCTCTGGTTTTAGGGATTAGGTCCTTGGCTAAGTAACCTGGCCATTTGCTACCTGTGAGCTAATACATAATCCCCCAGAACTCACATTGGTTTCTGAGTGTCCTTTTTGGACAGGTGTCCATCCCAGGGTTACAGCAGGGTCAGCCCTGGTTAGTACCTGAATGGGTGACAACCAATGAATACCATGTACTGTAGGATATATTTCAGAGGAACGAACTGGCAAAAACAGCTCTGAGTATTCCTTGCCTAAGAAAAAATTATGAAATTCATGGGGTCACTCTAAGTCGATAGGCAAACCGAAGGTGCATACAAAGCAGCTTCATTTATATACCACTTCATATCACACTATGGGATGTCTAAGAGGTTTACAACTGTAAGCTCATTGCCCCCCAACAGATGGGTACTCATTTTAGCGACCTCGGAAGGATGCAGGCCTGAGTCTAGCCTGAGCCCTGCCTAGTATTGAACTCGCAACCTTGTGGTCTATGAGTGAGTGGCTGCAGTACAGGCATTTAACCACTGTGCCACCAGGGCGCCACAGAGAAAGGAACTAAAGGCTACAGGATATTAAGACTAATTTGTTAGTAGTACCGTAAAATAAAATATTCTGTACTACAGGACTACAGCAGCCAAAGAAGTGTGGATATTTGAGGCAGAATTGCCACAAGTGTTAATTAACTATGTGATCGTAGAGGTGATAACATCATAAGAGTAGTGACATGAGCTACAGTCCAAGAACATCTGATGAACCATATATTTCCATCAGAACCAGATTTGTACCATTAACATATTTCTCTTTGTTCTTTGTTCTTTTTTTAATATTTACATTCTGGTGATCGAATGCTAAATCTGTACTTGGCAATACTTCAACTATGAAATTGAGCACAAATACATACTACAGCCTTAAGCTGGTTTATATATGTGTTTTTTGTGTACTAAAGTTGCTCAGCAATTTTTCCATTAAGTGGTATTAAGGTCCACAGAAACCAACCCTCTATACATTATAAATATTATACAGAATAGCAAACCTAGAAGTTTATGTTCCACATCACTGCAGCCTTGATCAGCTCACACTAAAGCAAACTGCATCAACTATTAAGTATTGTTTATTGTAAACTTATTTATAGGTGGCCTATGTAAATACTAACCTTTAAAATATCATTTAAGACTGGAAATGTACTTCCAAGTCAATCCACTTCATCATCAGCATTAATGATGAACACAGAAGAAAGAATGAACACACAAAGATTAGCAAGAGATATAGCTAAATAATGTTCCTTATCTGAAATGCTATTCCATCTTCTCTTTCAAACATCTTCAAAATCAAAGGAAATATAGGTACTCTGATCTCATGATTTTGATAAGATAAACTTAACTTAGGATAGCAGTTGTGTTGTAAACCACTTCATGAATATATTTAGCTATGATTTCATACTGGCTGTACACTCTTACATTTGTTTTTATAATATGATTTATTGTGTTGCAATATATATACTTTTACTTCAGTAAATTTCTATGTCTGTGGAACCTTACCAATATCAGATTACATTTATTCAGCTAACCAAAGAGGTCAGTCATAGAGCTTGCTTTTCAACAAATGCCTCTGGACACATATGTCAACAATCAGCATGCCAACAATAGATTTTAGATCTTCAGGAGATTAGCAAATTATACAAAAAGCAATTCAACAGTTTTATTAGCATGAACTGTAAAGATTCAGAATTCAATTGTTATGTTTTCAATGATAAAAATGTTTATTTACCCTACCTCTCATGTGCTAGAATGTTCAGTTGAGCTGCATATTACAAGTGAACTATATTTATCTGTTAGACGTATTGCACTATACTCATGTGCTTCCACTCTAAACAATGCTCCCTTTCTGAATGGATGATCTGTCATAAGACTGACTTCTGTAATAGAGAAGTTTCTCCCAAATATATGAACAGACCATTCAGATTTGAGGCATTATAATAGCTGTCCTAATGTTCCAGTTTATCCCATCAAAATGAAGCGAAAAGAAACATAGCACTACTACTAGCTTCTCTCCCAAACATACTAAGATTTTTTTTTTTAATTTAAATAAGTCTTTAAACTTGTTGACTATTTTGGAAAATGCAATTTTTGATTAGTGTTGAAATTCTGAAGAAGTTTTACCTGTTTTTTGGTGGTTTTTTTTTTAAAGTTTTTACCACTATCAGTGAGCATTCAAGGATGGAAAGATTAAAACTGTAACACTACTTGGAGAAACAGGGAAGCCAAAGTGAGACACATTCTTTATTCAAAGGAAGATTATTTAAACTTTGTTTTCCAAGTATCCAGATCAACATTGCCTCCTTTTAAAGCCCTCATTTATAAAGAAATTTTCCTTATCTACCTCTTTATAGTGTCCTGTATAGTGTAATGTATCCTCAGACTGATTCACAGGTGTGGTACCTTACATTTGTTCAATTGGTACATATTACCAAACCCACATATCCTAATTGTTGAAAAGGCTGCAGCTCCAAGGGCACCTACCTCCGTATGTGGTTATTTTGTCTTGTCATGGCTCAACTCTGGTCTGGGGTTTTGAAAACCATCAGTTCTATTACAAACCAAACAATCAACTTTTGCCTTATTCTACAACTGTTTTCAATATACAATTCACAACATAAGCAGGTAAACCATAAGGATCTTATTAACTTTTTTCTTACAAATGCAAGACTGGAAATGGTTTCCAACTGGAAGATAGACAATTTTTCCATCGGAAAATGGTGGACAAGGATCTCGAACACATGGTTAATGGAAAAGCTCATATAATATGAGGGTAACAAAAGGAGATATCGTGTAAGACCCCTTTGAAGAAAAATGGCTTGCTTTTATTGAATATGTCAAGAACGTAACACATCACCAATTTCCCATTCAAGATCTTGACTGAGCGCTTCATTAAGTAGATTTGAGTAACAAATCCAATTGAGTAGATTTGTTAATGTTTGTAGATCTAAATTAAATTGAATAGAAAACAAAAAAGATACAACATATGTGAATTTTTTGCCACAATGTGCATTAATTGGCAATTACAGTGAACATTGTTTGCCATCTTGTTAACCAGTTTTGAGACAGTCTACTGGATTTTTACTGTTAACCATGTAATGTGTAAACCCAGCCTTTTTACTGCCCCTTATAACTCATTATTAACGTTAGGTGCCACTGGCTTGTTGAATACATTTTCCTATTCAGTTTTGGAACTAAATGTGATTAGAATAGTATTTGTACCAGAGTTCACACATAACCAATTTATGAATCTATGTTGAATTATAGTTAGAAACTGTGGCTTAAAACCAACTACTGTTAGCAAACATTTCAGTGCAGAACTCTAACCACAACCTGCTCTATAATTGAAAGAATAGGAAAAAATACTATATGAAAAAAGTGAAGGAGCCTGCGAGTCTGCAGGACCACTTATAATTATGGTTTGCAGCAGATGGGCAGGGTTACAGAAACTATTAAAACAAACTTCATTCTTTCTCTATACTTGTGTGTATGCATTTTAACACATGCACAACTTTGTTCTTTATTAACAATTAGGATTCATGTTTTAAGGCCTCGTACAGGTAATATTCTGTATATATGTGTGTGTGTATACACACACACACACACACACACTGTTGAATATACAATTACAAAATAAAAACAAAAACAATACATACAAAGAAAATGGATGAAGATAAACTGGATCAAGTGCATCATATTCACAATATCACAAATATCATGAAAAGCCTGTATCACAAATCACACGGGACCATTCCATAAATTAAACCGTTCAGATCATAGATTACACAAGGATGAAGTCTTGATTTTGTTTGTTGTTATTTGCCTTTGGTAGTATATGTATGTAAGTGCCTTCTAGTTGTCTGTTGGCGTATGGCAACCCCATGAATTCCATCGGTTATTTGTAGGCAATGAACACTCAGAGGTTGTTCTGCCAGTTCCTTCCTCTGAAATATAGGCTAGAGCATCTTATATTCGTTAGCAGTTTTCCATCCAAGTACTAACCAGAGCTGACCCTGCTTAGCTTCAAAGATCAGAAAGGATCTGGTGCCTTTAGAGTATTTAAGTAAGATTGTTGGTAGTATACATAACAAATAAAATACTTTGTTCTGCACCTGTCTTGTTTTCCTTGTTCACACCCACAATGCACTCCAGCTATACTTCAATCTCGGGCAAAGGAAGCTTTTACAGTCAGTCTATCTATCAGAACACTGGCAGTCCCACCTGGACCTCCAGTGTAGAGTTTCTTCCAATCTTATGGGAACTGGTTCATCACTTCTAATTTATATCTGGTATGTCAAAGACACTTCAGATTTTTACCACTTGGTCCCTGGCTAATGTTTTCCTTCCTAAAATATTTAGAATTTGAATGGGCAGCCTCATGTGTAGGGTACCTCTTCTTTTGGAGCACTTCTATACATAGAACTTAACGTACTTGTACCTTGGTACTATTCCCTCAGCTCATGAATTCTTGTTCAGCCTGCAACTTCTATTATCCCAATGTTTGTAAATTGCAAACTGTAAATCTACTGTCAACACTAGCAGTCTTAAATGTGAGATCATGAGCTATGGCAAGATCTATCACCTTGCTGGCTGTCATCCTGCAATTCTACTTTAAATTACTGCAGATCCTTTCTAGTTCTTCTCTCCAATATTGCATCTCAGTTTTGGCTACTTTGGTAGTATTAGAAAAAAAATTTGAAAAAGCCCTTAACAACTGTAAATGATAATGAAGAGAATTTTCAGTGTTGACATTTTAACACACATACAGTTTACAGCTGCACATGAAATATTTGACATATTTTCAGATGACACCTAAAAATTCATTTCTACACAAAAAGGAAATTGGAATGAAATTTCCTGTGGATTCTAATTGCCCACTGTAATTTTTATTCTTCAGTGGCAGGTAGATATTATGATCATACAGTAAGACTGAATGTTCCTAAAAATAATTTCAGCCAGAGATTTAAGAAAAACTAAAGAGCAACAATCTTCATTAAATGCCAACTAATCAATCTTGTTCCCAAACATTAAAAGAAAGCACTAGCATTTACTGTATAGCTTCTACAGGAACTTTAATAGTTTTACTCTTATGAAAAAAGTGCTGTAGCATTGTACATTTTTCACCAGATTTGAGAGACCAGTTTACCAGCAGCCTACAGTCTCAAAATATATTGCACATTCCAGAGCCTATCCTCCAAATCTCTAAATAATCATAAGCATTCAGGAATTTTATTTAAGTTAAAATACCACAGACATCTTAATTTCCATTTGAAGTTCTTGCTTTTTAGGTCAAGCTATGCCTTCTGAAAGCCAGAACCCTACATTACAGACTGCCTCACAACAATGTGCATCTCTTTCAGACTCTCAGCTTGTACTCCAACTAGTTTTCCTCTGGAAAGTCATTACAGAATGCTTGTACCGTATTTTCCGGCGTATAAGACGAGTTTTTAACCTGGAAAATCT
>CM034710.1:99500690-99517930 GCA_020142125.1 Phrynosoma platyrhinos
GCGGTCGTGACGCGTTTGCGCATGCGCAGTAATGCGCAAACACGTTGTGGCTGCCATTTTGGAGAACAAAATAGCAGTCGTGGGGTGCGCGGCTGGGCGGCGACCGAACCGGGCGGCAGCGGCAGGGGTCTGCCTAGGCCAGTAAGTCCGGCGACCTGGGCCGGAACCGGCCCAGGGGCCGTAGGTTGCCGACCCCTGATTTAGACCAACAGCATTAATAAACCAGGATGAGAAACTACTGACCTCAGTTCTAGCGAATAGAATTAATAGCTTCATTACTGAATATATCTCTATTGGCAAAACTGCTTTTTTTCAATTTTTTAAATTGATTTTCAAGTCTTTATAAGATAATCAAACATTACAGTGCAACATAGGAACAAATAACAATAATCATAGGATGTGATATTACTCAGTGATCATTAATTTGCAGGATTCTGTGGATGGGATTCATCTGGAGTCAGTTCAGACTGCGTTGAGTTGTAAAGTGTCCTTCCAGAAGTTGCTGTGAGAGTCCGGAGGTTGGAGGTGGTGTGAAAGTTCATTTACAAATTCAATAAAGAGCCTCCAGTCCTCATACAACGTGTCCTGTTTTGAATGTCCGTTACAAAGTCTCATTGTATGGATAGTTTTTCCATTAACCATAGGTTCCATACCATTTCCCACCAACCTTCAATAAACACATTCCCATGTTTCCAATATTGGGCCACCTAAAGTCTTGCAGCGTAATTAAAAATGTGATCACTTTTCTATACTTGAGGGTGGTATTTCTGTAAACACTGAGAGTAAAATCAGGGCCAGTTTTGATATAGAACTAGGTGCCAGAACTCCTGTATCTTGGGGCATTCAACCCACAGATGGATATAGCAACCATTGTCCTTGCACCCTGTCCAGCAGCTCATTGGGAGGCTCCATACCATTTTTAGCAGAATGGGGGTAAGGTACCACCTATGTATAATTTTGAGGAAGTTGTCCATTGTGGCTGCTGACCTAGACTTAAATGGGGATGCAGGCCATATATGTGTCCATGTGGATTCCAGTATTGATAGCATTAATTCTGATTGCCAGAAAGAATGGACAGACTGGCCCCTTCCATATGCGTGTTCCAGAAAATGACTGTATGTATATGCCGCAATTCCTTTAGTCTGGGCTGTAGTTCTTTTTACAAAAAGTCTTGGACTGGGTGAGTGGCCGTGAGAAATCCCAGATAGACCCTATTCTCAATATGAAGGAGGTGCATTTCGAACCAAGTTAGGTCCCTAGTTTGGAAGGACATTTTTAAAACATCAGGAGATTTAGGTTTTCCATCTGTAAATTGATCAGCAATGTAATAAACACCTTCCTGTTTCCAGGTTCTGAATGCTTTCAGGTTTCAGGAACTGACCATCTCTTGGAAAGCTAGGGTATAAGAAGAGTTTGAGGGGAGAGGGGTCGGAAGCAAGGACATGCCTTCATTTATTCTAAATTCTGTGAAAATTATGAAGAAAGGGATTGATAATTGTCTTAAGTTTGTGTTTTGTGGCCTGATTATGAAGGGAAAAAGTTTATATTGAATTTATTTTGCCAATTTCCAAGGTAACCCATTTCTTGGAGTCATCATCCTTGATTAGTTGGACAATTCGGCTTAATTGGAAGGCATGAAAGTATATTTCAATATCTGGGACGGCCAATCCACCATAGGTGGAGGCTGTATGTCTGAAATGTTTAGAGAACCTAGTGTTTTTTTTTAATTAAAAATAAATAGGTTAATTGTGGACTGCCATTTTGTAAACCTGGAAGCAGAGAGAGTCAATGGAATATTTTGGAACAAGAAAAGCAGGCAGGGAAGCAAAAGCATTTTGATTAGAACAATTCGGCCCATGATGGAAAGTTTTAGTGTTTTCCATCAATCATTCTTACTTTGATTTTTAACAAACCCACTCTGCAAGTAATTAAAAATATTAAAAAGACATGGCTACAAACATCAGTTAAAATATGGTCAAGATGGAAGCAAGTTCTAGCACCAAATCCCTTTCCTATATATCCCTTCCTTGTTCACTAATCCTTCTATTCCCCTGATAAATTCAATCAATTCCATGGATGGGAACAACAAGGTGTATATTTTGTCTTGAGACCTTTTTCGTAGTGCCAAACCAAAAACAATTGATGAACTAACTTCAGAGTTAGAGCCATTAAAGGCTAGCTGGTTTCATCTCCATCAGATAATTGCTTTTACACACAAATTAAATAATAATAATGATAATGATAATGATAATAATAAATTTTATTTATATCCCACCCCTTTGAAATCAAACGGGGTGGCTAACAACAATAAAAACACATATATAATACATAAAACAGCACCATACTACCCTCCCCCCCTTAAAAAAATGCAGTTTGAGTATGGTAAAAATGAGAGATTTGTTCAGCAGAGTTAATATCCAAGAGGAAGATTTGTTGTGAAATATACTTTTGGGGCTCAGGAATAAAAACAAAATGTAATGTCATATATCCAATATTTCATAGTGGGGTAAAAGTGATGATTAGGTTACTAAATACATCTTCTTTCTTTTGTAGATAATACAAAATATACATACAGTCCTGGGTGCCCAGTTTTCTACTGCTTCCAAGACATCATGAGGGTCTGCAGTGAATCCAGCTCTCATTTTGCTACACTAACAGCTAGAATGTTAATTTACTTGGATAAGTAAGAGATGCTTTGAAAGAACTATTTGCATTAAAAATATTGGAGTAATACTAAAGACTAAAGTATTTTTATAGTGTAATTTTTCAGAGAAGGATCTTATTTTTAATATTTAAAATAGATATAGGTGCCATAGAATTTTGTTACAGCAACTTTATGACTACGTTCTAGCAAAACAAATTGGGTTTCTTATTCATTATTAAGGTATTTCTTTCATCCAATGAGTCTTAAAAACCCCTGTGTTCAGATGGGAACCAGTCTCAATGAGATCTGTTAGATTTACACTTAATATTATGAAGATCAGCACAGAATGAAAGCCTTTTTGCTATCTAACTGGATTAGGGCTCACATATTGGACTATTCCTAAGTATTTGTATGAATGTATCAAGATTACTATAATATTATTTTATATTATGCCATACTAATGATTTGCTAATTTTTTAGCAACATCAACAGCTCTAATGCAATCTGTCTGTTCTGTTCTGTAGATGGTTGGAAGAAAGACATTCCCAGTCACATTCAATCCCAGCGTTATTCAGACCTTCTCCCCTGGAGCGGATTAAAACAAATATCACAAACCCTGCATATGCTGTTGAACCTGGGCAAACAGAGAGCTCTCTTCATATGGGATACACTGCATTAGAAATCAAAAGTAAAATGTTAGCACTTGAGAAGGCAGATGTCTGTATCTACAACCCTTTATTTGGGTCTGATCTTCAATATACCAACAGGGTAAGAGGAAGGAAGATTGAAATTATATGAGTTAGATTTTCAAATTCTTAGATGTGGATTCTGAGCTATATCTTTTATTATGTGGAATTTCCAGGTGGACAAGGTGGTTATAAATCCATATTTTGGACTTGGAGCACCAGACTATTCCAAAATACAGATTCCAAAATGTGAAAAGTGGCAGCGCAGCATGAGCAGTGTCATGGAAGACAAGTACAATGTTAATTATATTCATCTGTATTTGTTACAATGGCCTCTGAGGCCAAGATACAGTTATTTATTTAGCTTCCTCCATATTCATTTCTTTTGTTACTCCTCTCAGAATTACTAAAGCTGTTAGGTACCTTAAGGATGGGTATTACCACCACCAAAGCAGTGAACAGCATTTAAACCTCCCTCTCAAAGTGTGTTGGCTTCTAGTGTGAAATATGCCATCAGTTCCATGTCTGTAAAGTACATTGTAGGTTTAAAGTTCAGTTCAAGTGCATTAATGGAAGGGAAGCTGACTCAGGGCCTTTACAGACTGACAGAAGTAATGCAGCTTGAGGCCACTTTAAGTGTCCTAGCTCAATGGTAGGGAATCATGGGAACTGTAGGTTTTTCTGAGACGTTGAGCCTTCTCTGTCAGAGAGCTCTGGTGCCACAATAAACTATAGTTCCCATGATTCCCTAGCAGTGAGCCAGGGCAGTTAAAGTGGCCTCAAGTTACTGTTTTGTGCATGTTAGCATCTTCAGGATGTTTTCAATGGGCCAGTTATATAAAATCACTGACATGTTGCATCTTCTTCAATACTCTTCTTAGGGAACGTCAATGGGTGGATGATTTTCCTCTTCATCGTAGTGCTTGTGAAGGAGATTCTGAATTATTGAGCCAACTTCTAGATGAAAACTTTTCAGTAAACCAGCTGGACAGTGACCATTGGGCACCTATCCATTATGCATGCTGGTGAGCACAGTACTTTTCACAAATGAACTTCTACATAATAGTGGTTGTTTCCTAATAAAATGGTCTACCTGTAGAGAACTCTGTTTCTAAATCTCTGTCATTCTCTGGTGTACTCAACAAGCAGAATTTAGGGGACAGTAATGCTAATAAGAGATGGCACTCTGCAGCTTGAGGGATTAGCTCAGATCTCATTGTCCATCCTCTTTGGATTTTATGGGGTAAACTTTTAGGAGATAGTATGTCTAGGAGAGGGCAAAAATCTGAGGCATACTCCAGAAAATGGGATCATCAGAAGATTTAGGGCCTTTACAGACTGCCAGAAATAATCCCGCTTGAGACCACTTTAACTGTCCTGGCTCATTGCTATGTAATCATGGGAACTGTAGTTTTTTCTGAGACATTGAGCCTTCTCTGTCAAAGAGCTCTGGTGCCACAATAAATTACAGTTTCCATGATTCCAGGGCAATTACAGTGGTCTCAGGATGGATTATTTCTGGCAGTCTGTAAGGGCCCTTAGCCGCTTTAAAAATGAAATGCAGTTCTTTACTTTTTCCTATGTATATAAAAAGATGTAATTTACCTCTATTTGGATTAATAGTGCTGAAAGCAGAGAGACCTTTACGCTGTAAGTAAAGCCTACCATTCATCTCTCAAACTGTTCGACCTAAGTTCTGCTGGGAAGAGCCTTAGAGGACAGTCATTAAGTCTTGGATTGAGACTTGAAATGTCCAGTTTCAAGCCCCCACTAAGCCCTGAAACTCACTGGGTGACTCAGCCTGACCTATCTTACCTGTGAGACAAAGTCAGGAAGAGGAGCCATGTATGCTACCTTGATTCATTGGAGGGAACCTGATATATAAATGTAACTATTACTAGTCTTCCTTGCCTGAGAAAATCCCATGAAAACGATAAGTCAAGAGATGATTTGAAAATGTGCCTTGCACACACATACACGTAGTATAGTCAAAAGTAACTAGTACAAAATTTGTCTGAGGACATGGAACACACATGTTCTCTCTAAATAGACTGTGCCCAACATAATGTGGGCATTTTACAATTTTCTGATAAATTTTGCACATCTGATAGTGGGTCATGGTCATCTCAAAAGTGTTAAAAGGTCAAAAGAAAAGAAATAATTCCCATTGTTTAGAATTCCATTGTTTAGAATAAGTGGTGTACACATTTTCTTCACTAAATTGCAAATGCTAATTATTTTTTGTGGGCATTAATTTATTACAGAAAACATGTATTTTTCCCATCACTTAACTTGAACTGAAATAATTAACAAGTAAGCTTCATTCATTTCATATATTACATATGAATTTCATTATTATTTGTGTCTATCTATTTTTTGTGTAGGTATGGAAAAGTTGAAGCCACTCGAATGCTCTTGGAGAAAGGAAAGTGCAATCCAAATTTACTGAATGGACAGCTTAGCTCTCCTCTTCATTTTGCTGCTGGGGGAGGGCATGCTGATATTGTTCAGATTCTCCTAAACCATCCAGAGATTGACAGAGTAAGATACCTTCCTAATTGAAATTGTGTAATTCATATACAGTCAAATTCTGACTTTTAAAAATATTAGAATGGTTCTTGATGTCACTGTAAACAGTAGCAATACTAGACAACAAGAAGTGTTCAAAGCAAGAACACCTATTGCAGTGGTTTATATCTATTTTTGTTTTTATTGGGAATTGTTTGCACCATTGTCAGCATCATGAACAGTTCAGTGAACATGTAGATTGCAATTGATGCACTGTAATATAGAGCATTAATTTAGCGCTATATTTTATAATTTATTTTATTTCTCATTGTAGCACATTACTGATCAACAAGGAAGAACCCCCCTAAATATCTGTGAAGAAAACAAACAAAATGAGTGGGAGAAAACAGCTAATTTGCTGAAAGAAGCCCTAAATAAACAAGTATGCCTTAACCTTCCAGATATTTTAATGATTTTTTTTTTTTTACAATTTAGAAAAAGTATGAAATCGCAGAAGTAATAATTAATCTCATGCATAATGACTTGAATTTAGGGGCTTGGTTCTGTGGCATTTGGGCAAAGACATAAAAAATATGTCAGCCATTAGAATTTATCATTTATATTTTAATCTAAATTTATTGCTTATCTGTTCTCCAGCTGAAGAAGAGCAGAGTACTTCACTATTATACATTTTGGTTATTTATTTTTATTTTTTTGTAGTATGAAAAAGTTCGAATTTATCGAATGGATGGGTCATACCGTTCTGTGGAACTAAAACATGGAAACAACACTACTGTGCAACAAATAATGGAAGGAATGCGTCTTTCCCAAGAAACACAGCAGTACTTCACTATTTGGATCTGTTCTGAAAACCTTAGTAAGTAATCTTACCAAAAATCCGGTAATTTAAGAGTGTTTAAGTTTTTCAATAATAATAATAATAATAATAATAATAATAATAATAATAATAATAATAATAATAATTTTATTTCTAACCTGCCCCTCTGCTTCAGCAACCAGGGTGGCGTCCAACAGGTTAAAACAGATACAGGTTAAAACATTCCATCAACCAATCCCTAACCTCCCAACTGAATTAAACTAATGCGGAGTTAAAATAACACATAAAATATTATATAAAACTAACTTGGGGCAACAGGCAATAGCAGCAAGGGGGACGGGTGAGCACTGTGGTCCCAAACACACTTTAGAAATAATGTGGTCCCAAACACACTTTAGAAATAATGCAGTTGGGGACCGCCTTAACTGTCCCGGCTCAGTGCTAGGGATTCCTGGGAATTGTAGCTTGTTGTGGCACCAGCATTCTCTGACAGAGAAGGCTAAATATCTCACAGAACCATAGTTCCCAGAATTCCCTAGCATTGAGCCAGGGCAGTAAAACTGGTCTCAGACTGTATTTTGGACTACCTCACACAAAAAATAGATGCATCTAACAAAGTAGGCTTCTGCAACTTTGCTTTGACATCTTTCATTTGCTTCTTGAACAAGACGAGATACATTCATTCATTCATTCATTCATTCATTTAACCTTTATTAGGCATACATGACGAGATACAATGTCAAAGGGAACATTTGTTTTTTCACACAAAATTGGATAAAGCTATGTGGCCCTGAAAAACCATTTTAGGGGCGAAACAGACCAGCATAAAAAGCCGGCTTCCCAGCGGCTTGGGGGCATGGCGTAAGTGGAAATCATGATGTTATCTTTCTGGTATTTTGTTTGAGGTTGGAGGCACCTGGATGAAGTGTCTGCCATAAGCTCAGAAACAATAGTAGAGTCTTCTTGATAAGGATGAAAGCTGAGATCAAGCACATTACTTATATGACTAATGTCTTTTCTTAGCTTCTGAAGGAGCTGGGATCTTTGGTTTCTATACTGACATTTTAGGCTACAATCTCACATGTATTTAATGAGATGTAAGCACCATTGAACTCTACTGAACATTTAAATAGGAAATATATCTGAATATGTGTATATTCAGATATAATTCTCATCAAGTTCAGTGACACAACTATAGGACTATTAGTGTCTATTTCTTTCAAGCTAAATAGCTACCAAAAAGCTCACCATGTTTTAAGTCACACTGTAGAATTTATGCACTTTGACACCGCTTTAACAGTCATGACTCAATGCTATGGAATTGTGGGATTTGTAGTTGTGGCTCTAGAGCCCTCTCACAGAAAAAGTTAAACAGCTAACAAAACTACAAATCCCAAAATTCCTAGCATTGATCCATGGCGGTTAAAGCGGTATCATACTTCATTAATTCTGCAGTGTAGATACAGTTTCAGTCAATACTTCTAAGGCTGTCTGATGTGGGTGACCAGCAATTTTTTTACCCAGTGTTCCTGGGACTGGTAGCATATTTGTACCCATTGGCTACAGTTGTTTCTTTCTTTCTTTAAAACTCACCAGGGACTGGCATTCAATGGATCAGGGACTGGCACTGGTCCGGAGACCACCATTTTGAGTAGCACTGCTTTAAGCTATCCACTTTTCTGCATTTATGTAAATTGTCTTAGGGAACATTACTCTTTATGGTTGAAAGATATTGCTAATACTCTGGATTCACTCACTTGTCATTACATTTATATTGATGACATTTGGCTTTTTAAAAATTGTATTTCTCCCCCCCCCCATTAAACTATGCATAGTAGGGCTTTCACATGTAATTATATATAGTTTGACATGCACTGCCCTGTCCTGCTTGCATTCATTTAAAATAAAGTTGTTGTTGTATAGGTCTCCAGCTGAAGCCATATCACAAACCTCTGCAGCATGTTCGTGACTGGCCTGAAATACTCACTGAATTGACAAATCTGGATCCTCAAAGAGAAACTCCACAGCTTTTCCTGAGGAGAGATGTGAGACTTCCACTAGAGGTTGAAAAAAAGGTTGGCATTTTGTGTTCTACTTTATGAAGCACAGGTTCAGAATGAGCATCTACCATTGGAGGCTAGTGTAATAACTTCATTAGAATATTTCTCTAAATTCTCCATAAATTATTTAATTAATTTACCTTAGTTTAGAGGTTTGATTTTGGACTATGACTCTAGAGACCAGGGTTCAGTTCCCTGCTTGGCCATGAAAACCCTCTGGGTGTCCTTGGGTGAGTCTCTCTCTCTCTCTCTCTCTCTCTCTCTCTCTCTCTCTCTCTCTCACACACACACACACACACACACACGTACTCAGCCCCAGAAAACTGATAGGTTCACCTTAGAGTCTCCATAAGCCAGAAATGACTTGAAGGCACACAAAAACAACAACAAATTTATTGTTCAAATATTTATTTATTTATTTGTATCCCACCTCTCTGTGTAACACAACCGGGGCGGCTTACATGCTAAAACATACAATCCTGTCTCCCAATGCCCCCCCCATACAATTAAACAGTCATAGTGTAAAAAATACTTTAAAACAACAAATAAACAACAAGTAACAAATAAATTAAAATAGCTGTGACATAAGTCAGGGTGTAACAGGCACACCTTTTTTTGGTGGCCAGTTGTCTATTACTCCATTGTATTTAATGGGACTTGACTTGAGCATCCGTGGATTTTGGTATCCGTGGGGGTCCTGGAACCAAATCTCCAAGGATACCAAGGGAACACTGTAATTACAAGCATTATTGTTCACTTCTAATGTTGTCAGCTTTCAATTTGGGTGAGTTATTCTGCAAAACAGTTATTCAGCTAGCAGAAATCTGGTAGCAAAAGCTTTTGCAAAGGAAAAAAACCCACAGATATCAACAAGATGGAAATGTAAGCATTTAAGATATGTACTGCATAATATGATTTGAAATTTGGTAGTACACACTAAAAGTTTCTTATCTTTTTTCAACATAGTGCCCAAAACAAGTTTAAAAAGAAAAATATATATAGGAAAAGCCACAAATGAAATCAGTATCTATTAAGGCTGCCTGCTACTTAATTTTTTTTTAATCAGCTAACTAATTCTAAAGCAAACACTCCATTTACATAGTGCTGGATGTCTTTCTGAGTATCTGGTAGGAACAAAAAAGATTCTCCTAAATGTGAGAGATCATACAATTAAATGAAAGTTGCTGTTTGTTTGAAGCAAAATAGTCATAATTTGGAACACACCAGAGCAAAATTTTTTGAAAGATACATTGTGACAGTTGGCCACGACTATAGAAAGATGAACTAGATCTTTAGCAGAGCAATGCTTTTTGTGTCTAATTAAAAGTAACTCTTACTAGAGTACATCTATTGCATAAATGGGACTTGTGAAATCAACACTTAAGGTAAGTCCCATTGATTTAGTGGGTCTGCTCTAATTGACCACCAATTGAATTTATCCCACAGAGCTCAATTGTACTTATTCCCATGCAAGTATGTATAGCAGGGGTAGGCAACCTTTCCCCTTTAAGGGCCGAGGGACTTCAGCTCCCAGAATCCCAGGAGCTATTGGCCAACATGGGACTATTGGCCAACATGGCTGAGGCTTCTGGGAGCTGAAGTCCCTCGGCCCTTAAAGGAGAAAGGTTGCCTATCCCTGATGTATAGGATCACAGCCTTATGATCCTACACTCATCAACAGTTGATGTGTGACTGATATATTGATAGGTGCAGGGCTTTAAAGAGTCATAGTTTTGCTGTATATTCCCTTCAGTTAATTTGTACTAATGATAAAACAAAGTAAAAGGGTTTCTTCTATTAATTACTGGACCAAAATAGCACTGTATATTTACTGTTATTTATTAGGTTTACATTGGATAAATTGTAAATGTTAGTGTTAGTGTTAATATGAAGAAACTGCATTTAGCTTTGTGTTTTAGTATATTTCTTATTTGGGGCTTTTAAGGATTTTAAAATGCATGTTTTATATAGTTGCTAAAGCTTCAGAGTTTAAAATTGGTTTATTTCAGAAGAAAAATTAGCATCTCTCAGTTTTATCGTACCTATAAAAACTAGCACACACACACATATGTATTTACTTTGCTATAGATTGAGGATCCACTGGCTATTCTTATCTTGTTTGATGAGGCCAGATACAATTTGCTGAAGGGTTTCTACACTTCACCTGATGCCAAACTGATAACACTTGCAAGTTTGCTACTGCAAATAGTCTACGGGAATTATGAAAGTAAAAAACACAAGCAGGGCTTCCTAAAGTAAGTCTGTTTAAAATTATTTCAATATCAGTTTGCTTTTGAAATAAAAATATTTTGAAAAATCTGTGAGACCTTCTTGTTTTGGGGGCTATTGCTGATTCTGATACATGCGGTCAAGTGACCATCTCATCAGCAAATGACCACTTGATTGGGAAGATAGATCAGTGCATGATAGTGTGCATGTTGCTTCTTTCACAACACACTTTTTGCTGCCTCTTTTCTGATCATTTGATTAGGTCGAGCATATTTTGTTTTATGCCTGTTAAACTGGAAAAAATAATTACATGGGGTTTTGGGGTGGTTTTTATTGCAGTGAAGAAAACTTAAAATCTATAGTACCAATCACCAAATTAAAAAGTAAGGCACCCCATTGGACAAACAGAATACTTCATGAGTATAAGGTAAGTTGTTTTAATAACAGCATGATTTCAGAAAACATCATGTTTTAAAATGATCTTTATTTTCTGGAACATTATAGAGGCAGAATAGACTGTTGCTTATTATTGAGCCATTGTTGTTAGGGTATGCATTTTATTTTTAAAAGCAAGGAATAGAAATTAACACTTCCAATAGTTATATACTTTTATAATAAATTTATAATAAAATGGTCATTGTTACACTGTGATCACACTTAGAATATTGTATATCATTTTGGTGTACTACAGTCTTACAGGTTATTGTAGGACTGGGAAATATGCAGAAAAGGCCAACCTAAATCATCAGAAGACTTGAAGAATTCCCCTTAGTGGAATGATTATGAAGTTTGGGGCTTTTATTTGAGTTTAGGTTGAAAAAAGGTCCTCATGTCTTACTGCTACATTCCTATGCATTGGGTTTGGTTCAAGACAGCTTTTCTTTTAGTTACCTTAAATATATTAGAGAAATCAACGTATTCTATCTTTTGGCCTGCCCACATTTCATGCTGCACAAATACTACTCTTGCTTTAATTGGGAGAAACCGCCAGTTTAATAAAGAGAGTTGTTTAACTTTGAATTTAAGAAAAATGGGATTGAATGAGATAGAAGATTGCATAATTAAAAACCTTTTAAGAGTGGCACATGCTGTAATAGTATTGGGATGGAAAAACAATGTTAGGGGAGAAATTGATCACATTATATTGCAGAATATCTCTTTTTATTATGGGAGAGAAAAGGAAAATATAATGGTCATAAAAAGGACATGATTTGTTGAGATATGTTGGATTTTTGAACTGAGAAAGTCAAAGGTGAAAAGGGGTACAATAAAGGAGAGAAACTATTAATAAGCTATCCCACATTATAGGTATTGGATACTAAAATATTTGTTACAGCCATCAGAGGGGGATGGGGGGTTAAATGTTTGTGTGTAAAAGTGGAAATATGTAATAATGATTTATTATATAGGTTGTATGGTGTATTAAAAATTAATAAACATATTTTTTATTTTTTTAAAAAAACCTTGCTTTAATCTTGTGAAAGTTACTAGCAAAATTCATTCTATATCGGTTCTGAATTCATTATATTTTGTGTTTATTTAGGTGTGTGTCATATAAAATGCATTGTTCTTAAGCAGATGTATGTCTGCCATTTTATTCTATCCAAAGAAACTGTGTCTAAATGACAATGAAAACTTTTATCTTATCTATCTGGGTGTGTCAATTTCTATTTCTAGAGTCTCAGTACTAGTGAGGGTGTAAGTAAAGAGATGCATCACCTGCAGCGCATGTTTTTGCAGAACTGCTGGGAGCTTCCTACCTATGGAGCTGCTTTTTTCACAGGACAAGTATTCACAAAGGCAAGCTCAAGTAATCATAAAGTCATCAGAGTGTATGTAGGCGTAAATGTCAAAGGATTGCATCTTCTCAATATGGAAACAAAGGTGGGTTTCTTGGTCTTAGTAGTATTGTAAGTAATCATAGTTCCCAACAACTGTCTGCAAACTGAAGGCATGAAACAGTGAATGTGTTCATGCCACATATCATAATAATTTACAGTTCTTCTTACTCTCTGTGACTGGGGAATCATCTATTAACACAGGTTATTTCACCACCCTCTGTCCTCTATGGACATTGTTTCACATGCTTCGGTACCATCAGCTTCACCATCTACTAACACCATCTACTATACCAATGGGTTGCACTAGTACCAAGACATCCCTTGCTCATCAGGGAAGCTTGGTATTGTTAACCTCAGATTAAGCTCAGCACTGCTTGAATTCATTGGTACCATGCAAATCCATGCAGGCTTTTTCTGAAGACCTTGCTAATCCCAAGAAGCAAAAGAAGCATTTTGATGATTCTTTGGTTTGTAAGAATCAATCCAGGTCTGCTGATATTTTTTAAGATGACCTGTCATCTCATCAGAAGAGGTCCAACCCTGTCTATGTACCTGGAGCTTGTCCAAAGGAGTCAGATGCACTAATAGTGCCTAATACTGTTGATCCGATGGTACCATCTGTTCTGATACATCCATATGCTGTAAACCCTGACAGTGTGGTTTTCAGGAGTGTCAGTGCCTGGTTCTCCCATTCCTATTCTAGAATCTTCTTGGAAAAAGATCTTCTCCCAGAAATTAACCAGACAGATGTCCAATGTCAAGGGTTGCAATATCAATGGAAAATGGACCAATTTTCTATCCACACCTCAGCAAGAGGTCAGTCTACAATTCTTAGCCATCTCTACCTTACCTCACCCAGATGCAAGTCACTAATTCATCAGTGCTCACCTAGCACACTGCAAGAAACCTGTGATTCTTTTGGATGCATTGACAGGGAGGCACTCTCCTTCATCTTGTTCTTCACACTCTGACTCTGAAGACTCCAACTCTGATTTGTCTACCCTTCCACCACTAAATCAATTGCTCAACTTAAATGTGACCAACCTGGACTCTCCATCTTCACTGGACAACCTTTGCTCGTATGCTGATCATGTAGTAAGAATGGCTATGGCTTTGGAAATGGATACTTAATAGTTTCCTACCACAATGCCAGATCCAATTTTTCATAATATCATTTCCAGAGCTCACTCTCAAGTGGCTATTCCATTCCTGTTCACTTTGGTGAATGTTGTTAAGCACTCTTGGAAGAGACTTTCATTGATTCAGCCAACATTTTGTCACATTGACAACTTGTATCAAGTTCAAGATTTCAACTGTGCTGTGCTTCTAAACATTCATTGCCAAACTCAGACACTGTGAAGGGAGTTACCTCTAAACTATCTAATAAGGTACACTCTACCCCTGGAGACAAAGAAAGGTAATTCCATGGTTTGTAAAGCCTTGATTCCATGGTTTGTAAAGCCTATTCTACTGCTGTACTCTCACTTTGCATCTCTAATTATCTGGCTTGAATGGGGACGTATGAACTATGGGAAACAGTTGCTCTGCAGCTTGAAAGGCTGCTTGAGAAGGAAAAGAAGGCTGCTGCTGCTTTCTGCCATCGGGTTCATACCTTATCTGCCCAACAAATCAATACAGGTTGGCATGTGGCTGACTGTGTGGCAAAGTCTCTTGCTGGGGCCATTGCTTTGACCCATTTCATTATATCAAAGTTGATTTTCTTCTTGGCAAGACCTCTTTGTTTAATAGTCCAATTCTTTGTAGATTGTCTTATACAGCTCCAAAAAATTCGGTTCAAAGTGTAGTCCCTGAAGAAGACCAACTTTGATAGAGACCAAAATGCCTTGAGCTTTTTAAATTAATAAGAAATAAAACAAGCGCCCATTTTCCAGCACGTCTTCTGTTTCGCCTTTGTTTCTTAAGTGTGCTCATCAGTCCTCTCCTTCAAATAGTAAAGACTGCCTATGCAATCCTGTCTCCTCCAGGAGTCATTCAGAACCACAGAGATTCATTACTATTTAATGTGCCAGCAAAGTTCACTTCACATGTGGCAAGATCACTGCTGGTTTCTTCTTTGCCTGCAGTAAAATTAGAAATGAGGCAGTGGGAAACTCTTTGTTAAAGGCAATCAGCAGCTCCAGGGCTGCTATTTTGGATTAACCAGTTTTGAGTGTAGCGGAGATGAAAAAAACAAAGAATCAAGTTAGTAAAGAAGATGATGGAGACCAAGAGGCTATAAGAGCAATGTTGCTCTTATAAGACTCGTGTTACAGAAGTTCAGGCCAGCTCTAATTAGTGCAGTTTTTGAAGGGAAACAATTTCAGTTTTGTTCTACATCATGTGTTAAAAGGCTCAGATCCACTGATTTGTATGTGTCATCATCCTGCCCCTTCCCATTGAAAGAAAAAATATTCAGCAGTGTCTTCATGGGCTACTAAAGAAAAGATCATAGAGCATGAATAAACCTAATTTGAATAGCAGAAGGAATCTGTAATTCTATATAAGGATGTCCCAAATTCTAAGGCTATGGTAGCATTAAGACGACCATGTGGAGATGATATTTCAGAGCTGATAACCGTCTATCTCATTAATGCTTGGTCAGACTAGGAAGAGGAGGGTGTTCAGATTCTACCCATCAAAGGCAGTTAATCATATATCAGTTATTCAATAGTGATTGTTTTATTTATTCTTAACTAAACAATCAATTTAACTAAAAATGGAGCAGAGCTGGGTTTCCAGGGGATATTCAGCATTCTCTTTTAGTTTATCTGCTAGTGAATCTTTTCCAGGAGAATGAATCTGTTTGATCAACATTGAGTCAGCAAGTGGAGAACAGGGATGAGTCAGGAAATGAGTATTGCCTTGTGGAAGGCATTTCCTGCCCACCAAGTACAGATGGGTTTCTGCCTTATCCTAATCTCGAACTGGCAGAAATTCAAATTAGATTTGTTCATTTGGAGAAAACTTGAAAATCAGTTTGTTTCTTTTATATTACAGGCTTTGCTCATAAGTTTAAAATATGGTTGCTTTATGTGGCAGTTGGGAGATGGAGACACCTGTTTTCAAATTCATAGTTTGGAAAACAAAATGAGCTTTATAGTCCACACCAAACAGGTAAGCCAGCCACTGATTTCTGCTACAATGTTTATTTTTAAATAGAAAATATTTAAATAGAACACCAGTTTTTAGAGTAAGTACCAGTTCCTGTATAAATCTCAGAGAAGAAAAGACGTAAGGTAATACTGTTGAATGGACTAACATATTTTTCTGTTAACATAGAGGTACTTTATATAAGTAATCAAAAAGCAAAAAAGGACATGGGGCTAATCCTAGGACTGTCCCCTTTTGATTCTCCTGGAACATAGTATAGCATTTATCATGTTTTTATGTATCTATGTTATTAAATCCTGTCTTTTGGCAAAAAATGACCCTCCAGGTGGCTGACTAGAATAAAAATAACAATTAACTATAAAGGTCTTCTATAGTAATTGAGTTTCTACTGTTTCATATAAATAGGTTAAAAGCAAGAGACAAAAGTTCTGTGCAAGGGATTTTGAGTCAAAACAATTCACAAAGAGAAAAAGTGTCTGTACCATTGTTCTTAGAAGCCTTAATTGTTTTGTATGAGGCGGAAGTTCATGTTATGCCCACTTTTTAAAGTTCTTGTTGGGCTATATTGAATGTTACAGGTAGATATGTATGTATAAAAGGGTTTTCTACCTCATCTTCCTACTTCAGCTCCCTCCAGAAAGCTTCTCTTGAAAGTCAACAAATTCTCAGGAAAATCATAACACTCAGGTTCCAGAACCTCCACTCTGTGAACCAGCTCCTTCTTACTGCTCAATTTCATAGAATCTTAGAGTCGGAAGGGGCCACAAGGGCTGTCTAATCCAGCTTCCTACCATGCAGGAATACACAACCAATACACTCCTGAAATATGTCAATACAACCTCTGTTTAAAGGCCATCAATGAAGAAGAGTCCACCTGCCCAGAAGTTTATGCTGCTGTCCAACATTCTTAAATAAAGAATCAGAATCATAAAACCCCAGAGTTGGAAGAGACCACAGGGGTCATCTAGTTCAACCTCTAACCATGCAGAAATACATAATCAAAGTACTCCTGATAGATAACCATCCAGACTCTGTTTAAAAACCTCCAAAGAAGTAGACTGTACCACCCTCTGAGGCTGCGTGTTCCACTGTCTTACTGTCAGGAAGTTTTTCTTAATGTTTAGGTGGAATCTTCCTGTCACATATAGGGGTTGCAGACTGCCGGAAATAGTGCAAATTGAGTCCACTTTTAGGGTTAGGGTTAGTGCTAGGGAATCATGGGAATTGTTTTTTTTCTGAGACATTGAGCCCTTGCCATCCTGCTTCTAATCGGAAGCCTTGGTATACACCAGAGCTGAGGAGGATGAAGCGGTTTGGACAACG
>CM034710.1:99524947-99561507 GCA_020142125.1 Phrynosoma platyrhinos
CCGGCCCCTGGCTCAAAAAGGTTGCCTACCCCTGCTCTAGGGCAAGCTCACAAGTTGTGAGGCTGTAAGCCAAATTCCTAAGCACCACTAAAATTCCTAGTTATTTGTTGATGGGAAAAGAGAAATGGGCCATTCAAAACTGTTCTGGAATGGAACTTGCCCTTGAATTGTAGTGGCAGTTGGGAATTCTGTGAGGTGAGATTAACATGAAAGGAGGGTTATAATAGGCTTTTTATACTGCAATTTTTGCTATTAAAACTAAGGAGATTATCACACGTCTTAAAATCCCGGCTTACATCTCCCGAATTCAGGTTTAATTCAGGCTGGAGCCGTGTCCTATTGCTCGGCTTCCCCCCCCCCCCCCCCCCCCACGACCATCCGAATGCAGCCCAGCTCACTTAACTCGCAAAGTTGGAAGCTTCTGACTTTAAAAAATTGGCCACCGGAGCAAGCTAAGGGAGCCACGTTGGAGCCTTGCTGTATTTGGATGGCAGTTTTTTTGGGGAAAAGCCCAAAATATTTTTGGGGAATAGGACCCGGCTCCAGCCCGAATTAGACTTGAATTTGGGAGAGGTAAGCCAGGATTTTTAAATGTGTGATAATCTCCAAAGAAAGATCCTTCGACAGAAAGAACTCTAATGCTGAAATTTTGTACACATGCAGTGGCTCAAGTGGTTAAGACTCTGACTCTGTTGACTGCAAGATTGGCAGTTTGGCAGTTCGAGGCCCAGGTGCTACAGGATGGGGTGAGCTCCCATCACTAGTCCCAGCTTCTGCCAACCTAGCAGTTTGAAAGCATGCAGATGCAAGTAGATAAATAGGTACCACTACGGTGGGAAGGTAAACAGCATTCTGTGCAATCATGTTGGACACATGATCTCAGCATAGTCTCTGACAATGCTGGCTCTTTGGCTTAGTAACGGAGATGAGCACCATCCCCTACATTCGGACATTACTTAACAAACTTGTCAACGGGGAATACCTTTACTTTAAAGCACCATTCAGCTTTTATATAAGGTGAATATAAAATTGCATTGTAGGGCTGAAATCTTAAATGTCATTACTAAGACATAAGGCTTGCTGAACGTAATACTTGCAAAAGCCTGTGCTGTAATTACAATTTCTAGGTAGTTATCTTGTAGTAGAATCTAGGCTTACAAACTGGGTGTGGAAACAATTCAATTAATAACACAAAGAAATCCTAATTGGGATTTTAAAATTTTAAAAGACCAACCTCCTAAATATGTATTTTGTTAGCCATTTTTGAAACATAATCTCAACTATTTTAGACTATAATATTTTAGCTTTTACATTACTATTTCACTTGCCATCTTTGATTTCAACTTCTTTATAATTAAATCCACTACATACTATTTCACATATTTACTTTTGTTTCTTTTGTTTCTTTTCTTTTTACTTATAAAAGGTCAGAGAAAGCATTTGATTTAAATTTTATTTTGGAAATTAAGTCTGGTGGAATGGAGGAGGAACAGACTGCTAATATAAATTCAGAAGGAATTACTGAAGCCTCCCCAGAAGATCCTGTAAATGGGAGAATACACTCTGTTGAAAAACTTGATATACCTGGAAAATCTTCATTACATGAGGACAATCAGGATGAAGCTGAATCAAGTACTGGGATGAAAAGTGTTACTGGTCAAGATTCAGAAATTCTTGAGCCAAGTCCAAAACCAGATACATCACAATCACTATCAACTATTGACATGACAGAGATTTCAATAACCAGTTTGTTTGAGGAAAGGTCAGGTGAATCCCAGGATAAACTGTCCAAAAGTTTTTCAGAGGTTTCTCAAAGAGATCCAGAAAAAGATGTCTTACATTCTGCAGAGAAACTAGAAAGCCTTAAAAAGATATCTGCAAATCTGATGTCTGAAACCAAGGATACTGACCTTATTGCATATCTGTATGCTGAAGGCTTAAGCGATCTTCCTACAGATTATTTGGAAGAGCAAGCTAGAAAAAGCTTACTACACTCTATAGAGAGTGCTACAATACCCGAAAAGGTATCAGTAGATACACTCTCTGAAATGATGCTTGATGACTTTACAGTTCAATTAAATGCTAAAGGGCTGGTTGAAATTCCCACAGGGATATTTGACATCAAAATGCTTAATTATTTGTACTTAAACAATAATGAAATCAAAACCATACCAAAAGAGATAAAACAGTTGACAAACTTAGAAATATTATCCATGGAAGGAAATCAGTTAACATCATTGCCTCCTGAAATATGCTTCCTTCAAAACCTTAGAACTTTAAACTTCAGTCATAACCAAATATCATGGCTCCCAAATGAATTTTCAAAACTTTCAAAACTTAAGTACCTTCTGATCAGCCATAACAATATTGAAATATTTCCATCTGCTTTTAAAAACCTGGAAATTTTAGACCTCAGTGGAAATAAAGTAACTCAGATAGAGAGTATGATGAACATGGAAAATTTGAATATCCTCTATTTAAATGCCAACAAGATGACAATATTCCCAAAGGCTCTCTGTTACCTTCCAAATCTAAGCAAACTCAGCTTGTCAGAAAATCAGATTCAAAGTTTGCCAAAGGAAATTAAAGAACTCAAAAAATTAAAAGAACTTTCATTAAACAACAACAAACTGATATTTTTGCCTGTACAGCTTTTTCAACTAGTTCAGTTAGAAAAATTGAGACTAGATGATAACCAGTTAGAAAGCCTATCAGATAAAGTAGAGAACTTGCAAAAACTTCAGGAGCTCAATCTTGCCAAAAATTTATTTAAAAGCATTACTGATAATATTTGCAAATGTACTACACTGGAACGTCTCAGTCTCAATGACAACCAATTTAAAAAGCTTCCCAGCAACCTGTACAAACTAAAATATCTAAAGGAACTCTACCTAAGCAGAAATCAACTGATTTTGTTAGATGAACAATTAGCATTCCTTAAAGACCTCTCCATCTTAGAGGTATCAGATAATGCTTTAATGTATATCCCAGTCGAAATAAAAAGTTGTACAGAAATCACTAGAATTGATTTGAGCAACAACAAGTTGGCCTTGTTTCCAATGGGACTGTGTGCGCTGGTAGTTCTTAAACAACTAAATCTTAGTGGAAATTATATTTCAGAAATAACTACTGAAATTTCATTCATTAAAAATTTGCAATATTTAAATTTGAGCAAGAACAAACTGCCTTCCTTTTCCATACACTTTTCCACTCTTTCAAGACTAAGTTACTTAGACCTAAGTAACAATCAAATAAGTAATATTCCAACAAATGTGCAAAAAATGAAATCGCTTCGGGTTTTGCTCTTACACCATAACAAATTTATTTTGTTTCCCAGAGAGTTATGTGCTCTAAATCAACTTAAGATACTTGATCTTTCTGAAAACAAGATACAGTTCATTCCCTCAGAAATTAAGGAGCTGCAAGAACTAAAAGAGTTAAATCTGTCAAACAATCATTTTGCATCTTTTCCAAATGAAATCTGCCATATTTCATCACTGCAGAAATTAACCATGTGTCAGAAAAATGGATTCAAGGTAAAATGTTACTTAGAATATAAAGGTCTACTCTATGCCATACATAATTTCATATTTATGCCCTATTAAGATTAATGAAGTGGGATGCTCTGGCAGTGGAATTATGGGATTATGGAGAGGATGGAGTGTCCAGTTCAGGAATATGGAGAGAGATCATCTGAGCATCACACTAGATATCCTACTGAATGTTATACTATCAGAGAATTGCAGGAATTGCTTGCGTAAAGGACATCCAAATGCACTTGACAGTTGTGCTAGAAGCCACAACAGTATTCTACAAGCTACTTATACAGGTGTAAGTAAATCTTGCACCTGCATATGTCTATTTTTGGTTGCTGCAAAGGTTGGTATTCCCTTCTTCCCTCTGCAGCAACCAGAGCCTCACAACCTGAGCTAACCAGAGAACTGCTGAAGCTTCCTCCCATGGCCATTCCATAGTTCATGGAAAACAGGAGGTTTGGAGAAGCATCTGGCTATGCCCCTGTAGCCAGATGTAAAGTCGGCCACTGAGACCTCTAGACCTCAGCAAATGATGCCTGGCTACAGGGACATAGCCAGATACTTCCTTTCCTCTCCACCAGACGCAGAATGACTTAGGAGCAGTGGCTTCAGCAACTTTCTGGTAACTCAGCTGGTAGTAAATGGTTCAATATAGCATTGCACAGACATTAGAGGTTGCCCCATCTTCTTCCATACTGAAGCAGATTTGGCAGAAGCCCAGTCCTATCAGCAGATTGGCAGATAGACTTCCATATATGCCAGCCGAACTCATGCAATACACTAGAAACAGAGACATGAAAACATTGGTGGGGGGAGAGCTCATATATGCTGTGTCCCAAACTTCTTCAATTCATAGCCATATCCCTAGTGATGGTACAGTTTTACACAAACTAAAGACTAGAAAAAAGAAATTTCCCTGCTGGGGATGGGAGTGGTTGAGGATTTTTTAAAAAGGGACCTATTGCTTGTAAATCATTACAATATAATTGAAGTCAACTAGTGCTAAACAGTTGACAATCAAGTACCTATATTGTGAAGTCATAGGCTTTCATGGCCGGCATCCATAGTTTTTTTGTGGGTTTTTTTTCGGGCTGTGTGGCCATGTTCTGTTTTTTCCATTTTCCTGTAAGTGAGGCTGTCAATTTTGTCCCAGTCTTGGTTGTTCATCTTTTGACTGATGCTGAGGTGGAGTGATAACAGTTCCTTGTCTATGTGGGCTAGTTCTTTGCGGGTGGTGTGTATTCTCTCACGTAACAGAGCATGTTCCATCCTATTGTGGTTGGCCTGTGGTGATTTGAACATGGCCACACAACCCGAAAAAACCCACAAAAAAAACTAAAGTACCTATATTCTTTTGCTATTCCCAATTGGAATAGATCCAGGGAATCAATTGTTCAATAGTCAACATTTATGTAAATCCATAATTTAGATGGGTCTGCTCTAAATGAGATTAATATTCAGATTCAGGCTAAGAAACAGTGATAATCACTATGAATGGTACCTCATAGGGAAAATCCTTTGTTTAAGCAATTTTCAGTCCTCTTAAAGGTACAGACCATTGCTAACATTTGGAAGAACTAAAGATTTTAATGTTAGATGTTATTCCTTGCTCTCACCAAAGCAAGCCAATGAAGTCTTTTTTTAAAATTAATTTTTATTGTGGTTTTAATGCAACATAAAAACAAACAGTAAATACTCTTTTCGCTATTTATACAACATCTTACTTTCGTAAACTTAATTTAAATTTACTTTCTTTATAATATATAACCTTTATTCTAACTTTTTATTCCACCACTAAGTAATTCTTAAATTGTATTCTATATCTTCTCTCCCCCCTTAACCTCCTAACTAGGCTGAAACCCAAATATTTCATACTTATTTCCTTTGTTTTTATCTATTATATACATATTATATACATATTTATTACAAATTCTGTTTTGGTTAAATTAATCCTTATCCTTTCTCCATAATTTTGACACTTCTTTCCATTTCTCTTCATATTGTTGGGTTATCTTTCCATTTAATATACATAGATAAACTGTCCATCACTGCTAATTCATTTAATTTTGCTATCCATTCATCCAAAGTTGGTGTAACATCAGTTCTCCAATATCTTGCATATACCATACGGGCTGCTGTAATCATATACAATATACACTTGTTTCCTCGTAATTTAGTTTATCTTCAATCACATCTGTTATGTTTAATTAAAACAATTCTAGTTTTAATGGGATATTTTTCTATAATGTTTCTTTTATAATTTTGTGGATATTTTCCCAGAATTTAATTTAATTTTTTTTACATTGCCACCACATATGGTATAAGGTGCCCATTTTGTCATTACATTTCCAACAATTTTTTTTGTTCTGTTTTTTTATCTTTACTAATCTAGTTGGACTCATGCACCATCTAAAAATATTTTAAAGTAGTTTTCCTTCAAATTATTACATTTCGTAAATTTCAAATTGTTTTTCGTTTGTTCACTTAGCTCTATCTCTAATTGATCATTTCTTCACTTAGCTCTATCTCTAATAGGAGTTTATAAATTTTCTTAATCAATAATTTTTCTCCTTCCCTTATTATTTTGTCAAATTCTTCCATTTCATTTTCTGTCCCTTATATCTCCATATCTTTTTTTAAAGTCTTCTCAGATTTGCCAGTATCTAAGCCAATTCATTTCTTGTGATTCTTGTTGAATTTCCTCCCTTGATTTAATTTTGTAACCTTCATATGTTATTATCAAGATTTCTTCATATCTAGTCCAAATTACTTTAGATGAAGTTTCTTTCTTATGGAATACTTCCTGGGTGGATGTCCATTGGAATCTTGTTATAGAAGCATCTCTTATATTTGTTCCAAACAGTAAATAATGCAATCCTTATGCAACGTGAATTAAATTTTTCATTTGTTTTAGTCTTATCATAGCATAAGTATGTTTGCCACCCAAGGTCCACCTTGCTACTCTCTAATTCTAATAATTTTTGGTTTTCTAACAATATCCATTCTTTTACCCATGTTAGGGCACATGCGTTGTAATATATTTCTAGATCTGGAAGTCTCAGTTCACTCTTCTCCTTCTGGTCTTGCATTGCTGATAATTTTATTCTGAGTTTCCTTCACTGACATATGAAATTGGATAGATCTTTTCTCTAGATTTTGAATGGTTGTTTGTTTGTTAAGATAGGTATTGTCTGGAATATGAAAAGCATTCTAGAGAGTACATTCATTTGGACAGTGGCAATTCTACCTAATAGTGATAGCTGTTTATCCCATTTTTCCAAATCCTTTTTTAATACTTTTCTATCTATATACTTTTATATAGATCTGAATTCTTTTTTGTAATTGTTATACTAAATATTTAACCTTATCTATTATCTGGAATTCTAATTTCTTTTTTTAGTTCTTCTTCTTTTTTTGAGAGAGAGATTTTTAGTTAATATACCACTTTTACTTCTGTTGACTTTAAACCCTACTAATGCATGAAATTGTTGAAGTATTTCAACCAATCTTATAATACTCTTTGTTGGGTTCTATAAGAAGACCACTAAGTCATCTGCAAATGTGCAAAGTTTGTCAGTATAATTGTGAATTTCCAATCCTTGTATTAGCTTGTTCTTTCTTATTTTCTTGTTTAATATTTCTATCACTATTATAAATAATAATGGGGACAGGGGACTGCCCTGATGCATTCTTTTGTTAATAGTAAAGTTCCTTTGTTAATAGTAAAGCTTTGAGTTTTTTCTCCATTTACAATTATTTGCGTGCTTTGATTTTTATATATATTGTTAATCCAATTCAACTGGAAGCCAATAAAACTGCAGTCAGACACAATCAGATTTATAGCAGAGAACAGCTTGGTTCTCTCTTTGTTCGGACCACAGACCTGTAAGCTTTAACAGAAGTAGAACTGTGTTGCACAATTCAGGCTAAATCTACCATTAGCAGAGTGAGGCAGTCACTTCAGGAAGCAGGTATTGGAGAAGAGAAGTATGCAGCATGAAAGCTACACTGCACCTGCTATACTCACTTGTTGCCTTCAGATGTGGTAGAATATGTTGACCTACTAGTGACAGTGTTGATGAAAGCATTATTTGCCAATAAACAGCCAGTGGTTGTTTATGGAATGGGAATGGTATCATCTTGTTCATTATCTCAGGCAGTAAAATATCATGGACTATTGCTTAATTGGCTTATTTTGTGGTGTGGGTGGTTATCCTGTAATTCTGTCCTTGATCATGATATACTGCAGGTCCAGGTTCAACTATGAGCTTGGGTCTTGACATAAATAACTTCTCTGTATAAATATCTAATGCTTAACTATTTTTCCATTTTGTATCCTCAGTTAAAATCACTTTCAGAAGAGATATCCAAACTGGTGGTCCTTAAAGAGCTTGATATATCTTATAATGAATTACAAGAAATACCAGAAAGTATAGGGGAAATAAAAACTTTAATCACTTTAATAGCAAACAACAATTGCTTAACAAAACTTCCCTCAAGTTTTTCATCACTCTTTAATTTACAGCGCCTGGATCTCAGAGGTAAGCCTTATGTGCAATATCACAAGGAAAGTCAGATATAAAAATAATACAGGCTTTATACAGCATAACTTGTGCAAAAATCTAGAAAGTAAACAAAAAAAAATCTGTATTTGGAACAGAAAGCAGCATCCATTTGCATATGTAAAACTATACATGTTACCCATTCAGATCCTTATTTGGAGTTATATTAATGCCTCTAGGAGAATACAGTATTCCATTGCTTTAATGGTCGCCCATATTAAAACAGATGAACACAGAAATGGAAAGAAGACAGAAGTATTGATAAAAGCAGGTTGCTTACCTATAACTGGTTCTTTGAGTGGTTGTCTGTGAATTTACACATACGGGATTCTCTGTTCTTATTCAGACTGTATTCTGAAACTTCTAGTGCTAGATCTCTTTGGCTGAGCCCCTCCTTACTGTACCGTACAGTACAGTTACTCAAACCTCTTCAATTTCATGTCTGCCACAGCAATTGGTAACCAAGGAAGTGAAGCCCAGCAATAGATGGGAGGTGGATTAATTGTGCGAGTTCATAGATGACCACTCAGACAACCACAAATCCAGATAAATAACCTGCTTTTCTTTTTTGTGGTCTCTGTGACTCACACATATCAGAGATTAAGAAGTTATACACACCTGGATTGAGGGTGACACTATACTCATGATGTCTGAAGCACAGACAAACCAAAGGAAGTAGAATTACTGGCCTGAATATCAAATCTATAGTACTTTACAAAGGTAAGTGTCTGAGCCCAAATGACTGCATGACAGCTAGTCTCTATTGGCACACCAGCCAAGAATGTAGAGGAAGTGGAGACAGCCCTTGTGGAATGAGATTGGATAGAGGAAGGCTCTGGTTTTCTGGCAGTCTGGTAGGCTAATGAAATGGTAGTAGCCATCCACTTTGAAATGCACTGCAAAGAAGCTTGACAATCTTGCCTATGAGTTCCATATCAGACAAAAAGTCTACAGGATTTTCTGAAGTATTTTGTCCCATCAATGTAGAAGGTAAGGACACATCTAGCATGTACCAAGTGTGTTAGTCATCTGTGGACAAATTTGGGAAGAAAATCAGAAGCAAGAGCTGCAGAGACAAATGAAAAGAGGAAGCCACTTTTGGGAGGAATGTGACATTTGGAAACAGGAACATCCTGTCCTTGTTGAATTGGAAGAATGGTGGGTCCACCCTCAAAGCAGCCAGCTCACTTGTCCTTCTGGCAGAAGAGATAGTCACAAGGAGCACAGTCTTGCACATGAAGAGCCACAAGTCACATGAGGGAAGAGGTTCAAAAGGATGTCTCTTTAACAGGGAGAGAACCATAAGTTCCAGGCAGGAGCAGAAGAAAAGCAGAAGACAAAAAGAAAAGAAAGCAGAAGACAGAAAGAAAAGAAAGCAGAAGACAGAAAGAAAAGGAGCAGAAGAAAAGCAGAAGACAAAACCTCTGAAAAAAAGCCTAATGAAAGGGTGCATAAACCAAGAAGGGAAGTCTCAAGGTCGAATGAAGGCCAAGAGAGCAGCATGCAAACTCATCAAAGAGATGGAGAGACCCTGCAATTTCAAGGAAGACAAGAACTGAAGAATATGATTAATTGACATTTGGTGCCAGTCCACATGAATGTCACTGAGAAAACTGAGGAAGCGCCTCCATTCATAGCTGTATAGCCTTCTGACTGATTGTCTGCATGCAAAGTTAAGGATGGCTAATGCATCTGAGAAAATACCTTCCAAGCTGTGAGATGAAGTGTTTCAAGGCTTAGGTGAGGAAAACATGGCAGAATGGGAGTTTGTGAAAGCTATGACAAGCCAGGTGCAGGAGTGTAGCAAACCATAGCTGTCAAGGCCACCAAGATTACAAGCCTACATCTTTAACCCTGATCTTTGTCTGGACCCTGGTGACAAATGGAAAAGGAGGGAAAGCATAGAAGACTTGACTGTTCCAGTAAAAAAGAAACACATCTCCTATTGCGCCCAACTGAGGAGGTCCCCTGGGTGCAGTAGTGAGGACACTAATGGTTGTCCATGCTGGCAAATAGGTCCACTGTTGGATTGCCCCAATAGTCAAATACCTCATGGAGGACCTGATGAAGCAGATTCTAATCATGAGACTGGGTTTGGGAGAACATTGGCCAGAATGTTTTCCTACCTTGGAAGGTAAACTGCAGTAGGAGTTATGTCCCTCAATATACACCAATCCTAGAAAACGATGGTGAGATTGGGAAGAATCTAGGTGCTTCCTTGCTTGATAAAATTAAAAAAAAAACCCACACACATTGTTGTGTTGTCTGTCATACCCTGAATATGATATTTGGCAAGGAGAGGTTTGAATGTTCTCAAAGGTTGAGCTAACTGCAAGTAGCTTGAGAAAACTGGTGAAAGCTCTTCTCTTAAGGAGACCAAATACATCTGACAGCTGAGTTCCATGTGAGTTCCATAACTGTGATTGGACACATCTATTGTCACTGTTCTCAAGGATTTCAGGTTGCAGAACAGAATGCCCAGAAACATGTTTGACAGCAATGTCCACTGGGTATGATCCAGTTTCTCATCCACAATGGCATGGAAAAGGCCCTCTTCATTGAACAGAAGGTCCTCAGTTATGGTCCTAGCTTCAGCCAAGAGACCTGAAGCATGAAGCCAGGTGTAATGTCTCAAAGAAACAGCAAGATAATTCATCAGAGAGTCCAGACTATCTGAAAGACCATATCTCCCAATACGAACCTGTAAGGGTCCTAAGATGCATCTGGGAAGGCTTACTCTCAGTCCTACCACCATTATAGCTTCGCTTGGTGAGGACATGAGAGAAACAGCCTTCTTGGTGGCTGCTCCCACCTTCTGGAATGCCCTTCCATGGGAGGCTAGGCTGGTCTCCTCCCTGTTTTCCTTTCACCGGCAGACAAAGACATTTTTATTCAAGCAGGTATTTAATATACAATTATGTCAGAGAGGCTTTTATAATGGGGGGGGGCATGCTGTAGCTATGTTTTTAACTTTTGCATATTTATGTAATTTTGACATTGAAATATTTTGATTACAGCCATTCGGCCAGTATATTTATGTAATTTTATACTGTTTTTAGCTAGTTGATTTTAATTGTTTTTTTAAAAATATTTTTCAGTTTTTAAATGGTTTTATTTGTGAGCCGTCTTGGGTTCATTTCTGGGAGGAAGGCAGCATACATACATACAAACAAACAAACAAATACAACCAGTCACATGCTCAGGTGTAGTGATTTGTAAAGCAGTTTCATTTATATACCGCTTCATATGGAATGTCTAAGCAGTTTACAACTGTAAGCTCATTGCCCCTCAACAGTTGGGTACTCATTTTAGCGACCTTGGAAGGATGCAGGCCTGAGTCTAGCCTGAGCCCTGGCTAGTATTGAACTCGCAACCTTGTGGTCTATGAGTGAGTGGCTGTAGTACAGGCATTTAACCACTGCAGCACCAGGGGTGGTAGAACAGACAAGGTATGAGCCTCATGGTAGAAAGTAGAGGCAGCCTTCATATCCTCCTCAGTCAGCCTTTCAAGAAGCAGAGTGATTTTCTTCCATAGGTATTGTTGGTACATGCTCATATAAGTTAAGATTAGGAGGGACAAAGGGAGAGTGCTGCAATGGAATAGGCTTTATGACACACGGAATCAGGTTTGCACTCTTCTCTGTTTCCATGGGTGGAGTGTGGCTTACTAGATAATTTAGAGGTAGCTGCCTCAACAATTACTGGGTTTGGCAATACGTGTTTGAAAACTATGACATAATTGGAAGTTTGGACCTAGTTGGAATATGATAAAGGCTGTCCATGTGGCAAGAGATTGGCTGAATCAATTAAGGTGTATTCCAGGAGCACTTAGCAACTTTCACCAAAGTGGGTAGAAATGGAATAGCTGCTGGAGGGTGAGCTTTTAAGCTGATATGATGAACAACTGGATCAGAAATTGTGGTAGATGGGCTACTGAATTTTCAGTTCCAAAGCCTTATCCATTCTCAGCACCTGATCAGTATATGAACAAATTTTGTCCAGTGGAGATGGAGGGTTTTGGTCAGCCACATTTAGGTTTGACAGTTTATTTGGAAGAGGAGGAGAAGGAGATTGTTTGGAATTGGAGTCTTCAGAGGTAGAACTTGAAGAATGAGAAGAGGGAGAGCGCCTGCCCATCAATACATCTGAAATGGTCACAGAAGCAAGAAATTGTTGCAGAGTGCTTCCTTTCAAAACTGATGCAAATGGAAAAGCCTGAGATTGCAAAAGGGGAGGAGAAGGAGCTGGAGACTTCACACTCACTGATCTGGTGGCAGCTGGTTGATTTAGAAGAGGCAATTGACCAAATGGGAATGATGGCGATATATGCGACAGAGATGCCAATGGTTGGACTCTGAGGGCCAGTGGGTCTCAGAATTCAGATCCATAACCACAGATAGAACTTGGCAGTGGTGGAGATAGATAATAGGGTCTGAAACAGTCTCTACCATTGTATGGATGATAACTGTTCCAAGCTGTTAGAGGGCACAGCCAATATTCATCTTGGTATCACAAGTGGAGGTAAGGGAGAACAATGAAGAGGAGGCTCCTGTGTGCAAAGATGAGATGATTCTTGCAGTGTGCTAGGTATGCACTGACAAACTGGCAACCTGGACTTGTGTGATGTGACAGAGAGATGACTAGGAGTGGTAGCTCTTCCTCTTGCTGAGGTATGGATGGAAAACTGATTGAGCACCTTATTCTCTAAATGCAACCCTAAACACTGGACATCTGTTAGGTTCAGCTCCAGGAGAATATCTTTTTAGAGCGCTCTAGAATAGGAATGGAAGAACCAGCTACTGACAGGGTTGAGGCCACATCATTAGGACTAACAGCAACTGGAAGAATTGGAACAGACAGTACTGTCAGAATGACAATATTAGGTGCCATTTGCAGATCTGACTCCTTTGTACAAGCCAAAGGTGCAAGGGCAGGCTTGTATCTTTGGCTTGTAAAATTAGCAGAATTGGATTGATTCTTATGAACAGAAGAATCATCTGAAGGCTTATTTTACTTCTTGGAAGCAGCAGGGTCTTCAGACAGAATCTGCACAGATTTGCAAGGCACTGATAGCTTCAAGCAGTGCCAGGCTTAATCTGACGTAGACAATACCAAGGGACCCTGATGAGCAAGAGAAGTCTTGTTGTAGCAGCACTAGTGTGACCCATTGGTGTAATAGACACTGAAGCTGATGGTACCAAAGTGTGTGAAACAACCATAGAGGATGTGAAAAGAGACCTGTTTTGGATGGTGAGATCAGCTGTGTTAATAGTCGATTCCATGCTCACAGAGACCATGAAGAGAAACTATAAATAAAAGTGATATGTTGCATGAACACATGTCATATGAAGTATGAAGACATGTTTCATGTCTTCTGTTTGCTGACACATGTTGGGAACTATGATTACTGAAAACAGCAATAAGACCAAGAAACCTACCTTGTTTCCATATTGAGAAGATGCAATCCTTTGATATTTATGCCTACATGCATGCTGATGAGTTTATAATTACTTGAGCTTCCTTTTCTGAATACTTGCCCTGTGAGATCAGCCATGTTAACAGCCAATTCTCAGAGAAGGGCTTTAAGACATGTAGCCCTGTTCCAACAGGGCTGCTGGGAAAAGGCTTTACAATGGGAGTACTTATCCACAAAAAGGGCTCCCCCAAGCAAAGGAGGCACTTAGAATAGCTGTCTATCTGAGGGATCTTCTCTCCACAGGAGGCACACCTCTTAAATTATGCTGTAGATGCCATAAACTTGAGAAAAGTTTTTTTTTTTTAAAAAAAGCCAAAGAAGAGTAATGCACAAAGTTCCCTATGATGTAGTTGTGATGGCAGATGAAAGAGAACTGAGGAAGTTTAAGCAGGTACCATACTCAGCATGTGCAGTATGGGGGTGGGGGGTGGGCCCTTAGCTGAAGAAATCTAGTTCTATAGGTTTCCAAAGATGGACTACATAGCACTAAATATTCCATATGTGTAAGTCACAGAGACTATGAAGAAGAATGATAATGACACACTTCAAAGAGAAAAGATACTCTTTGAAAGTGTGCTGCATTTGATGTTACCCGCACTTGAAATTTACCTTGTGTTCTTTACTTATATATTGTCTTTGAACTGCTTCCTCAAAAACAAAAAACACAAACAAACAAAAAACCAAAGCTTATGTTCATAGAAGTCACCAATGGTTCTAAAAATCTGTAAAAATAGGATTGAGTTGTTTATTTGTGGCCACCAATGTTTCAGTCTAACATAATACAAATATTAATGCTACATACTTTGTTTTGTGAGAAAATAAGATGCTACATTTGCCTAGTGATATGCACCTTCTTCTGGAATTGAGGGATATAAATTTTGATGGAAATATTCTGATCAGACCTCCAGTTGAAGTCTGTAAAGGAAAACAACTGCTGCCCATAACACATTACTTAGAAAGTGCTGACAGAAGAGATGGTAAGTTTATAATAATTTCCTTATTATCTCTAATTATCTTACAATGTATACAGTCTGGCATTCCTAACATAATTTAAAAAAAACCAAACATATAATTTATTTGTCCATGTGTCCTGAGAACCTGGAATTATTAGACTTGAGATGTCTTCTTTAGACACACCTAACCCTTGTTTTGTCAATGTCTCTATTCTTATGATGTTGTAATTACTTTCCTTCATATTTCTCGAATGCACAATGCTGTTCAACTGTGAGTGAAGAAATCTCCTATAGAAAATCTTCTTTGTTGTCTGGCCCTAGCATCTTTCCCCCATACAATGACCTCCTTACTCTCTTTGTCTCATCATATTCCAGATTAACATAAACACTAGGCAGACATAGGGAAAATTAAGTGTCTTTTATCAGCATCTGAAACAAAAATTGCCCCCCCCCTTTCCTTAGTCCGTCTGAAGTCTTCCAGTAGTATGTTTTGTAGTGAAGTAGGTTTCTATTGTGATAATGTTACTCAAAATGCCAGGGCCCCAAGAGGGCACCCACAATCAATATTTAATATGGGAATTTTATTAGCTCAGTTGCAGCGGCTGAGAGGGCTTGGGTAACTCAAAGCAGGGATCAAGCCTGTGTATGCCAGTTTCAAGAAACAGAACTCTAGAATGAAAGGTCCAAATGTAGTTTTATTTGGAAAAGGGAATCACTACTCACACAAAAACACACTTAGACATACTCATGCACACAAGAACGAATGATATAAAAGGTGGAAGCAGATAGTGACTTTAGGGATTGCAGAGTGTAATACTGTACCAGTTCCACAAGTGAAGCTCCAGTTGGGTGAAATGAAGTGAAATGGCTCAGAAGCTGCAAGATACTGTCAGAGTGTCTGTCTGACTCTCAAGAGAAACCAAATTGAGGGTGCCTTGGCAGGCATATTTATAGGACAAAACGTATCCTGGAGCAGATTTTGGGTTTAAAATTACATTTCCAGGACAGAAGAATGAAAAGGGAACTTGTAAATTACTGGACAATCAGTGCAAGTGTCTCTCAACAATGGAGTATCTTCTCCAGAGGGAAGTATGTCAGACTCTTGCTCTTTTGCATACACCAGATCTATCATCAACCATCCCTCCTATCAGTTAAGGGATTATGCAAATTCCAATCTTGATTGCTCTATCCTGGCTATGTGCCACATGCTGATCCAGTCAGATATCTTTATGTAGTCACAGATGTCCTTATATTGTATGGCAAGTTGCTTGGACTGGGGGGTGCCCTCTTGGCTACATGCCTAAAGCATCCCTTAAGATAGCAATTCGATATTGAAAAAGAGGAGGGTGCAGAGGGCAAGACCTTGGGGTAACAATAGTAGTAAAAGCCAGCTAACTCCTCTCTACACTATTTAGTTACATCAGCAAAGCATCATTATAGTATCTAGTTTTCTATCCAGTGCATGTATCAAAGGCTATAATTTGGCTAAGATGCTTTTTGGTCTGTGACTTCTTTATTTCCTGATGGGGATTGCTTTCTCTGTTGTGTCTTAATCAAATAAGGATTTGCATCAACACATGGGTTCTATCATTTGGCTTAAATTGGCATAGGTCACCAACAACTTAAGGTCCATCAACTTTTAAAAAGGCAATACCCTTTAGAACTTTATTCAGAACCTGAATACTTTAAGTTGCTTGGGAACCAGCAATACAGCTTTATCTCTTGACACATAAGGCTGGCTACACCTTAATCTTCCACCAGTATAAGTCATCAAGAAAATTACAGCCTAAATCTCTACCAGCTCTTAAAAGAGCAATGCCCTTTAGTATTGTATTTGGACTTTGCCTCAAAAGTATATCATAGAAAACTGTAGTTGTGTAACATAATCAATGTGCTTGTTCTAGAAAAGATCTTGGAGAAAGTATTGAAGACAATTGCTAACAATATCCCCTTTGAACATTTTCAATTTTTTTGTGAAAAGCTGCAAATCCAGAATTCTATCGTCAAATCTATTGAAAGCAACAGGTTAGTAACATGTACAATGTATTTTTGTTTAGAAGTTTTGAATTCAACACTTTCTCACATATTTTGTAGTTTCATTGGGGTATCTCCTTGTAGTTATCTGGAGTGGTCAGTAATTTTTCTCCTTATACTTGTGCTATTAGGTCTATTTTGTTAGAAGAAAAGGTGACTCAGGCATTGAACCACTGGAAAACCTCACACCCAGAACTGACTCCAGAGGCCATGATAGATCAGTTGATTAGAGTACTCATCATGGCTGGACTGTATTATCTGACCAACAAAGTGAAAGCTATAAAACTCTGTTCAAAACTTATAAAGTTCTGAAAAGTAAAAACAGCACCTGTATTTTCACTTTAGGATTTTTTGGGGGAGGGAGGGGTGCATGTAAGATTAATTTATCAGGATTTAATATGCATTGTTTAATGTACTGCAATGCCTTCCTTTAAAAAACAAAACAAAATAAAAACCCAAAGCAGCAACAGACTGTGATTTCCAATTAAGCCTTTATTATTCTGCCCTGGAGCTGAAAATGCATAATTGAGAAGACTGAGTGGAGCTACAGAAAGATTGTAAGCTGATTCCATTGGGCAACTAAGGACCAAGCATCATTTTAGAGTTCTAGTACAACCTGCAACACAGCCCCCTTCTTCCAGACATAGTACCATCTCCTTTTTCTTTTATTTGTATGATTTATGATTCAATAAAAAAATGAATAAAAAATGCAATCCTGTTTTCATGCATGATTTATATAGATGGATTTATATAGATAGATACAGTAGTCTGGTGGATGTGGATGGACTATTTTTGCATATACAGTGTCTTGGGCCTGTGGATCTCACTGTGTATTATCACAAGCTGCCCCTGAGTTTTAGTGTTTTGTCTGTTCCATTTTTACTTAGGCACAAAGATTCTGGGACTATTAGTTTTTGAGTTCGTCACAAATAGAATTTTTAGTTTTAGCTACACAAAAATATTTCATTCTAGAGAAAGCCTGGGCAGCAACCCATGTTCAGAATATGTTTTTTTCTCCTCAACATTACTTCTCTGATGATTACCAGCAAATATAAACATCATATTATTTAGATAAATAATTTCCCATAAATATCTTAAAATATGATCTACAGTTTACCATGTATACTCAACTACACTCAGCCCTCTGTATCCATGGATTCAAGCATCCACGGTTTGAAAATATTTTTAAAAATTTTAAGTTCCAAAAAGCAAACCTTGATTTTACCATTTTATATAAGGGATACCAATTTACTATGCCACTGTATTTAACAGGATTTGAACATCCATGGATTTTGTTATCTACGGGGGCCTTAGAACCAAACCCCAGCGGATACCAAGGGCCCACTACATACGTTGATGTCATGTATAAGTCAAGGGCAGGTTTTGGGGCCAAAATTAGGGGTTTTGATTTGACCTATGGATAAGTTGAGGGTAAAACGTAGGATCTTAGCACTCTTCCTCCCCCTCCACAGCTTGGATGTCCACTCAGGAGACAGCCGAGATAGAGAGGAAGCTGGAGGGGAGAGCATCTGTCCATATTCCCCCTCTGCAACCCAGCTGTCCCTGCGGAAGACAGTCAGGCTTGGGACAAGGCTTGGGAGGGTGAGGGCTTGCCCTCCATCTCCCCCCCCCCCACTGTTTCCTGTGGGGCAGGAAGGCTAGGGATAAGGCTTGGGAGGCTAGAGCTTGCCCTCCCTCCTCCTCCCTCCCACCCGGCTGTCCTCCAAGGGGCAGCCAGAATGGGGACAAGGCTTGGGGGCAAGCACTTACCCTGCCTCCTCCTCCACTGCCTGGCAGTCCCTTTGGGAGACAGCCAGGGTGGGGAAGAGAGTATTGCTATATTGACCCATGTACAAGTCGACACAGTTTTTTTGGGGGGTCATTTTTTTGGATAAACTCTTTCGACTTGTACATGTGTATATATGGTAGAATATCCCCCCTTAAGGTAATGGGGGTGCAGATTAGACTCAAGTAAATTACATGGTCCTTCCCCTCACAACCTTTTAAAACTGATTCGAAGGAAACCTGTTTCAGTGAAGGTGCAGACTTTTAAGCACCGAAGCACTGGACTGTTTCTAAAAACTTGTGGTGAGTGTGCCTTCAAGCTGTCCATTCACTTATGGCAACTTCATAAATTTCATAGTGTTTTCTTAGGCAAGGAATACTCAGAAGTGGGTTTGCCAGTTCCACCCTCTGAACTATAGCTTTCAACACCTCATATTTCTTGGCTGTCTCCCATACAAGTACTAATTTGAACTGACACTGCTCAGCTTCCAAGAACAGACAGGATCTGGTGCCTTTAGGAGACATGTAGATTTTTCCATGTGGTTTAGGTCATGAGGAGTACATGATCCTACAACCATCTCAATGCATTTTGATGGCAATTCAAAGGCCATACCTCTGAATTAGCCATCATGAGGGCTTTCTACAGAAAAGTAGATGGGATTATACTGCAAGTCCCAGCAGTCCTAGCCAACATGGCCAATGGTGAGGAATGTTGGGAACTGCTGTCCAACAGCATCTGGGAAGTCAGCTGATTACCACCCCTCATTTAACACAAGTTTTAATAAAATTGCCACTGAGAACAAATGTCTTTCTATGGCCATGACGAGTCAGTGTAATTAATATGTTAAGGAATGGAGTGATTTATTTCTAAATAAAGATGTATGTATTGTCACAATAGATGTGTCATGTCTTGCAGATCCAAACTTCGAGAACCAAGACAGCATGATAGCGATAGAAATACTACAGCTTTATTCTGTATTCTTTAGACCAGGGGTAGGCAACCTTTCCCCTTTAAGGGCTGAGGGACTTCAGCTCCCAGAATCCCAGGAGCTATTGGCCAACATAGGACTATTGGTCAACATGGCTGAGGCTTCTGGGAGCTAAAGTACCTCAGCCCTTAAAGGGGAAAGGTTGCCTACACCTGCTTTAGATAGAGATGCAGCACAAACTTGGTAGTATCAGATCTGAGTTTTCCCAAAATGATTCACTCTTTAAAGATTTCCCCCCTCCAACCCCTCCTTCCTCAGCCCACGGTTCACGCACTTTGGAGCACATCAAAAGGCTCTTTAAACTCTCCGCTTTCCCCCATCACTCATATCAATCTATCTAACCCAGGAAGGAAGGTGTCGCCCATTTGGTCAACAAAGTCTTGCCTTAGGAAGTAAACAGGGTCATAAAGTTACCAATTTCCCCTGCTATAGCCCCATCTGTTCCCTGGTTTGCATTTCATTCAGATTACAATCCTCCCTTTCAATTCCTCTTCATTTCTCTACATCGCTATTTCATTATCCTTTTATTTCTCTGTATTTCCTGATAGAACCTCTTCTGGAGCTGACAAGATGAATGGATTTATGTATCTAGTTAATGCGTGCATGCTAATAGAGTAAAACATCTTTTTTTCCCTTCTTTTTCTTCGAGAGTAAAACAGGTCTAATAGCCTAAAGGCACCTGATCCTATCTGATCTTGGAAGCTTCCACACTTGTGTAACAATGTTGAAATAACTTTGGTTTCACTATCTCTCCATCAGTGCATATGAAGCAGATTGATATCTACAATAAATCCTAAAATAAATTAGTTCATTTTAAATATGCTACTAGATTCCTTCTGCCCTCCCTCATTTCTCCTTTTTATGCTACCACTAAAGAAAGAACTGGGAAAAACATTTTCAAGTAATCTTTCCCTTAGAAAACCCTATGAAAAATTAATGGAGTCGCCATAAGTCTACAAGCTGCTTGAAGGAATGCACAGACAACATAGCTATTTCATTTACAACTATGGTAAGCAGTATAACTATTCTAAAAGGTTACTCAGATGCAGGGGAGCAGTTTGAAAAAGTTATTTTTAGGGACTGAAGCTTCTACAGTTCCCCCAGTCAGCATGGATACTGGTCAGAATGTGGATACCTGGGAGAATGTGGACATTGTAGTCTAAAACTTGTATTTTCCAAGCTCTGGAAAAGATGTAACCATTATTATAAACTCTGCATCTAAATCATCTGGGTTTCTACAGGCGGTAAATTCTGCCTCAAAGATGATGCATCAAGTACTGGGGATTAGGATCAGGCGCAAGATATTTTTCCAGCAGAAATCCCCTTCTGTCATCTTTTTTTTCCAGTAATCTGCTGACAAAAGCAAGCAACTGCTTTGCTGGCAAAAGAGCCTGGGGTGGGAAGTAAGAAACATATTTGAACTGGACCCAAAACGTTTTCAGGTCAACCATTCCAGCACAAAGGTAGGGCAGGAGGAAGGTGGAAACCCTACACAACCTTTAGCACCTCTAAGGGGATGGGGATGGCATTTGGATTAAATTTTACATTGTCAATGCCAGCTTTGCTGTCCCTTGGCTATTTTCCCAATGCAGGGCTGCACTCTTAAGTCTGGGAAAATGATTCAAACAAATCCCTTTGAATTTATTAGGACTTACTCTTGAACATTTTCAACATTAAATTTAACTTGATTCCACTGTTAGCTGCACTGCATGCACACATGTTGACATATTTAACAAATAAACACCTTCATGATCACACTTAAGAGCATAGTTGTCTACCTAGTTTGCGTGCTTGAAAGCAGTGTCTCAGAGGATGGCCACTGGGGAAGAAAAAGCTAAAGAGGACACAATTTGAATTAAAAATGTGCACCTGAACAAGGAATATAGGTCTGCACTGTTGTCATCCAAGTCAGTGTAGACCCAAAATAGATCACTAAGGAAACAGGTGTGCTTTGTGTATGTGTGTGTGAGAGAGAGTCTCTCAAGGAATGCATCTACACTGTAGAAATAATGCAATGTGACACTACTTTAACGACCATGGCTTCATCCTACAGAATCCTGGGATCTGTGGTTTTGTGAGGAACCAGCCCTCTTTGGCAGAGAAGGCCAAAGATCTTGTAAAATTACAAATCCTAGGATTCCATGGCAGGGGTGTCAGTAGGGGTGTGTGTGCAAGATGCGCCAGGTGACACCCTAATTTGGGGGAGTGTGACAGCACTGTCCAGGAGGAATCCCAAAATGTCTTCCGTTTTGAGCACGACTAAGAAGTATGAATTGACATTTCCAAGAGTGTTTCTAGCTTTTATTTGGTCACATCCTCCATTTTTTTGGAACGCCCTACATTTTGCGGTGCCTTGTCTTCCTTGGCTGTTAGGACTTCTGACAGGATTGCCAAGAGTTGTGGTCTATTAAAGGGCTCTTAAGAACAAGATTCCTCCCTCTTGTTATTTGCTGTCAAGTGGATTTCGGCTGATGATGGAAACTTCAGGAACAGGGAGACCAGCCTTTCTCCTTTTCCAGGACATGTCCTACAATTCAGACTTCTGTCCAGGAGGAATTCCAAAGTGTCCCCCATTTTGAGCATGGCCAAGGGGCATGGATTTATATTTATATGAACACGTTTAGATTTTATTGGTTGACAGAGGGGCAGGGTATATATAAATTTTTATTTTTATTATTATTATTTGGTCATGCTTTCCATTTTTCCTGAATTTTCCTACATTTCGCAGTGCCTTGTCCTCCTTTGTGATGAGGACACCTGGACACCCTGTGTGGTACTGCAAGTATGATATATATCACTACCTAAATTAATAATGATTGTATTATATTAATAATTATATTGATTCTATGAAGTCTCTTTTAGTTTTATGACTCTATTCTTTTAATATAATATTTATAATAATAAATTATAATGATATTGTACTAATAACTATATTGATTCTATGTAGTCTCTTCTACCTCCATAATTCTATTATTTTAATATATTTACAGTAAGTTACATTATATTAATACCTATATTGATTTTATGTAGTCTCTTCCAACTCTATGATTCTATTATTTTAATATATTTATAATAATAAGTTATAATATTAACAATTATATTGATCGATGTGATCTCTTCAAACTCCATGATTCTTATTGTTAATATAGTATTTTATAAGTTATAATAACATAATATTAATAATGAGATTGATTCTATGTGGTCTCTCCCAGCTCTGTGATTCTATTATTTAAATATAATATTTCATAATAATGTTATAATATTACTAATGATATTGATTCTATGTGGTCTCTTCCAGCTCTGATTCTATTATTTTAATATAATATTTCATAATAATGTTATAATAATATTACTAATGATATTGATTCTATGTGGTCTCTTCCAGCTCTATGATTCTATTATTTTAATATAATATTTCATAATAATAAATTATAATGATATTACCAATGATATTGGTTCTATGTTGTCTCTTCCAGCTCTGTGATTCTATTATTTTAATATAATATTGCATATTAATAAGTTATATTACTAATGATATTGATTCTATGTGGTCTCTTTCAGCCGTGTGACTATCATTTTAACAAAATATTTGCAATAATGTTATAATGATATTATATTAATAATGGTACTGATTCTATGTGGTCTCTTCAAGCCCTATGATTCTATTATTTTAATATAATAATGTTATAATATTAATAATGATACTGATTGTATGTGGTCTTTTCCAGCCCTATGATTCTATTACTTTAATATAATATTTACAGTAATGAGTTATATTATATTAATAATGATATTGATTGTATGTGGTCTCTTCCAGACCTATGATTCTATTATTTTAATATAATAATAAGTTATAATATTAATAATGATATTGATTTTATGTGGTCTCTTTCAGCTCTGTGATTCTATTATTTTAATATAATATTTCATAATAATAAGTTATAATGAGACCAATAATGATATTGATTCTATGTGGTCTCTTCCAGCCCTATGAGTCTATTACTTTAATATAATATTTACAATAATGAGTTATGATATTATATTAATGATGATATTGATTGTATATGGTCTCTTCCAGACCTATGATTCTATTATTTAAATATAATAATACGTTATAATGAGACTAATAATGATACTGATTCTATGTGGTCTCTTCCAGCTCTGTGATTCTATTATTTTAATACAATATGTACAATAATATCAGTAATTAGCTATAGCACCGGGGGCTCTCTCTCTCCCCTCAGCGTTCGCTCAGAGTCGCCCAACCGCCACTTTCGCCTCCTCCTTGCCCCTCTCACGGTCACCTCGTCCTGGCGCGCGGGCGCTGATTGGCTCTCGCGCCACGTTCGTCAGATGGGCAGAGATCGGCCCAGGGTTGCCGCCGGCGACGCTCATTGGCCGAAGCGTCTCCTCTGCTCCCGCCCCCATCTCTCCTCTCCTCTCCTCTCCTCAGGGACCCTCTGCGTCGAGTGGAGCCGCGCATCCTTTATTCCCTCGAACTGAGGCGATGATGGCGGTCCTGGGTTTGCTGGAGGAGGGCGGCTTTCTGGCCGCCGCCGGAGGGCCCCTCTCGCTACTCCTGGCCGCTTCGGCTTTCGCCCTCAGCTTGGGTTACTTGCTGCAGCTCGGCTCCCGAAACCGGCGGAAGCTTAGCAGCGGTCAGGTAAGGCTAATTTAAAGGGGGGTGGTCTGCACTGCAGAAGGGAATGCGGGTTGATAACGCTTTAGCCGCCCTCCCTATCAATAATATCAATACATTAATAATTATATTGCTTCTATGCGTTCTCTCTTCCAGCTCTGTAATTCTGTTATTTTAATATAACATTTTATAATAATAAATTATAATGATATTATATTAATTATGTTGATTCCATGTGGTCTCTTTCTGCTCTGTGATTCTATTATCTTAATATAATATTTTATAATAAAAAATATATTATATTAATAATTATGTTGATTCTATGTGGTCTCTTCCAACTCTAATTCTGTTATTTTAATATAATATTTTATTATAATAATGATATTATATTAATAATTATGGTGATTCTCTGTGGTCTCTTCTAGCTCTGTGATTTTATCAATTTAATATATTTTTAATAATAAATTATAATGATATTATATTAATTATGTCGATTCCATGTGGTCTCTTTCTGCTCTGTGATTCTATTATCTTAATATAATATTTTATAATAAAAATTATAATAATGTTATATTAATAATTATATTGATTCTATGCGGTCTCTTCCAGATCTGTGATTCTATCATTTTAATATAATATTTATAATAATAAGTTATAATGAAATTATATTAATAATTATATTGATTCTGTGCAGTCTCTTCCAGCTGCCCTGGCTCCAGCGTACAGTGTCCTGGGATTTGTAGTTTGCTGTGGCACCGGAGTAGGGTGACTGTGGTCCAAAACATTAATAATCCAGTTTGAGACTTTAACTGCTTTGGCTCAGTGCTAGGCAATCCTGGGAATTGTAGTTTATTGTGGCACCAGGGCTCTCTGACAGAGAAGGCTAAAAGTCTCAGAATACTCCAGTTCCCAGGATTCCCTAGCATTGAGCCAGGGCAGTTAAAGTGGTCTCAAACTGGATTATTTCTGCAGTGTGTTTTGGACCTAGATATCCTAACCGCCAAGGAGGACAAGCAGGGTGATCAGCTGTTCTCCTTTTCCAGGACACACCCTACATTTTAGTCTCCTACGTAGAAGGATGGATTTATATCTCTGTGAGTGTGCTTCAGCTTTTATTTGGCAATGTCCTACATTTTTCTCAAATGCCCTCCATTTTGAATGTAGAATATTCAAGACTTAAGCAGAATGTCCTACATTTTGCGGTGCCTTCTCCTGCTTTGCCTTGAGGATCTCTGGTCTCCCTGAGGACAAGGCACCACAAAATGTAGGACATTCAAGAAAAAAAGTAGGACATGACCAAATAAAAGATAAAAACACTCACCTATAAATGTCAATTCATGCTTCTTAATGATGCTCTAAATGGAGGACATGTTGGAATTCCTCCTGGACTGGACAGGAGACTGAAAATGCAGAATATGGGGGGTTGCAGACTGCCAGAAATAGTGCAAATTGAGTCCACTTTTAGGGTTAGGGTTAGTGCTAGGGAATCATGGGAATTGGTTTTTTCCCTGAGATATTGAGCCTTCTCTGTCACAGAGCTCTGGTGCCACAATAAACTACAGTTCCCATGATTCCCTAACCCTAAAAGTGGACTCAATTTGCACTATTTCTGGCAGTCTGTCTTCAAAAGGAGGTCTTCTGGTCAGTCATTCTGCACCAGAGTACTCTGACAGAGAAGGCTAATTATCTCACCAAACTACAAATCCTAGGCTTCCATAGCATGGAGCTGGGGCAGTTTAAATCGGTGTCAAAGTGCATTAAATCTGCAGTGCAGATGCAGCCTTGGTTGCAGACTCCACTAAAAAGGTGCTGAATATGCGAACATGTGTGGAAATGACCCAAATTGGTTACTTAAAGTTTGTAGCTTCCCCCAATAAGTGAGAGGGTGAAATTGTTGTTTGTTGTTGTTGTGTGCCTCCAAGTCATTTTTGAGTTAGGTCATGGGGTTTTCTTGGCATGTTTCTTCAGAGGTTTGCCTCTGAGGCTGAGAGAGTGTGATTTACTCAGGTTCAACTAGTGGGTTTTTTATATTCTCGAGCCAGGAATCGATCCCTGATCTCCAGAGTCTTAGGGGGTTGCAGACTGCCAGAAATAGTGCAAATTGAGTCCACTTTAAGGGTTAGGGTTAGTGCTAGGGAATCATGGGAATTGGTTTTTTCCCCTGGGACATTGATCCTTCTCTGTCAGAGAGCTCTGGTGCTACAATAAAATACAGTTCCCATGATTCCCTAACCCTTAAAGTGGACTCAATTTGCACTATTTCTGGCAGTCTGCAACCCCCCATATTCCAGCACTGAAACCACTACAGTGGGTGAAAGTGCAGGTACTTAAATGTAACTGGGAGCATTGAAAATCGGCCAATTAATAGAGAAGAGAGGGTTTCTGAGTATGTGTAGCATGTTTTATTTTCTCTGCAGCAGACTGTTATTACCAGTGGAAGGGGTCTTGATCCTCTTCAGCATCCTTTTGAAAACAGATGGGTGAGGCAAAAAGAGGCTGTTAATTAGATGGGTGTAGTCCTCTGCCTTGCCTGTTGTAGAAGGATGCATATGTATTAAGAGGATAAATATTTAAGCTGTTCTTTCACCCTGTTCTGGAGACCAGAGTATTTATTTCAGTGGGCAGGTGTTTCTATGACTCATTGATTTTGGATGCCTATGATGTGTGACTAGGACTCTGGAGACCAGTGTTTCAATCCTGGTTTGGCCATGTAATCTCACTGGGTGACCTTGGGCAAGTCACACTTTCTCAGCCTCAGAGGATGGCAATGGCAAACCCCCTCTGAAGAAACTTGCCAAGAAAACCTCATGATAATCATACAAGCAGAATCATAGAGTTGGAAGAGACCACAAGGGCCATCTAGTCCAACCCCCTGCCCTGCAGGAACTCTCAGTCAAAGCATACCTGACAGATGGCCATCCAGCCTCTGTTTAAAGATCTCCAAAAAAGGAGACTCCACTAACCTCTGAGGGAGAGTGTTTCACTGTTGAACAGCCCTTATTGTCAGGAAGTTCCTCCTAATGTTGAGGTGGAATCTTGTCCTGTAGCTTGCATCTATTGCTCCCTCCTCAATATGACACACCTTCAAATACATGGGGCCTTTGCAGACTGCCAGAAATGGTGCAAATTGAGTCCACTTTAACTGCCCTGATTCAGTGCTAGGGAATCATGGGAACTGTAGTTTATTGTGGCACCAGAGCTCTCTGACAGAGAAGGCTCAATGTCTCCAAAAAAAAAAAAAAAAAAGGGCTATCATATCATCTCTTAACCCTAAACTTACCCAGTTCCCTAAGTCGTTCCTCATACAGTATGGTTTCCAGACCCTTTACCATTTTAGTCACTTTCTCCAGCTTTGCGTTGGATTGGACACGTTTCAGTTTCTCAACGTCCTTTTTGAACTGGGCTTTGCCCCAGTTTACTAATCTATTAAGGTCATTTTGAATTTTCATCCTATCCTCTGGGGTATTAGCTAATCCTACTAATTTGGTGTCATCTGCAAATTTGATAAGTATGCCCTTTATTCTTTCATCCAAGTCATTGATAAAGATGTTGAATAGCACTGGGCCCAGGACAGAACCCTGTGGCACCCCACTGGTCACTTCTCTCCAGGATAAAAGGAGCCCTTGTTGAGCACCCTTTGGGTTTGGCTGGTAAGTGTAAGGTTCAGCTGATAAGGTTGCCATGAGTTGGAAACAACTTGAAGGTGCTAAGCAACAAAAACAGAGCTGGGATTTTAAACCCAGCTTTTGTCTGTCCATATGTAAGTCACTGTACCATGCTGGTGTGCGTGTGTAGGTGTGGTATACAAAGATAGCATCAGGATGAGAGGTCTGTACTGTATATACTTAAATATAAGCTGACCTCATGTATAAATCAAGGGCAGCGTTGGGGGCCAAAATTATGGATTTTGATATGATTCCTGGATAAGATAAGAGTTAAACATTGGAGCATGTAATGAAGGATATAAAGATTGAAGCAAAAGAAAACAATGCCAAAGAATTTACTAATTCTGGCAGGCATAACTGCGCTAATCCTGAAGGTTGGATGTATGAGAGAGTAAAGGAGATTGATTGTTTCTTTCAAGTGCTCTAGGATGGACTAAGCTTTTGCCTTTTATCATTCTACTCAGAGAAAGGGGGTGGCCCCTATATACATGCACACAAACACACAGCGTGCCCGTGCCATACGCGGGCTTGCCATATGCAGACTCAAGGTCACACGGTTAGCGAGCCCCAGCTCTTTTGATGGTGTGTGCGCCCAGGGCATGCCGCCATTAAAATCAACCAGACTTGAGGTCTTGTGGTATTTCACTTACGGGTGTGTGTGTTCTGAAACGGATCCCCCACGTATAACAAGGTTCCACTGTATACACACACATGCACACATATATATGAGTTAAAGTACATTGCACCCTTCATATACGCGGGGGATCCGTTCCGGAACACACACACCCCGCATAAGGGGGAAAATGCAGGATCTCTAGTCCTGTTGTTTTCTATGGTGGTGTGCTCTCGCGTGCTGCACTCTGTGTGTGCTGCAGGCATGCACGTCATTGAAAGTGCTGGGGCATGCCATCCACATGACCTTGAGTCTGTGTATGGCGAACCTGCATATGGCGTGGGCACACTGTACAGAACAATACTGCCTCCACATTCACTAGGGGTAAAGGTGAAGGAACCCCATGAATGTGGAAAAACCTCAAAAAACAACAACACTATTGTTTTTACCTGAGAGAACACTTCTCTAGGAATCTCCAGGTCCTCTAGTGCAATTATATGGCCAACATCTGTCAGAGGTTGATCATAGAATCATGCTGGAGAACCTACAAATGCCTAGAGAAGTGTTTTCTCTAGGAACTTTCTCCAGCACAACTCTGTGGTTAACTTCTGGCAGAGTTGCGTTGGAGGACCTAGTGATTCTTCGAGAAATATATTAATTAAAACAAAACTGCAAATAATCAAATATGCAAAAGTAAAGCCGTAAATGAGAAGATCCAATTGTATTTACATTGACCCATAGGTAAGGTGCCCCAGGTTTTTTGGGTCATTTTTTTTTACTACAAATTCTAGACTTAAACATGAGTATATACAATATTTCGTGAGGCACGAAAATATAAGTCGAGCAAGCAGGCACCCATGGGAATGCCAAGTCTCTATTGCAGAATATTTATTTACTTATTTCTTTATTTGGAGTATTTATACCCTGCTCTTCAGCCATAATGGCTCTCAGAGTGGCTTACAAATGGTTAATTAGGCTTACAATTGAAAAAGACGTGATATGAAAGGAGAAGGGAATGGCAGTGGGGAAGGGGATCAGGTCCAGCTATTCTTCTCTCCTTCTGAGGCCTGGACCATGGCAGATGGACTGGAGGGAGGGCTCTTCCTCTTAGTCTAGGCTAGGCCTGATGGAGCTGGGCCTGTGTTTCTCCCTCTGAAAAATATATGTAGGTGGTCGTTGTCCACATATTCCCCGGAATTGTATAGAGAAAAATAGTACTGAATGTCACTCATAATAGTAAACTCAAGTGGTGAGTTTTGAATATGCCAGGACCCAGTGGCCCAATGCAAGGCTATTGAGAAACACGGGGAGAACGGGAATTGGCACACATGAGGTAACCCTGAGATTTGTACAATTTAAAAAGCAAGCCTTCAGGTGGAAGTGGGGAACTGTGATCCTTTGGATAGTGTTGGAGTGCCCTTCCCGTCGTTCCTTCCCATCGGCTATGTTGGCTAGGGCTGCTGGGATTTCAGCAACACCTGTCATAGTACATGGACTGTCTCCAAAAAAAACTAGAATCATGCTGTGCTTTTTTTCCTTTCTTTCTCTTACTGTAGAAATATCCACCTTATATTTCATCAAATATCCCCTTTTTGGGGCATGCCATTGCATTTGGGAAAAATCCTGTCGAATTTTTGGAAAATGCCTATGAAAAGGTGAGTGATTATTTTATAAAAGTTGACCTTCATAAAGATGATATTTGATTGTCTTTTGTACTAATAATAGGGTATTTTGGGTATAGGAACTGGAACTGGAAATGTACATAAGTAAAATAAGTTAGTAAAATCATTATTCTTACTTACAATAACTGAAATCAATAGAGAAATGATGAATAGCAATAAATTTTTTCAGCAGTGAAAGAATAGAAACCAATAAAATAAGTTTCGAGCATGATGCATTCCTAGCTGTTGTGAAAGACCTGTCTGCCTGTCACCTGTGGCATTTAAATATTATTTGCTGCTCAGTTCTGTGTTTGTTTACTAATAACAGTTTATTTACTTTGAATCTTTCAAGGAGTTCAAGCCAACATAATAAGTCTTTCATGGCGTTTTGTTCTGACAGCAATCTTGTGAGGTAGGGCAAGTGTTAAGGTAGAGTTTAATCAAAAGTAACCATGCGTAGGATTAGAGAATGCATCTGCATTTTGCTGCATTTGTATATATGGCTGTGCTTGTGCAGGCATGCATATTTTCAGTTAACTAAATTTATATGGCTTTGAGTGGAAATTCTCGCTGTAATTTTTGGTGTCAAGTATTAAAATACCATTCTTCTTCATTTCTCTCCTACTTCTTTCTTCAATTTCTTAACCCTAAATACAGTATGGACCTGTATTCAGCTTTACTATGGTGGGGAAGACATTTACCTATCTGCTGGGAAGTGATGCTGCTGCGCTTCTGTTCAATAGTAAAAATGAAGACTTGAATGCAGAAGATGTGTATTCGCGTCTGACCACACCTGTCTTTGGCAAAGGAGTAGCATATGATGTTCCCAACCCAGTATGTGTATTGTCAAATGAATCGATTTTGTATTTGTTTAACTGGTGTATCAAAATGGAATTATACAAAATGACATATAGTACCTTGACACAATAACAAAACAACAGAAGCAGGCCATATTATACAGTGACAATCCCATCACCAGCATTCTTGCCAATTGAATTAAATTCTAATTCTAGAAGCCAGAGTAGCTATTATTGTAAATCTGTGATTAGAACACCACTCTAAGACCACTGATTCCCTTTCTCAGGATGTGTGTGTGCGTGTGTGCGCACCTTTAAATCATCTGCTGAATTATGGTGAACCCATGAATTTCATGGGAGTTTCTTAGTTAAGAGGTGGGTTTGGCAGTTCTTTCCTCTGAAATACAGCTTACAGCAGCTGGTATTTGGCAGTCTCTCATCTAAGTACTAATCATGCCTGACCTTGCTTAGCTTCCAATGTCAGATGGGATCTGATGTCTTTAGGGTATTTAGGTCCCTTTCTCAGAATATCTTATATTTAATTTGTACTTCAATTAATGATTTGTATCTGAAAGAGTTAATCATTTGAAGACAGTATGTCAAGATACTGGGGTGTCTTCAGATGACAGCTGAAGGTTTCTGGGTCTAACAGTGGCCAGGAACCTATTCACTTTTACCATACCGTAAGGCAGTGTGGTGTAGCGGTTTGAGTGTTTGACTATGACTCTGGGGACCGGAGTTTGATTCCCTGCTTGGCCATGAAACCCACTGGGTGACCTTGGGCAAGTCACATACTCTCAGTCTCAGGGAAAGGCAGTGGCAAACCTTTGAACACATCTTGCCAATAAAACTGTTGATAGGTTCACCTTAGGGACACAGTAAGTCAGAAATTACTTGAAGGCACACAACAGCAATAAAAATATACACCAGTGCTGGACTCCTCATTTACATAGCTGACAGTGCAAAGGACATCATTATCTTGTCTGAAATGTGAGTATGTGTATCTTTACTAGAGACTGCACTTACACAAACTCTTAAGGAAGTGTAACTACTAGCACAACTATTTTTATGTTCGCTTAATGCATCAACTAGATCCCAGTCGGTATCTGTGTAATGGCTTCAAACTAGTAAATTTCTGAAACTAACTATAAAGAGTTCATATAATGGTTTCAGTCTAGTAACTCTAAAATGAACTATAGTGACTTATACTATCAATTAGTTATGTGATGCAACTGTTTTAATGGTACAATCAACAGACATAGGTAGGATTAACCTATAAGTTAGTCACATTTCATCCCAGTTCAAAAATGGGGTTTTAAGTTAGGTCACAGTTTGTAAAGTCCCCATCAATTAAAGAAGACTTACTGCCAGTTGAATGCATAGGTGCAGCTTGGACCTATGGGTCTGGATGAAACCCACTGGTGCACATGTTTTTGTTTTAACTAAAAGTGTGCTTGTATACCATTTCCATTATAAGTTTCAATCCAACCCATGAGTTCATTTAGTTGGCTACAATTCAGTGCATAATTACTCAAATCTAAGCTCATTGCAGCCTGTGGATCTTAAACTCATACAAACCTTTCTTGAACCATATTCATTGGTCAGCAGAAATAAACAGTCTTTGACAGAGATTGCTTGTAATTTTAGAAGCTCAGGTGCATATGTATATCATTTTGTGCATTTATTTCAAGGGAGGTGCCATCTTGGGATGTTCAGATCCTTTTGGAGAGGGGAGAATTTTGAAAAAAATAGTTATTGGAGGAGAGTAGAAGGGGAACATGTAAACTCGAAATAAAAATGGGGACAAAAGCAAAATCGAGTGAAGTGAAGAGATTGGCCACACACAACCCACTTAACACCACATATTATGAGATAATACCCCCACAAATTAATCAAAATGTACCTCCTTTATGAACTACATTAGTTGAACTGAACCTGGAAAATATTGTTTTTTAATAAAAGGTGGTGTTTTTCCAAGAAGAAGAAGAGTAAGGAAAATGATGCTAAAAAGCCCATCACTAGCAAAATATCATTTGCGTATTTCAAGGAAAAATTATAACAAATTCACTGAGAGAGCAACATAAATAGTATGTTTGGAAGATCACACCCTGCATAATATAGTAGACTATTGTGAAGATTTAATTTGTATGTAGCATCTCTTTTACTCGGGATTGTTTTTATTTTTTTGCCCTTTTGTGTCTTTTTGTACCTTCAAAATCACCTGTCGACTTACAGCCACCCCTTGAATTGCATAAGGTTTTCTTAGGCAAGGAGTATTCAGTGGTGGGTTTACTAGTTCTTTCCTCTGAAATGTAGCGTACAGGTAATGGTATTTGCTGGCAGTCTCCCATCCAAGTACAAACCAGGGCTGACCCTGCTTAGCTTCCAAGATGGGATCTGGTGTCTTTAGGGTATTTAGGCTCTCATACCTATGTGTACATCGGCATAATTTAATTGAATTTGAACTGAGATGCAGCATTCATACCTCTAATTTTGTTGAACAAACGTGGCCAAAAGGCAGTCAAGAAGGTTACCTCCTGTCTATACTAAACTTGTTAGAAATGTAACTTTTAAATGAGGGCGCTAATTGTATTCCGTTACTGCCTGAAACAGTTTACAGTGGGCCTTTGGGGTTTGGTTTCAGGATCCCCCTGTGGATTTGAAATCTCGATAATACTTAAGTCCCATTAAATAGGACATAGTAAATGGCAGGCTTTATATAAATTGGCAATGTCATGGTTTGCTTTTTAGAATTTATATATACTTTTTGAGTATTTGTAAGCTGTGGATGGTTGAATCCATGGTTAAAGAATCTGTAGATGTAGAAGGCTGGGTGTACTAGCTTCCGAAACTGGTGGGTGCACGAAAATAGGTAAAGACACAAGTATCAGTATTTAATAGAATTGTATCTGTAAGGACAAAGTCATCATTTGGTTGAATGTTCCAGCAGTATTCTGCATACTAATCCACCTGGATCAGCATGCTTGTACTTGGACACCACCTAGGTTGCTTCCGAAAAACAATGCCAGCAAATGACTTTGGAAACAGAAGTTTTTCTGGTGCAAGGTTGATGGTTGTAAAATGTGTTCTTTTGAAATATTTATTGGTTTCTGTTTTACCTTCTGAAAGTATTTTCCCTTGTTACTCGTTTATTAATGCACTAGCAAAAAATCCAGTTAAATTTAAGAACTGTTTATCTGTTTTAAAATCACTGGGGGTCTGAGCAGACGGACAGAAAAAAACGGGCTGATCCCGGTTTTTTCCAAACCAGTTGGAAACCCTGCTGTCAGTGCAGCCCACTCCGAAGGCGGTCTGGACATCCACAGGCAGTCCACACCATACAGGATCAAGCTGCACATCTGTTTTCATTTTGTTTTTTTTGTTTTTTTGCCTCCCCACCATTCATGTGCATCATTACAGGGACACACCACCCGAGAGTGGAATTACCTCCCTCTTCCCATTCAGTTGCCATCCCATTGAATGCCCCATGTGACCGACTACACAGTCACACGATACACCACCTGTACAGTGCATCAGTATGCCCAATGACACATTGGCAAAAGTTAATCATGGAGGCACCGCATACATGCCCACTTCCCCCCTTCACCTCATGCCCCCTTGTTGGACTCTGGTTTGTGTATGTTTTAATTACATCATTGCATTATTGGACACCTGCCGTGTTCGTCATACTTTCACATCATGAGATGTGTGACAACTTGATGGTGTGATGAGTCAGTGGTGCAGCTAGCCACTTGTGCGCCTTTATGCTAAACTGAAAAAAAAGTATGCCAAGAAAATGCCTAAGTGCATGTGTTAAGTGCAATTCTTAGTGTTGTAACTACTGCTTTGCTTACTTTTGGAAGGTATTTTTGGAACAAAAGAAGATGCTAAAAACTGGACTAAATATAAGTCAATTTAAAAACCATGTACCAATAATAGAAAAGGAAACCCTTGAATACTTCAAGACTTGGGGAGAGAGTGGAGAAAGGAGTAAGTATAGCATCTTGAAACACTGTGCTTATATCTCAACTGACCCATTCTGGAGAAGGAATCACTACAATCAGGAAAAACAATTAAAAATCCAAATTGGGACTGATGAGTGTGCAACCATATCTGGATGGGATGCTGGATCCTCGCACCCCCACAATATGCGCAGGCTGGTTAACGTAAGGGGGCATTACCTTGTCAGGTGTTATGGGTCCTTAGCCAAAGTACCAGGTGGAGCTTTTTCAGTCTGCTTCTTCAGCCAGGACATTTAACTCTCCCAGGCAAGACAGAAGAGAAACAAAATGTTGCAAACATCTGCTGAAGGTATCCAGTGTGACAAATTTGTTCAGGAGTTCTCTCAAAATTTGCCTTGGTAACTATTTAATAACATTTAAATACCATTAGCATACCTTTTTTCATCATAGAAGGCTTATATATTTACCACTTAGGTGTCCTCTTCCCCTTGTATTTCTTATCTGTAGTGTTGTGATTTTGCTGACACTTAAGCTGCCTTCTAATTCATAAGTTGCCATCCACATGTCTCTCTAGAGATGGCTCTTGTTATCAGTGTAGCTTCTTCTTTTTTTCATTACCTTCACCCTACAATTATTAGATACAATTTAGAAAGTCAGTTATTGGTATGCTTATAACAATAAGTATTGCTATGTGGAGTTAAGCTGTTTATCAAAATCAAATACATATCTTTTGATCCAGAACTTTATGGAAACATGCTAATAACTAATTCCATATACCAAAACCTTACAGCATATTTCACTTGGTGTTATGTAGCAGTCTTCCCCCGACTATGTATAAGGCCCTCTGTATCCATGGATTCTTTATCTACTGATCAACAGCATGAAAATATTCAAAAAAATATAAATCCCAAAAAGCAAACCTTGATTTTGCCATTCTGTATAAGGGGCACCATTTTACTATGCCATTGTATTTAATGGGACTTGAGCATCCACTGCTTTTGGTATCATGGGGGGTCCTGGAACCAAACCCCAGCAGATACCAAGGGCCCACATATTCAATTCATTTATTTTGCCTACTATGAACATTAATGCTTCCTTTTTGATATATTGTTTCTTCCCTTTTCTGCCTGACAGACCTATTTGAAGCACTTTCAGAACTAATCATTTTGACAGCCAGTCACTGTTTACATGGGAAAGAAATAAGAAGCATTCTCAACGAGAACGTAGCAGAACTCTATGCTGATCTGGATGGAGGATTTACTCACGCTGCTTGGCTTTTGCCTGGTTGGCTGCCTTTGCCTAGTTTCAGGTACTAAAGAACTTGATCAGCAGAAAATTATGTTAATCAAATGTACATTATCATTATACATTTGTAATTTACCTTACTCTCAGGAATCCAGGATTATGTATGCAGTTCTCCCCATTCTTTTGTATAATCACTGTGATCTATCTAGTGCAGTAAATTAGTAGCAGAGATAAAAAATTCCCAAGGTTGAACAGATTTGGCAGAGTAGAGATTTAGACCAGGTTTCCCTAGTTGAAGGCCAGCACACTGTGAGTTACACCACATAGTGGCTCTTGAAACCTATGTTCCCTGTAAACATGCCTTCAAGACTCCCAGTCAAATAATAATTGTTATGAGTAGCAGAGTTAAGCATTTCCTTTCTGTGTATTCCATCGTAACAAGTTTTGGAATTGTATAAGATTATAGCTTTACAGAATCTAACTGGATGTAGTAGAGCATTGGAAGAAGCTGCTCAAGGAAAAATAAAGAAATCCTTTTTAGCAGTGAGTAATTAGATGACAGCTTTTCAGAGAGTAACTTTAATTTTAGTGGATTCTATGGGCCTTTACAGACTGCCAGAAATAGTTCAAATTGAGGCCACTT
>CM034710.1:99561607-99601239 GCA_020142125.1 Phrynosoma platyrhinos
GCGTCCCAAACGCCCTGGTCTGCAGAGGGTTTGTGTTTCTGATACTCAGAAAACTTTACACTCAGTAGTGATTATGTCAGTGTGTATTTTATTATTTTATATAGCATACATAAGAGAGGTAGAGAGTGGCAGTATGGGAGAGTAAGTGATCTTCCAATCTTTTCCTAGTCTATTAACTACCCATAGGAATAGATTTTCAGAACAAATTTACCACATACTTTCTTGTGTTTTATCCTGTGATGTTCACTTTTGTAAATGGAATTCTGTTACAGCACAGTATTACTTTCTTGATATATTGATTCCATACCATTGCAAAATTGGTTAATCTTGCATGAAGACTTGAGTACTATTACATCAAAATGCTTGATATTTAAATAAAATGTTTAATTTCCTAACATTGATTCAATTCTGCTGTGTCAGCTGCAACAGGATTTTCTAGATGAGACAATCCTCCTTCAGACCCTTTTTGATAATTACATGTTATGAGAACTGTTACAAGCAGTTGAAGTTTGAAAAATGTTGTCTGCAAGACTAAAGTCCTTCACATTTTGATTAAGCATTTTGCAAGTACTCTTGTGTTTTTACTTACATAGATGTTTTTAATTTTAGACGCAGAGACAGAGCCCACCGTAAAATAAAAGCTATTTTCTATGAAGTAATACAGAAACGACGGCAGTCTCAAGAGAGAGAGGATGATATGCTTCAGACACTATTGGATGTTACCTACAAGTATGTATAAAGGATAGCTTGGGGCTGTGGGCCAGACTAAGAATAAGGCTGATATGCAAAGTCATATGATGGCCAGTAAAGAACAGAGAATTGGGGCACTATACAACATAGACTATCTGAATACAGAACCTGAATACAGGAGGAAAGTGAGGTATAGTTGCCAATGCAAGGTAGAATGAAAACAAAAAGCAAAAAACTGGTAGCCATCAACACTTGTGATGAGTCAACCAAATGCCTATGTTTTGGTTTCACAAAGAAATTTCATAGGCTCTCAGTTTTCACAAGATTACATTGTGAACTAACCTGAATACAGAAAGGTTTGCTTTTGTACTAAGTGGACCCATGGTCACAGCATTAAACTTTGGCTGAAGAAATAACCTACCTGTTGCCTCAGCATATAAAAAGTAGGTTGTAAACTCTGAAGTTTCTAAACAGGTCTGAGTATGTCTGGAGCTTTGCTGAGATACATAAGGATGAAGAAGACTCTTAAGATTATTGTTTCATATGACAAAAAAGATCCTTAAAATGCAAGGACTGGCTTTTATTATGTGTGAGCTTGAAAAATATGTGATAAGAGGATGGAGGAAGAGTTAAAATGGCTCTAGAATTTGTAGGACAGTTATTGCTTGTTTGACATGTAAATACAATCTCATCATATGGCTTAAATTCACATGGCATTTGTTGGGAAATTAAGAGCTTTTTTTCTTCTGATAAGACATCTAGTTGTGTATTTTACTTTTTCCTTTCACCTTGATTTTGCTGCTGGGCTAGGACTGTTCTGTTCTAGAAGATATTTGATCACCTGGGTTGGGAATTCTTTGGTGGTGGCTACCTTTCCATCATCTTCTTTTGTTAGAGTGCCTTCATCTACACTACCTGGTTTCCTTTACTACTATTTCTTTTCTCTGATGGCTACTTAATTATTTTCTGCTGCTTTTGTTTTGGTGGGATATAATTTCTTCTGATAAATTCTCTTGAATCGAAATTATTTTCTTCTTTTTGCTAGTTTCACATTAATTTGGAATTTGTTTCAGAAAGTGAGGAGTCTGCTCAGGAAATGCACTGGTTTGTCTTCTTCTGACAAGCTAATTTGTTTGTTTCATTTCATGTCCACATGTGACCTATATGTTTTCTTTTATGGAATCTAGAGATGGGCGGCATCTAACAGATGATGAAATTGCTGGGATGCTTATTGGGCTGCTGTTAGCAGGTCAGCATACATCTTCAACTACCAGTACTTGGCTTGGCTTCTTTTTGGCTAGAAACAAATCCCTCCAGGAGCAGTGTTATGCAGAACAGAAAGCAGTGTGTGGAGATGATTTACCTCCATTAAACTATGATCAGGTTTGTATGATCTGTAATTTTTTTTTAATATGCCTGCATGCTGACCTATTGAAAATCCTTCAGCTCTATTGACTTATAAGACTAAATGGTCTCAGAAAACATTGTGAGCTTTTAATGCTTAGTTTTCAGTTTCTAATGAGCTGCTCCTTATTAAAACAAACAAACAAACAAACAAAAAAAAACCAGTGAGCTGGAATTTGAGCTATTTTGGGCCAGCTAAATATTATCAAGCATGTTGCATTGGAACTGTGTGCAAATTTTTCCTCAAGTGTAAATACTAAGGAAAAAAATAAGCTGGGATAAGTTGAGACATTCTTCAGGTATGAAAAAATAAAATAAAAAATATATACTTTGCGCTTCTTGTAAAGGGCACCCTGATTTCAGTCCTACTCCTGCTAAGAGTAAGCAGTGAAACATACTTTCAATTTAATTGCATATGATTGAAGACAAAATGTTAATACTGTTTTCCATTGATGCCCTAACTAGTTGCATCTAACAGTTGTTGGGGGAAAAACAAGAGTGCAGTCATGAATATGATACACATGTTTATTTTTTGCTTATGAATATGTTGGCATTCATGCCATGTACACACAGTAATAATCTTCAGTGCTTGTTGGCCTACATACAGTACTTCATATGTTTTATAGATAGAAAAAAAACTGTTTCTACACAGTGAGATAATAGTCTGCTATTTATTTTATGCTTGTAGCAGAAGTTATGGTGGTTCATTACAAGGGTTTGCAGTAGGAAACTTCCAGTACACTGCATAAATATTGTTATTGTTGTTGTTTTTAAATGTAAATAAATAAAAGCTAAAGCACCTATTTTATTTGTAGCTCAAGGATATGACATTGCTGGAGCATTGCTTGAAGGAAACATTAAGACTTAGACCTCCCATAATGACCATGATGAGGATGGCTAGAACGCCCCAAGTAAGAAACTTTGGTTACATGGAGTGATGTATTATGTCTGGAGTAGTAAAAGATGGGACAATGTCAGAAATATAATTTCCAAACAGATGTATGTATTCAGTTTCTCAGTTATAATTCTTAGTAGTGAATGAGATTTTTTAAAAATGGAAAGATTCCTAGCCTCTTGATTTTTGTGTGTGGGAGGGTAAATTATTCCACCGAACAGATACAGTTGTGCTTCAGCCATGCTGAAGTTTAGTGTATTTACACTGAAAAGCTAGTCCCATTGAGTTTCCAATCTATGTTAAGTGTGTGTAGCAGCCTTTGAATAGCAGTTCCTATCCGCCCAACCAGCACAGCCGACACTTTACAAATCCTGCAGGTTGTACTTCAGAATATTAGGAGTGTTCCAGGTTGAGGGAAGGTGAGTGGTGTACACAACTTCAGCCATGGGCTGAGATCCTATATCGCAACAGGAGAGTATAAGTCTTGGTCAACCTACCCAGGGAAACTAGAGAAGGAGTGGACAACTGTGGCCCCCTAGAAGACCCTGGAGATCAGCACCTGTGCCTAAAAAAATTGCCCCCAAATGCCTCTAGGAAGCATAGAGATAGTTTCACCATGTTTTGGGTTTCAAAAAAGGCCTCTACCGGTTTTAAATTGGTCCAGGGAGCCTGCAGAATGTGGTGGAAATGTATCCGTTGACCCCTATTGGACATTTTGGAGCATTTGGGTACAAAATTTTAAAAATATTTGCAAAAATTGTTTTAAAACATTGGATGGTGCAGGGGGCCCAGGTGGAAGTGCCATCCATACTAGAGTGCATTTGGGGGCCTTCTGGAGGAAATAACTTTTTTTTTTTGAAAAATAAAGTATTTTTGACTCCTGGGAATCACAAAAATAGCCCTTAGGTCTCATGTGTTCCCTAGCCAGGGTGACCAGATGTCCTCCCTTTCCAGGACATGTCAAGGAGGACTTTCAAGATGTCTTCCATTTTAAGCATATCTAAGAAGCATGAATTTACATTTATATTGGTGTGTTTAGCTTTTATTTTGCCACTCTATGATTCTCTGCCCTACATTTTCTTGAGTGTCCTACATTTTGTGGTGCCTTGTCTTCCTTTGTGGTTAGGACATCTGGTCTCCCTGTCCCTAGCCTTCATTTTGTCCTGTTGTGAGTGGAAGCATAGTGGTGGGGACCTGCCAAATGCAGCTCCATGTACCTGGACACTGATTTTGTGTGTGTGTTCATCCATCCAGACTCTTTCCATCTCTCTTGAGCACTGAAGGTGGCCAGGGAGATGGAACTGCATTTGGCATCTTTTGACTATTGTTGCATGCTGAGGTGAGAGCCTTATGGAAGGAGATACTAGAAATCTCTTTATGAAAGAATGATGTCATCGAACATTTCAGTACATTGGTGTGTGTTCAAAGCAGGGTTGAGTGCCTGTGGTCCTCCTGTTTTTTTTTAGCATATGGCTCCTACCAGTCCTAGCTACCAAAGCCAATGGTGAAGGATGATGAGAGTTGCTGGCTGAAAGAGAAAGCATTTAGGATGAGTTGTTGTCCATATCTTTTTTTCTTTCTTTTTTTTAAAAAAAACTTTTATTAATGAAAAACAATCCAAATACATTGTTTATATCACATTGGTCAAACAGCATCCACTAAATAAAGTGAAAAAACAAAAACATTTACTAAAACCCTTACTAAAACACTGTCAATAATTACAAATAATCATCACTTACAATGCATTCTAACCTCCTTCTGTAACCAACTGATTCAATTTTCTCTCTTTTTCCCCCCCTATTCATCCTAAAATATTTTCTCCTTATCAAATTTCTACAGTTCATCATTTACATTTTTTCAATATATTCAGTATTATTCTATATTTTGACCTTATAAACCCTTATAGAGTTGTTGTCCATATCTTTTGATGCTGTTTGGCTTTTAAGAGTTGCTCCTGATTCTGATGTTCTTTCCATAATTATGGAAAAATCTACAAGTTTTAGTTTATGAGGGGAAGATTAGGTTTGTACCTTGTGATGACTTTGGAAGCATGCATGCTCATGAACAAATTGTTGAGTAACAAGGATAATAGTACCTTGGCAGCTTTTTCTCCAGGTAAACAGAAAAACAAATCTGAATTCCTTCCAGCGAGGGCCTTGTATGGATTGGCAAGCCTAAAGTAGCATTTCATTAAGTATTTTATATTAGAAAATCAGAATATCGGTGAAACTATAACTGAAGTACATTTTGAAGAGTTACTGCAAGTGCGAGCAGAACATTATAAACACTACAAAATCTTTCTTGTTTTTAGACTGTTGCTGGCTATACAATTCCTCCTGGTCATCAAGTTTGTGTATCTCCTACTGTAAATCATAGACTTAAGGACTGTTGGATAGAAAATCTAAATTTCAAGCCAGAACGTTACCTCCAAGATAACCCTGCAGCTGGAGAGAAGTTTGCATATGTGCCATTTGGTGCTGGTAAGTTTGTACCTGAAATAATGGCTAAAACCTCATGATTGCCAACAACATAGGGCCCATAAGCACAGGCAGGATACCATGACCCACCCCTGTGGGATACCCACTGTTTTGGCCTGTTCCCACCCTTAAGACAGCACAGCGATGGGCAAGTGTTCACATAGCTGGCTGCCACCGTGCCACGGAGCCACCGCACACTCCTTCCTGCCACTGCTGCCACCACCTTTCCTCTGAAGGCCCCTGCAGCAGCCCATGAGCAGGAACAGGGCACCTGGTTTCACCCACATGGCCAGGCACCCCCTCCCATCACAGGCTGCAACTGGGGCCTTTAGAGGGAATGCAACAATGGTGGCAGGTAAAAGGACGTGTACCTTTGTGGTCTGCTGGCATGCCGGAGTTTCTAGGAAACTCTGAGACAAGCAGGAGGCTTTTTTAGACTACACAAAGGGCCTTTTAGGCTGACTTTGGGCTGGAACCACCAGATCAGCTTCTGGTCTGACTAATATAGGTCCACACCAGGCCGGACGGGGGACGGGGGGACGGGACGGGGGACACAGGTATTCAGTCCCATAGGCTGGAATCTAATTAGGGTACTGCATTTGCATAAAAATAAATAACTAATCAGTTGTGTTTTCTCAGGAGTTGCATAAGTGAAAAGCCCATTTTAGCCCACTTCCTAAACTTTTACATAGTCCTCTGTCACGTCTCATTTGGTGGATTGGACGCTAATTAAATATAGTACAGTGGTTGAGCTCAGTCAGTGTGCTGGTGTATATTTATGCTATGTGTAGAGGATGTTTTTTTAAAAATAGACGACAAAAGGTGCTTTAAAAATAACTACTTTGCAATCTGGTTTTGAGAGTCATTGGGGCTTCTTTGTTTTGCTAAGTATGTATAACTTCAGCAACTTTGTGGCTGCATTGGAGCTGGCCAGGAGTTTCAGTATCACTCATGGGATGAACTAAGACCAATGTTACCCAAGCTACAGGCACAACAAAAATAATATGTCTTGCTGAGCAAGGCAATCCTACATAAGGAGCTGAGCACAAGGTCCATAACCATAGTAAGATGCAGTAACCATCACATCTTTTGCCATCTCAGCTCATAGAAAATCAGATGGGAAGTGAGTGGTGGCAGTTGGGCAGTTGACAGATTTATCCAGATTTTAAAACTTTCTCCTCTCATTTAAACTAATGAGGAGAAAAGTATTCACAGATGTTCCAGTGCTGGTGTACTGGGGAGATTTCTGTCCTTGCACTTCCTTTTTTCCCCATGGAAAGGGATGTCTGAAGCATCCTGTGTCCTTCTACAGTCTTCCGTATTAGCTTAAAATTGTTCCCTAGATGTTGTAAAGTGAAAACTAAATCTGCCATTTAACTTTTTCTCTAGGCCGTCATCGTTGCATCGGAGAGAACTTTGCTTATGTTCAAATTAAAACAATTTGGTCAACTCTTCTGCGATTGTATGAATTTGATTTGGTGGATGGATATTTTCCTACTATAAATTATAAGACTATGATCCACACACCTAGCAACCCAATCATTAGATACAAAAGGAGGTCACACAGCAATGTACCGTCATCCAGCTAAAGTACCTGAAGATATTTCTCTGCAAGTTATACAAAGATTTTTAAAGAAGTGGCTGGTTTATGCCTGTAGTGTTGTAAACAAATGTGTATATTTTGTGCTGTTTCTAAGATCTAAGAGGTGTTTTTTTTTTCTTTTATGAAATTCTTATTCTTTCATATTCTGCACTGTAACTGGAATATGCATTCTAATTACTTGTGCCTTTTATAATCAGAACTCTTATAAGACTAAACAAGTAGGTTCAGCGATAATTTCAATTTTGATACTCATAAATTAATTAGGACCATAACCTGATGAGATATTGGCTTACCAGAGAGATATGTTGTCATTGACACTGCTAGCTTCAACTTAGTCTAATCTTTTAAAAGGTGCCCTAATGAAATGTTCTGTGATGAAGCAAAATAATAATAATAATAATAATAATAATAATAATAATAATAATAATAATAATAATTGTGATGTACCTTAAATAGAATTAATGTGTTTTCCAGAAATGAAGTTACTGTACCACCTCTTAAGAATGGATAGTTGTTTTTTTTAATGGATAGTCATAATAATTGACAAATACAAATCTTGTTCACCTTGCAATTGGTATTGGACTTTGAGACCCTGATACTTAAAATGTGATAGAGAGACAATTTCAGGTATCACAGATAATATTTTCTATAGCAAATGCAATAGAGAGACAATTTCAGGTATCACAGATAATATTTTCTATAGCAAATGCAAGCTCAAATAAAGGTACCTAAAGAGAAAACCAAAAGTGAGCAAGAACCATCAGTAGCTTCCCTGTAGACCAGAGGAGGTTAACATGTGGATTGCAGTGTTTAACATTCCTGGTGGCACAGGTGGGGATGACAGGACTTGCGATCCATCAACTTCATTGGGCTCCCCAATTTCTTGCCCAGTGTAGACACTTTGTTCAGGGCGCCTGCGCTGTATGCAGACTCAAGGTCACATGGATGATGAGCCCCAGTACTTTCAATGGTGCATGCACCACATGCCACCATAGAAAACAATGGGACTTGAGGTCCCACATTTTTTCCCTTACACGGGGGGGGGGGGGGGGGGGGGGGGATGGATCCCCCAGGTATACGAAGGGGGATCTTTAGCCATATCTGTGTGATTAGCCATGTGGAATGCTAATTGTATTTGCTTGAATATATAGTTGTCCCTCCGCATTCGCGGACTTCGTGTCCGTGGTCTCATTCTTCACAGGGAGAGCTCCACATGCCATTAGTTTCAATGGAGCTTGAATATTAGTGAGCCACCATTTTCACGTGCATGGGGGGGGGGGTCTGAAACAGATCCCCATGAATTGGGAAGGGCAACTGTATTGGTTTTTTGACCAGCTGCAATATCAGTAAAGTTTTTAATTGAATGTGACAAAGTGTATTGTGATGCTGAATATGTCCACTAATTGTGGCAGTGTAGAATGTATAAAGATGAGGACCTGATGACTTGGCATGTTAACTGTTGAAAATTCCCAACAGTACTGTTTTTCAGTAACCCTTGTGGAGGCAGTCTGTGCCTCTAGCTACCCCTAATAATTTTTTCTAACAGATGGAAGCATACAGAGACAGGATGGGTATTCAGGTATTGTTTCCATTGTTATTTTAGAAAACAGACATACCTCAGTTAACGAGGAATGAGAATGAAGCTTCTAAGGGTTTTGAGCACATACGGGTGCTGACCAGACAGGAGTCTTACCTCTTATTTAGGTTGCTTGCAAAAGATTTACTGGAACTAAGACAAATACCTACAGCATAAAACAGATAAACCGTGCCAGTGGAGAGAGCAAGAGAGACTGAGACAGAAGTGGCAAAAGGGAATTTCCAAAGCCCCTTCCTAACTCAGGAGGGTATCATGTTAACCATTTGTGTTCAGGTTTTCAGGGACCCAGCAAGAACTCTGCTCATTTAGAACACTACAGCAGGATAAAAGAAAAAGGCAAAGCAGACATCTTTGCATGTTGGAAGAAATCTTCAAATGGTCTCTAGAGGTTTCCAAATGTTTTCACTTAATGCTGGGTTCACCTGACCTGGGTGTTTCATTTCACATGTACATATTGTTAGTTTTGAATTAAAAAGTTGACTTAAACATTGCAACTGCTTTTTTGTGTGTGCTGTAGGAACCTATCCTTATTTTTTCAAGTTATTTCTACCACTGGTACCAAACTGTTAATAAAGGAGATGTGTTCCTAGGCATTATTACTAGTTTACCTGTACCTTCTTGCAAGCAGCATCTTAACTTGGCACATAGCAAAGCACAGACAAATCCTGATCAGAAATGGCAAAGATATTCCTCTTCTTTTTACTCAACTAAGAAAATTCCATCATGAAATATTGTATTCTCAAGCTTCCTCATTCATATTGGAATTCCAAAGACTATTTCTTCTCACTAGGCGTCATATCTTATTTCAAAAAGGGAGCCTTAAGGTTAAATCTAATTGTTAGTCCAAACTAGAGAAAACCCACAGAATCAACAAAGCTTACAAAAAACCGATGTCTCAGTTTCATTTTAATTAATTGATATCTTACCAGTTTATTTAGGCCAAAATCTTCAATAGTGGGATATCGGTAGGTATATTTTTAGTACAAACCACATGGGTACACAGCTACACCACCATTAGGGACAATAGGACTTCAAGTAAGCCCCTGTTGTCCTGAAGTACCGTTGTCCCTAATGCTGGTGTGGTTGTGTGCATGTGCTGCCATTGGGGACAATACAGGCTTGCTGTCCATGGATGGCAACCCGTGGATAATGAGGCCCCACTGTATGTCTTTTCAGATGGGGTGCAAGATTCTCTAGTGTTTTGTGCTTAGCCCAACAGATGTCAAGCTCCGGTAGCAACTGCTGCTGAGGTAATTATGACAATGAAGATGTAGCAACTGGAGGGAAGGAGGTGGTGCTGCACTCAATGTGTGAGTGCACCCTGTCTTCCACCCCTCCAAATTCAAAGCAGCTGCTTCACTCCCTGAATTCCATCCCTTTCCTCCTGGTACAGGAATAACCATATGGTCAGAGTGTTCTCTGTGAGCATGAATACAAAACCACATGAAGCAGGTGTTTCTACAAAAGCAATCTCACCAAAAGGTCAGAGACACTTAAGGTGTCACTTCCATGGCATCTTACATGTTACAGCATTTGTTCCAAAGTAAATTTGGGGTTGGGTCTGTTTCAGATTAGAATCAACAGGGAAGAAAGGTTTTATTCTTCCCACTTCCATTATGTAATAATTTGCATTATGAAAAGCATGCGCTCTATACCTACTGGAGCCTTTCAAAACAAAACAAAAAAGTAATGCTAACTTGTGCTGGAGGACAATGAGGAATGGGAGATGCAACTGGGAAAGGATCTGGCTCAACAACTCAGTATTTTATGGATAAAATCATTATAAAAACTCCTAATATAGCATACTTGGAAGTATTGAAAATGTTGCCTGTATCTGATATGAAGCCCCAAGTTTGGCATCTCTGTCCATCCCTTGTCCCAAATATGTAACTACAATAGAAAATTCTGGCTCTTTAAAGACTTTATTGTAGTGCAAACCTTCATGGACTCAAGTCTACTAAACTACAAAGCTTATTGTAAAGCAGAACTACAGTTAGTCCACAAGAGTCAGTGTTTTAAAATGTGACAATATGTTATGACAAATTAATACAGCTGTCATAGTGGAAACTGTGATGGGTAAATGTGTTCAAGATTTAAATTTAATTCTTCCTCAGAATAAGTAAAAACCTATTTTGAAATATGTTCAGACACAGGTATTAAAAGGATGAAATCGTCTTTATTTCAGTACTTTGACAAAATACCCATAAAATTCAAAACTTCTACCTTTACAAAAATAGTCTCTACATGTGATATTTCTCTCTGCAATGCCAGTAGCAAATAGAATAAAATCATGAAAAGTCCTTCACTTAGCCTTATCAGAAAATGTTGTGCATCTGGAGCTACACATTCAGCACTCTCAGTACAGAAATGTTTCATCCTCTCACTCATTTGATAAATACACACTTCAATAATTTAATAGTTTAAATTAGCATTCCACAAATATACATGAAATTTAATGATCGATTTCAAATGACCACAAAAAGTGCCTATATACATAAGTTCCAGTCTTTCTGGAGGTGTCAGCAAGATGAACAGCATACAATCATTGAGCTGTGTTCATGTTGGTCCCACAATGTACACGTTATACAAAAACACAGCAGCAGCACAGATTTTACGGAAGGCATTTCACTTGATGTCATTACCAGTGGCGAAACTGTTTGCAAAGATTATCTTCTGATGCCAGAATGCAGCTGAGTGTAGGAAGCAGGTGCTGTGGAGCAGAAAGATACACATTCTTACTAGAAAAGAATGGCTTTGAAAAGGCCTTCTGCAATTGACAACCATGTGAGGAAATACTACAGGCAAGTAACCTGGATAATAAAAGAATTATCATTCAAATTGAAGAATATTTACCTGTCTGTACACTGCCAAGTCGCCTCTGTAGGGCCTCCAGACGATTAATATAATCCGTTAAAGCCCTGTCAGGATCATAATTCTGAAGCTGAGAACAAGCAAGGGAAACTGGGCTTAAATCGGTATGGATCCCTTGGAACCTTAAAAGAGAAAAACAGTGGGGAATGTTGATTAAAACTTGAAAAATTCTTTCAGGCTCTGGCAAGCTACAAATTTATTATATAAATAAAGTTTATTCATTGCTGCTAACTAGGAGTTACCCCTAGTTTGAACGCTTTGTCGTTGTGTGCCTTCAAGTTGTTTCCAACTTATGGCAAGCCTAAGGTGAACCTATCACAGGATTTTCCTGGCAAGATTTGCTCAGAAGGGGTTTGCCATTACCTTTGCCTGTGGCTGAGAAAGTGTGACTTACTGAACCTATATCCCATCCATTAAGACACCTTAATTGCACCTGCTCTTTGACAACATGCAAACAGCCATGCTGTGCTGCGTACAAAGTGGTAGCATCAGGAGACATACCTAAGGAGATATAGTTAAATAACATACTTTTCTCAGTGTAGAATCTTGGCATATATACGATGTGATAAGTAAACAGATTCTCAGAGAAGGAAAGCCAATTTATGGAAAAGCCACATGGATCAACTATAGTCATCTACAGCATTCATTTGAAGGTATTTGATTATTCATGGATTTAATTGATGTGATCTCTAACAATCTCTAGGTCCCCGAGCATGACTATACTGGAAGTTGACCATAGAGTCATACTGGAGGACCTAGAGGTTTCTAGAGAAAACACTTCTCTAGACATATGTAGGTCCTCCAGCGTAATTCTATGGTCAACCTCTGGCTGATGTTAACCACCGAGTTGCACTTGAGGACCTAGAGATTCCTGGAGAGGTGTTCTCTCAGGTAGAAAAAAACCAATGGCTTTTTATTTGCGGCTTTGGCACTTTCATGTGGGTCCTGTGCCCCTAACCCCAGCAAATGTCAGGGGGTCCCTGTATTGCTAAAGTGAAAAGAGTTTGGAGTACATAACACATTCCTGTGACAGCCATTGTTAATAGTTTTTTAAATTATACTCGCGAGAATACAGCAGCATTCATAATCCATGATTAACTATGCAGTGTCCTTTGTAAAACAGATGCTGGAGATAAGCAGCAGAGAAGTGTTGTTTTTATGCCTCCCCAGGTACATTTAGCAGAATAAATAACTGATCCCTGTTGAGAATAAAGGTTGATATTTCTAGTATCCCAGAAACCTACTGAAAATATTTCCACATGCATACATTGGGCTATGCTGATCCTTGTACCTTATTCTAGGCTACTCTAGCCTAATTTTCCAATTCAATAGGTTCAAATGGGGCAAGGTGGGAAGCCCTAAAGTCTTAGGTGTGTGAGCATCAGTTCTGCTCATGATCAAACTGCTGTTCTAGGAGGACTTTTGATCTGATCAAGCAGTCTATATGATCTTGAGGTGTGCATAGAGAATGCAAAATTTTCTTTTATTGTTTGAAAGAAAAACTCTAAACATGACCTTGATAACTAAGATAAATGGTGAGAAATCTGTATCTTATACAGGTGCAATAGACTTGCCATTTTGCAAATGCCATTTAAACAAAACAAAATGGAGAATGGTACATGGCAATGCAAAGATTCACATTATTTGCTAAATCAGTCCCATGTCCAGCCTTCAGTTTCTGCCAGCAGACAGATAGCCACTTCTGGAAAGCTCACAAAGCATGACCTAAAAGCTCACAAAGCATGGCATGTTGATTTTTGTGGGGTTTTTGGGCTGTGTGGCCATGTTCTAGAAGAGTTTCTTTCTGACGTTTCGCCAGCATCTGTGGCTGGCATCTTCAGAGAAAGCCTACGACTTCACATGGCATGTTTGTTTGCTTTGTCCCTCAATACTTACCACCTTGGAAAATGCAGTTTGCAGTAAAAGAATCTACATTCCAGTTTGCATTAGCAGGTCAGATGAAGAACAAAATAATGAAATTTTACCTAGGTTGATAACACAGAGGAGATCTGAGAGATTCCAGCTCTGACCTGGACCTATAAGAATGTCTGTGTTCTCCATAGAGCTCCAGACCACCAGAGACTGAATCAGTTCGTAGTTCGCTACCTATGTTAACAAAAACATTAACATTTTGCTAAAGATCAGCAAAAATTTCAATTCTGCATAATAACACTATTTACGGAAATACATTTATTGAAGTTTATAGCCCTAATGGGGATGACTATAGTGTATAACATACTGTACTCTGTAAATCATGAACACTCAGTTTACATACTACAGTGTTCATAATTGATTCCTAAACCACACTGTTTTCTAGTATTAGATTATCCATGAAAGCTGAAAATATCCTATGAAAGAAATCAACTTTATATACAACTCACAAATTGAGAGGCAGGCCCTTCCAAACCAAAGAAAAAGTATCTCAAGCACTGATATGAGAAATCTGACAGTGATTTTATCACTTGTCTTCAACAAATACCAGTATTAAGCAAGAGAGTTTCATTCTATTGTCCAGCTAAAGTTAGAATGCTTGTTTCTGACCTTCTGCCTTGGCAGAAAGGCAATGTAGGCCAATGACCAGTTCTTCTCTGGTAGTTAATGAATAAAGGATGAAGACAAATGCTATAGACATAATTCAATGAAAATTAAACATCTTTTAAGTGTTGTGATATTCAGGAATAAATACAACTGAGGACTAAACTCCACAATGGGATCTAAATATGCTTCACTTTGCAAAGATGACACTCAAAGTTCTGTGGTTCCTAATCAATAACTTACTCCTACCCTCACTGTGCAATTATCAAATTGGCCAAAGTTCATATTTGGGGAGGAGTTACTTCATGACATCTTTAGACTGATACCTACTGCACACTGTATACTCCATCCTATAACATCAGAATTTTAAATTTCCATTATATTGAATGGGGCAGGGGGTATTGAACATTCATATAAATTTACCTGAATTCTGGCTGAAACTTTCTCTGCTGATGCCTATTAAACTATAAACTGTAACCCGGTTCCATCTACGAACAAGGAACTTCATTCTGCATGTTAAAATAAAGAGAAAGATTTGCTACATATTTCTATTTCAAACAATATATTTAGTCTTAAATCACAATGCTAGTACCAACTGGGGTAGACCTATTCACACTAGAGCTGACTTCCCAAATTCCTACTCATTCAATAGGGTCTATTGTAGTTGGCAATATTAATGGGATTTATGCTATGGAATATAACTTAATATACACTTGTCCCTCCCTGTTTGCGGACTTGGGAGTCCGCAGTCTTGGTCCTTCGTGGACAGCAAGCAGGAAGGGACAAAATGTGGTGCATGCCCAAGGTACACGCACTGCATACAGCTGTGTGCGCCCATTATAACCACTGGGCCTTGAATATTTGTGATTTTCCCGATTCGCGGGGTGGAGGTGTCTGAAACGGATCCCCCGCAAATCGGAAGGGATGACTGTAGATGTTGACATGGCTTTCATATAATGCTGTTGCTTTTAATGGTATAAGGATCGAGTCATGAATGAAACGATGGGGCAGTGCAAAATCCACCACATACAGGTAAGGGAGGAGGAATCAGCTAACAGCAATTGTAATGTAGTGGTCAGAGTATTGACCCAAGTCATAGGAGATCCAGTTCTAGGCACCACTGAGGCATGAAACTCACTGGTTGACTTTGGGCCAGTCATTCTCTATCAGTCTGATCTACCTCATAGAGCTGTTGTGCTCAAGTTCACTAGAGCAAAGGTAGGATTTAATAGCAATAGCAGTAGCAGTGGTGGCAGTAACAGTAACAGCACAAAAAAACTCGTCTAGAGAACTCAAACCATTTCTTGCCAAAAATGAAACCTACTGTACAGTACCTGTATATGTTTTATGCCTTATTTAACCATAGGTTTTTATAAGTGTTTTGGGGCTCCCCAGAGGGCTTTTTAGGGTAGCAAAAGTTTGACTTGCAGGCCACAGGCTGTACCCAGTGCTGCTACTGTGGCCCCAGGTCCCTAATTATCTTTTTGGGGAAAAGTCCATTTTTTTTTTGTCAAAATGCCCCCAAATGTCCACTTGGGTGAGTGGGAAGCAAATTTTTGTGTATTTTTTGCCCCAGTCATTCGAGGCCCAGCAGAAGCCTTCTTTCAAACAAGAATTGGAAAAATGCCCTTTTGCTGGATTTAAAATGGCTCACATATGGTCAAAAATGCAATGCAATTGCTTCCTGCACCCTTCTGGGAAAACTGTGGGTGAATTTTCTGCAAATTCCTTTGGGGCATTGTGGTGGAAGGGTGCACACACCTTGTTTAAATGGTACAAGTGCTTTATTTCATAATCTATATATCTACTCACTTTGGAACACTATATACAGTACAAACAAATGTCTTGCATCCTACCTTGAAATAGCGATTAACACTCTAACTGCTGAGCGAAATCGTGTAAAGCCCTTTGAACGGTGTGTAATAACCTCTAGGTCGGTGTAGGAAGGCTGACCTCCCATTCTTGCAATGAGAGATAAGGTGGCTTCTTCACACTCCTGAAACCCACCCAGTAAGAGCAGCAAGTATTTCTTCTGATATATGAGAGCTTTACGAAAGCTCTCTGCCCTCAAATATCTGCCATAAATTCTCTAGAAAGAAGAGGAAATTAAATAATGCAATAAGTAAAATCCTCTGTTGACCACAGGGCTCATATGAAGATCATTCTTTCTAATTCTTATATACCCTCCCAGTCCACAGCTCCTGATATGAGCAGCACAATTTCATCAGCTGAAGCTTCAACCCTGAGTTGACAACAACAAACACTTCACTTTCTTGGAACTTTAGCCAATGCAACATGTTGACTTTCCCCTTCAATTTATTCAAAAGAAAAGCCAGAAAGAAAAGAAAGGAAATATATTGAATATTTGGTGCTAAGCAATGCACAGGATGCAACATTTCCAATTCAGAACATTTCAATTTGGATTAAAGCAAAAAATCCCAAAAGCTTGAATGAAAAAACAAAGGTCAAGGTCAAAGGTCAAGATGTAAGATTGCTGGTGGACTGTAAATCTCAAACAGCATTTTTCTCCAGGGCTTTTCTCTTCCACCTCTGCACATAACTGCAGCAGATGGTGCTGGCGCATACACAGCCAATCAGTGGCTGGTTATTATACAGTTGCAGTTTTGCATTTGGGAAAAAAGAAGAAGTATTCTCTCTGTCCTCCAGCATGGCAGTGTTGCTGCACAAGGAGGTACTTGACACCTCTTTTCAGAATTACCTTAAAAGTACATAAGCTGGCACAGAAGGATAGTAAGCCAGTGTGTGTCATCAACAGCATGCTGGCTAAAACGTCTTAAGAACAGCCAATAAAATTGCCTCCTACCTTTAAAGCAGCATTTTCTGAATCCGACCCCAGTTCTCTCAGAAAAGCCTCATTCCTTAATTCTGCCCTCAGTTTAGCCAGCTCTGCTTCAGCCTGCTTTAGGGACTGCTGGAGACTTAACTTCTCTTTGTTCCAAATCTCTCTTTCAGAAGCAATGAGTGTATCAGCATTTCCTCCATTGTGTGGTGACAGTCTAAAAGTCTTGTGAAATTGAGAAATGCAGAAAGCAACCCAGGTTAGTTCAGGGGTGATTATATTCATAGTGCTTAGCTGTAGCAAACAGGATTGAATGGAATTGTCAATGAACAAATGGGATTATTATTTATGCCACTGAAGGAGCACACAGAAACAGTATTTAGTAAAGCGATACCCAGAGCATGGAATGTTACTTTTTAAAAGTAATTCTTCTGTTACTCATTATTATTGTTCAGTGAGAGACTCACTGTGTAATGTTGTTATGCCTTACAATGTTGAAAAATTAACTTGTTGAATTACAAAAGCTAAGTTTGATAAGAAAATGGCCTCAGACTTGAAAAACTCCTATAAATTTTTTTCTGCAGTCAGTGGGATCCACCCTTTAATCAGTGTGTCAAAGACTGTGACCTAGGGGTACTAAAGGCCAGATTACATGGTAGATTAAATATGTACTTGCATTTAACAGGAAATGTTTTTTTCTTTTAGCAGTACAATCAACACCAGCTGATAATTATGTAGCAAGTACAGAGGATAGATTGAACCCTTTCCTCTTCTGCTGTGGTCCTCAAGGTATTTCTTCTGAAGCTGATATTCACGCTGGGACAAAATCCCCCATTGGTGCCAGCAGAAGGTTTCTTCTCAATAGAAATACCACTTTCAGCTGAAAAATGTTCCTCATAACCACAGCATAGGAGGATCAGGTTAAATGTTGAGTAATTATGAAGGTACTTGAATTTATTAAAAGCTTGAACACTAAATGCATAGAAGCATTTAATCACACATGCAGCCTAGCTGTAACCTACAAAAAGCCTAGTGTAGCGGCTTAAGAGATATGAATTCTTAATATGGACTCAACTAATATTTATATTCAAACTAAGAAAAAAAACATACAGAGTCTCCATAAGGTCCTGTCTGCTTGTATTGTATAAGTTCCTCCTCAAGTTTCATGACTGCATTCCTCAAATTGTTCTTTTCCTCACTTAGTCTGCCAACAAATCCAGTCAATTCAGCATTTTGCTTTAGTAACCTTTCAGTCAATGAAGCAGAGGATGGTGAGTCTGAATTCACCTAGAAAAGAAAACAAATAATATGAGCTCCAGTAAAATCAAAACAGTTTTTACAGAATATAAAAGCATATTAAATTCTTAATGGGTAAGAAGTGAAAACTACAAATGGATACAGTGTGGAGAAAGCCTATTGTTTGTTTTCAGAAAACCTTTATTGCAAAACACTGTGTTTTCTTGGTAACAGCTTTACATTACTTTAATTGCTTTGAGGAAAATAAAAGAACAACGGAAGCTTGAGTTAAGGAAAAGGATACGCAACACTTTCCTTGACCATATTTGGCAAATATGTTCAGGAAGTAACACAAGTTTAACAAAATAATACAAATTAATTCATTTTATTATTATTTTTATTTTGGGGGTTATACCTCTGCATTTTGTGAGCTGCACTGTGAGCCTGCAAAGGCCAGAAAGGTGGAACAGAAATATTTTAAATAAGATACTATATACTATTAAATCAAAGGAATTTAGTTCTATATTTAGCTCTATAAATGTTAACTCCTTTTGAGCTCAGTGGGTGTTTTGTGCATGGAATTATGTGTAAACTTGAAGGATGCATGATTATAAGTTTCATAGGTATAAACCTTCTTAAATATAGAATTTTTTTAAAAAAGCATATGAAGATTTCTATATCAGACATATCTCAAAGTGTCAGTTTTCCCTTTACTGACCTCTGATTCCAGATTGGGCAAACCTACTAGTACTCCTAACTCTGACAGAACTTCTTCAATGTTGTTTTGTATCTCAACAAAGTCTTTGTCATCTGATTCTTCAAATGGTAATCTGGAATAAACAAAAATGTATTTTGTTTGTGTAGGACAAAAATATGACAACATTCACTGTATAGAATTCAGGCTTGTTAGGAACACAGCAGTACCATGAGGAGAATGCCTGAACTGTTAAACAAATCACAGGTCTTTCTTCCATGGATTGTTAAGTGTAACATCCACACATGGCAGGAGCCAGCACTCTGACTAGTTTCACTTCTGACACAATGGAATAAACAGTGGCTTATTTCTCTGTTGTGTTGAGGAAGAGACAAACCAGAGTGCTAGGTCCTCTTACTTTGGATGTCATACTAAACCAGGGGTAGGTAACCTTTTTGAGCCGGGGGCCGGGTTGCTGTCCCTCAGACAATTGGGGGGCCGAAGCACCAAATAAATAAGTACATAAATAAAAATAAAAATAAAAATAAAAAATTTAAAAAATATGCATGCACTCTCTCTCAGCCCCAGAAAAGCCATGGCAAAACCCCTGTAGAGATTTTGCCAAGAAAACCCCAAGAACAAGTAATAACAACAATAATCAATATCATCATGGCAGGGGGCGGCGGCGGCAGGACCGGCCTGGGGCCAGTCCAAAGGCCTCGGGGGGCCACATCCGGCCCCCGGGCCTTAGGTTGCCTACCCCTATACTAAACCATGGGTGAGAAACGTCCAGAGGTTTGGGGGAGCATCTGACCCCAGATCTCAGAGAGCAAAATCTGTTCTCCAACCTATAAACACCCCCAATTTATGTGGTTGTTTTAGAAGGGCCAATCGTAATCTCTCAGGGGCATGACTTTGCTATGTTCCTCACAGCTTCCTCAATTTATCAATTTAATTTTGAAAAAAGCCCCCCACAATCCTGAAATGGCAAACCCTGGGAATTTTGAAAAATTGTTCTCCCAGAAGACACCAAAAGTTCACTTGAGTTATACCAATTGTTCCCCCCAGAGATTGCAGGGAATGATCAAAATTTGACCATCATGCCAAAGCAAGAAGGAAAAATTCTCTCAACCAAGGAAAAATTTAAAAGCTGCACAGCTACTGAGTTTTTAATCTCGATAGCTCAAGGAAAAGCGGACTAAGCATCTCTAGAGCATTCTGACCTTACCATCAACTAACTGACATTTTAAACTAATAACTGTAAGAATCTGAAAGGTAAGGAAAGGGTTTGACAAATAGTTTTACTTGGTGCATATATAATTTTTTTCCATTAGGTCTTGATGATTTTTGCTTAATTGGTTAATATGCCTTTGTATGCTGCTGTTGGGTAGATTTTCCAAAACTGCTACAAATGACCAGTGTATGTTTGCTTCAATGCCAGACTGCTCAGTTTTTAATGCTTCCATCTGGACTAGTTTGTCATTAAATAAGCTGCAGTCTCCAGTTCATTAAAACCGCCATTCTTGAAGCTTGACAGGTTTTCCCTACAGGCTGTCAAGAGACTGCAGTGGAGGTTCTGAGGGTCTGCATTGGACTACTTTTTGCCAATCTCTGCAGTAAACAAATCACAGACAGGCTGTCTGGATGCAGGAGCAATCAGTCAGCATACACAAACTATCTGGCTCATCCTCAACAAGCAATGATTTAGAAATTTGGCTTGTTCTGAACCCTGAGCATGTCCTGTCTGCACTGGCTGAGATGTCATAAAGCTGCTGCCAATCACAGTAGACAACAGTAGTCTAGGTGGACAAATAATTCAACTCAGTATAAAGCAGCTTCACATATTCATTCTACAGCAGATCCTCCAGGAAAGTCAATGTCAGTCAGGCTTAAGGAGAAGGAATTTCTCTCCCTCAGAACATTCACCTCTTCTTTTATCAGCAGGAAATCCTAAAATTTTGCTTCTCTTGGTGACTAGTTAAAATTTGCATTCACAATGACCTCAATCCAGAATAGTAGAACTTTCTGATGTCAACCAGAAAGACAAGAATCTCTTGTTGAAAGGAACACATTCATCCCAATATGACCATACCTGAGAAAACTCTACATTTCAAATACATTTTGGCATGATGGTCACTCAAATTACTGGAATCACCTGAAAAACAGCTTTAGAAGAAAATCAGCTAATTCACTTTAAAAAAATTTTGGGTGCAAATGCTGAGATGATATGCATTAACAGCAAGAAATTAATCTAACCTGCAGGCAGCTTTATTAGCTAGTTGTTTAAATTTCAAAGAAACATTTATCAGCTTCTGTCTAACAATCTGGAGGTCTTGACATTCCTTGGTAGCATCTCCTCCGCTGTCACCACTTCCCATAGCAATTAGAGCAGAATAAGACAATTCTTTTGTTTCACCTCCTCCAATTTTCTGCTGGAAAACCCACTTCCTTGTTCGTTCCTTTGATGTATCCCATGTAGTCTGTAATATATGATGGGGGAGAGAAGGCTTGTCTTGTATTAAATACAGAAAATGAATTCTGAAGTAAACTAAACAAATGTACTTGATTATTTTGTACTTTTATAATAAAATATCCAATCTATATGCAAGATTAAGTCATCGCTTAACTAAATTTTAAGGTTGCATCTTCCAAAATGAATTAATTGACTTGTAGTAACAGTTTATAGACTTTATGACAAACAACCATTTAGAAAATACTTGTATACGTGTATAGCACATGTATAAAAAATCAGGGCCATAACAATATTTGAAACATTTGACTTTATCATTACTGAATTGCTTTAGAATACATTCAGCTCTAAACATCCACATATTTGAGCATCCATGGCTTGAAAATATTCAAAAAATATATAAATTCCAAAAAACTTTGATTTTGCCATTTTATATAAGGGACACCATTTTACTATGTCTCTGTATTTAATGGGACTTCAGCATCCACAAATTTTGGTTTACATAGGGAGTCCTGGAGCCAAACCCCAGCTGATACATTAAGAACCTTATAAACAATTAAGCATTCAAATTTAGAAATGATAATTATTATTTTTAATATTTTTATTTGCTATCTATTATTTTGTTTATTATTTTGTTGTTTTCTTTATATTTCTATCTTGTACTTGTAACAGTTATTAACCTGCAAGTTGCTCCAGATGCTGCAATTATAGTAGACAGACTAAATCTAAATTTGTAAAATAGAACTAAAATATAAAGTAACATGGCTGCAGCTAAAGTTGTGGGAAGCTAGCTGAGCTATAAAAACAATATAGGTTTCTGATTATCCTGACATTATATACTTACAAAAGGGAGCCCCAATTCATCAACGGTTTAACCCCCAGTTTCAAATTGTCAAAAGAAATAATATAAAAATCAATGAATTAAACTGTGTGAGTGGAAAAACGGGGCAAGCAGACTGAGTTAATACATACTCCCTCTTTTTGATCTTATGAATCCCAAATGCAATGAATATCATCATGTATCTGTTGAACAGAAGTTGTGGGCTTATGCTCAATGCAATGAGCTCCTGACTGTCAAGGGATATTTGTTGCCTCTAGGCTACGAGAATGGGAGAAAAGAGTTTATGGATGAGCTACAAACTTCTCTGGGAGTGAGACATACTATTTGGTGTTCCAGGATGACATCTCCTCTCTAACAATAAAGAATTAGGTTCTCAGGGAAGGAGGGCATTGATAAAGGCATTGTTTTGCTTCTGAACACAAGACAAATATAAACACTCTAACTATTTCTTTCTTTTGAAATCATTCTAAACCTATTCATTACGCCTCTCACAGAGGCTGGATGGTCATCTGTTGGGGGGTATTTTGACTGTGAGTTCCTGGATGGTATTGCGGTTGGACTTAATGGCCCTTGCGGTCTCCTCCAACTATATGATTCTGATACTATACAATATACATAAGTCTCTCAGAGCCCCATACCTCATTTAGATTGTGACAAGTTGTATTTTCCACTTTATCTCCTGCTTTTCTCTGCTCTTTTTGTTTTAATTCTTGAACCATTTCTTGCAATTTTCCCCCTTCACACTGCAGCTGATGAATTTGTTGCCTCTTTTCTCCAAGCTGCCACTGAAGATCTTCTACCTTGGACTCTAATTCATGAGCTTTTTTCTGTGCCAGGATATGAGCATCTTGTTCGGTCTGTAGAGTTTTCCTTTGAATCTGCCTCTCCTTTTCCATCTGTTGTTTCAACTGCACAGATTCCAGTTTATACCTTTCCATTTCATTAACTAATGCAACTATACGATCATGCTTTTCACTCAGTTGTTTCTGTAGATCCTGAAGTAATTCTTCCGTTGGTGTAAAAGTTCCATTCTGCATTTTTTGTTCAGTCATCTGAAGCTGGGCACACAACTCCTTTTCCCTTTCCAATGCACTGCTTACCTCAAGAACTCTAAACCTCTCAGATTCAAGGAGCACCTGAAGCTCAGAGTTACAGCTATGTTCCTCTGACAACTGAGCGGCATTCAGGGTTTCTTGGGATTCAATCTTCTTTTGCAAATCATTTGACAGCTCTCTCTCAAGTTCCAAAAGATTAGTCAATTCTATAACTTTCTGTTGTTCATTTTCAAGAGAGTATTTCAAATCCTTAAGAGAAAACAAAAGTGACCCTTTACATACATCTGACAATAGAAGCAGAATTTTAAGCAGATGCTATCTTGAATAAATGGTTATCAGACACTTGAACAAAAACTTAGGAAGATCTTGATCATGAGCTTCTCTTACTACGGTTTTACTCTAGAACACAATTTAGTATGAACATTTCCACAATAACGTCAGACCCAATATAGACTCTAACCTAACATTATGTTTTCATGACAAAGATTATAGCATTATACTATTATAGCATTATACTATTGCCGATTCCTACCCACAAGTGAAACACTGGTTCTGAAATGGAAATCTGGCCACTGAGACACCCTTTATATAATGGCTTGTTGTTTTATACTTAATTCTATGTATCAGGCATGCTTGGGGGGAAATAGTAAACACTATATAAAGGAAGTCTGCAGATATAAATCAATGCACCACATATTATTTCATGTACACAAAAATAGGAGTGAAAGTCTAGACCAGGGGTAGGCAACCTTTCCGCTTTAAGGGCCGAGGGACTTCAGCTCCCAGAAGCCTCAGTCATGTTGGCCAATAGCTCCTGGGATTCTGGGAGCTGAAGTCCCTCGGCCCTTAAAGGGGAAAGGTTGCCTACCCCTGGTCTAGACCTATAACTAATTCTGTATTCTTAGGATATTTTTAAAGCAAATATTGGTTACCTCAAGTTCTTCTTTTTCTCTTCCTGCACTGCGTTCAACTTTAGTTCTTTCCTTCTCCAATGCCCATTGAAACTCTCTTGATTTCTTCTGTTCACTTGCTACTGCATCTTTTAACAGATCCAGTTCAGCTGCTTTCCCTTTAAGTTCGTTTCTGAAAAAAGGCATGACAAAATTCCCATTGTAAATTTTCTTTGATAAATAATTAGAAGGATATGGCTAGAAACCTGTTGCTGACATATGATTATGGAATTTTTGAGGGTGTTACAAAAGGAGGTATCCAGTACCTCTTTCTGCAATGCCATGCCATAACCCCAGGTGCAACAGCAGTTTGGGGACTTCTCAGAGCAGCTCCATCCTCCTGTCTATTGACTGGCTGTATCCAGAGAAGAAGAAGAAGAAGAAGCAGACTTACACTAGTGGCAGAGACTGCTATTTCTTTCCCTGATGTGTAAAAAGAGCCAGATAGCATCCAGGCCCAACTCCACTGCTGTACACTTCAAGAAGAATCTGGCTGTGCTCCTTGGGTCCACACACAGATGGAGATTTAAGCTCCATCAACCTATGAATTGCATCTCAGACAATATTTATATTTGTGTGCACATTTGGATGAAATTACATGTTGCAAGACAAATAATAGTTTCTCAAGCTCATGTTGGTCATGATAGTAGAACATTTCCTTGAAGTCTAATTCTTCTGCTGCTTTCCACCCTGTACTTACTCAGTTAATATGCAGTTCATTCTACAGCAGATCTGCTCTAAAATGTCAGCCTTTTATTTTCGTTTTCTTTATATTGCCTTCCCAACTTTTTCCTTTTTAATCTTCTCTTTGCTTGCTCTTCATTTTTGAGCTATTAATGTTAATTTACTGGAGAAGGGCTTCCCACATCAGGTTGGCAGGGCAGGTAAATAAAAACTGACAGAGAATGGGGAGTCTTAATGGAACAATTGCAAAAAGAATGTTGATTTCTGCCTTGTCGCATGGGCACATGGGGATAAACCCAAATGTAGTGAATTGCTCCATCTGCCATCCCAAGAATGAACTGGATGAACGCAATTAAAATGATCAATTCAACTAAGATAATTAATTTTATATTACATAAACTATAACAGAATGTCTCTGTTCTTTATTCTCAACAATTTAGCTTCTTTTTGCATAAGAATTGTGGACTACCAATTTCAGTTGTGATCTCTCACTATGAAATTGATATAAAGATCCCATTTGCTGTAGTCTGTAACAATTAGCCACAGAAACCTCACCTGATAGCTTCCAGATCTCTTAAGTGCTTATGCTGGGCTTTCAGTGTTGTTTCCAGTTCCAGCTTAGTTTGTCCAAGTTCATTTTTCAGTTCTGCAACCATCATTCTCTCAGAATTCACCTGTTCCTGAAGTTCAGCTGCTTTGTCTTTTGTACTACTGAGCTCCATTTGCATTTCCATGTTCTGTCCCAACAATTCTACAGAATACATAGTCAACCATTAAGGAACTGACTGTACATGCTAATTTTTCTGATGATAGGCTGAACAAAATGCTGGAGCAAGCCCAGCATATCTTTTACAGAACATGTTCAATATTCACAAAAATAATAAAAGAAACTGAGGCCATGTCCAAACCTTCAGTGCTGATGGCCTTTGTACATGAAGAGTGAATTGCACTTGGGTTGCCTTGAATAAACTCTAACAATCTAAATTAGTATCGCCTATTATAGTCGGCAGCATTCTCCAAGTTCTTGGATAGAGACCTTTCTTATCTCTGCTAGTTGAGGGTTTTTTTTTAACACCAAAATGAGGGACTGGATCTGAAAGTTTACAATGTTGGGGTACAACCTCAACTCTGAAGGTGAAGCCATAAATGATTAGAGTGATCAGCATAGTGTTTTAATTTATACTCTTGACTAGGGGTCAGCAACCTACGGCCCGGGTCCAGCCCCCCGAGGCCTTTGGACTGACCCCCACTGACCCCCGTGCGTGCTGCCGCCGGACGTGTTGCGGCCACCATTTTGGAAAACAAAATGGTGGCCGTGACTCGTTTGTGCATGCGCTGAGTGCTGCACATGCGCAAACGAGTCGCAGACGCCATTTTGTTTTCCAAAATACTGCGCATGTGTGAGCGTGTGCCGCCATTTCCCCCCACCACCACCATTGGCCCGTGGAACACCAGGAGACCCCCGGACCGGCCCCAGGTAAGTGAAACTTGCCGACCCTGCTCTTGATATTTTAAACACTGCCTTCCATTTATGCTGGTAGACCACAATAACAGTATAAGGATGACCTTAAATTGATCTGGACAACATATTTACCAGTTTTGCTACCCAAGATCTTTCAATACAAATTTCAGGAAATGGTTAAGAAGCATTTTGCATAGTGTTTTCTGCCACTGAGATTTGTCCTCTTAGTTTGCTTTAATCTTTATATGCTGAAAAAACCTAATCAAGATAAGTGTTCCCTTTAAAATCAGTCCCATCTCTAAGGAACAATAAAGGCATATAGCTACAGATATATTTTTGCAAAGGAACGCAAACATATACAGCAAAGTAAAGAAACATATTTTACCTTGGCATTGTGGTTCATTTTCTAGTTTCACCTTTGGATCAGTTTTCTTGTTATTTAGCTGAGCATGCAGTACATCAATTTCCATCAACAAACTTCTTCTGTCTGCATTCTGAATCCAATCCATAGCAGTTCTCTGATATGTTCCCTGTTGTTGTACATTTTTAAAACCCCACAGAAATAAAATATCAAATCAGGAAGCATTAATTCATATTATTATCTAGAGTAAGCCTTCAGTACTCACAAAGGAAAGATGCTTAGCTTATTCTGACAATTTATAAAACTACTTACATACTCTTTACCAATGACAGGAGAGAATAGGATTTTATCAGAAGACAAGTAACACCCATTTATCATATTACCTTTTTCTGTGTGTTGTCTAAAGTGACAGGCTTTCAGTTATTTTTAAAATAAATAAAATCCTGCCACTTTAAATGCTGAGTAACAGCTTCAATGAAATAAGATGACACTACTTATTTAGAACGCATTCCATGAACTACTTCCCTAGATTTTTTTTAAAAGCTGTTCCTGTGGCTACAATGGAAAGATTTTTACATTTCTGGAGAAAGACTAACATTATCGTGCATCTCTAGAAACAGTTTTAAATATAAAATTATATACATCTTTCCTTAATCCAGTTTTGGATATGAGAGTGAAAAGGAAAAGTATGGCTAGGATTTAAAGCCAATACATGAAAAACGGTTTTGTGCTTCAAGCAGGCAGGCAAGTGGAAGAAGGAAGGGGACAACCAGACATCTCTATACTCCTCCATTAACAGAGAAAGGAGCAAACTCTGCCAGAGCACCAGGCAGGCAAGTGGAGGAAGGGGGCAACCAGACATCTTTGCCTGCCCCCAACCACGGAGAAAGAAGAGAAGAAACTAAAGGAGGGAAGGGGTGAGGATGGTGATGAACTAAAGGAGCGAGGACATGAGGGAAGGGAAGGAGATAAACACAGGGAGGCAGAATGGGATGGGTAGGAAAGCAAACAAACAACAATGGGAGTTATGATACAGGGAGACAAACAGCTACTGGGCAGAAGCAGTAGCGGTGGGAGTCATTGGCAGGAGAGAACTATAGTGACACCATGGCTAACATTGGTTGGCACTGCGCACAGGGAGGTGTAGGTGGCTCTCTTTGTGTAACCCCAGCACCTAGTAAACCCTATGATGAGACACCCCAAGTGAGACACAGGCAGGATAGGAGTATTAATAGAAAGGGAGGGGGAAATAAAAGGATATCACATTTGCAACATTAGTCAAGGGCATAAGAAAGATGCTAACACAAATAGCAGACACCCTTAGGAAGGCAAATAGCATCCAAAGCAGCATCACACATAAAATAGGGATGTGAGAAGCATGAACCAAGGGAAGCTAGACATAGTAAAAATGGAATGCAATGCATGAACATAGCAGTACTGTGGGTGAGTGAGTTAAAATGGACAGGAATGGGCTACATAGTGTTCTACTCAAGGAATGAAAAGATAAGAGGAAATGAGGTGGCTTTCATGCTAAGAAGAGATGTGGCAAAAGCAGTCAGAGGATACAATGCAAAATCAGACCGAATCATTTCAGGAAGGCTCCATGGGAAACCTATGAATATCACCATAATTCAAGTATATACACCAACCACAGAGGCAGAACAAGAAGAAACTGATAGATTCTATGAAGGAGTACAGGAAGAAATTGACAGCATACTAACACAGGATGTCAAGCTGATCACTGGAGATTGGAATGCAAAAGTTGGAAGCAAAGAAGAATCAAAAACAGTAGGCATATTTGGATTAGGCAAAAGAAACAAAGGAGGTGAGCGTCTCATAGATTTTTGTGAAGCCAACAACCTATTCATTGCTAACATATTCATCTTGACAGGAACAAAGTCCGGAACTTGTACAGTAAAGGTTAGACATAATGAAGAGTATATCCAAGGAGAGATATACATGCAATCCGTTGGGATAAGCAAACAGTATACCAGGAGTGATATCATGTCAATCCATCATGAATGGGCCATGGGGAGAAGAATTCTAAAGCAGGGGAACGGGAATAGATTTCAAGAGCCACAAAGTCCAGCTCCTAGCCAGATGGTACAAAGATGTACAGGCTCAGCCCAAATATTGCCAAATAAAGAAGGGCCCCACATTAAGAAAGATTGCGATAAATCATAAGACAGGTTGTATTGTCAGTATGATACCCCTAATGTTTAGGGGGAACGTCTCTAGCTGCAGCATTAATCCAATGCAACATGGCCAGCATGAGTAAAAGGACTTTGGAGACTATGTAACAGTGGCACAAAACCCTTATTGTATAGATCCAGGATGCATGATGAAGCATGAAGTACACTGGGACAGGGCATAGTAACTGGGGGGGAATACAGGCTTTCCTCCTCAGGAGAGAATCCCCAGGAAATTTGCAGAATGCATAGTTAGCCTTGTCAGGATTTCAGGTGGAGACGTAAATCATTGCCACTTCACCAACTTGACTCCTTGAGATCAGAGGGTCAGGAGAACCAGGACATTATATCAGTCAGCATGGAGAGATGGGACAGGTATGCACTTCCTGAGATCTCAAAGCGTCCACAGAGGTGGACAAATCTTTGAAATGGAGGCTTGAATTGGAGGTGACCCCAGAGGGCGTTCCTCCCCAGAGCGGCAAATGGGAAAGAATTGAAGCAGTCCCTCTCTGCAATGAGGTCCAAGACCGGTAGGGGTTGTCACGTGCACTTTTTCTTTTCATTCATTTGTGGCCACACCAATGGACCCTTTTTTCCGCACAGCTGCCACCTCCTAATGCAAAGAGCCACTTCTTCCTCAACCTTCTCTTCTAAAACTCTTTGGTATAACCTATTTTGTATAAGGTTTAGTAAAGTGGATATTCATTCACACTGTAGACAAGTGTTTCATAAAATAAGAACAAAACTTTATTTACAATACAAGTAACAATGGGCCTTTACAGACTGCCAGAAATAATCCAGCTTGAGATCACTTTAACTGTCCTGGCTCAATGCTAGGGGATCGTGGGAAAATTGTAGTTTTTTCTAAGACACTGAGCCTTCTCTCTCAGAGAACTCTGGTGCCACAATAAACTACAGTTCCCATGATTCCCTATCACTGAGTCAGGGCAGTTAAAGTGGTCTCAAGCTGCATTATTCCTGGCAGTCTGTAAAGCCCAATGTTTTACTCAGTCTTGCTGCACTTGTTATAATTGGTTACGGTTACAAATAATAATACTCTAAAACACTCCTTTCCTTGGGACACTTTCAATTACCCCCACAGGACACTCTTAGCCCTTCTTTGGGTACTTTTACCACTATTTCTTAAGCAGCCTCTAAGGCTATCAATACCCCTCAGGATATTCTCTTTATTATCTCCCTAAATTAGAGTTTAGTATGGGATTAGGCCCCTCTCTTCTGAACCTTAACCCTGTTCCACTCTGGGGCCTTCTCCACCAGATCCTCACTCTCTGGAATCCAAACCCTATCTGACTTCCAACTTTTCCTCTTATAGCCCAACATTCTATTGGCTGTCGCCAGCTCAGTCCTGATTGGCTGTCACCAGGGCCGGCTCTAAACTTCCTTCTCTGCACAGGAGTCCTCTGTATAAAACATGGTCAGTATATGAGATGGGCTTGTGGTGAATAGAATGTCCAGCTGGCCAATCAGGAGGCAGCTGAGAGCCAGCCAATGGGATTCCAGCTGGGAGCATTTAAAAAGCCCAGGCTGACAGTTGGTGGACAGTTAGAGTTGAGAGAAGGGTCTGTTGAGAAAGTTAAACCAAAGAGAGGACTGGGTTTTAGGGTGTTCCTGAGGGAACTGTATTTTGGGAAGTTAAGAGTCTAGAAGGGAGAGACTCTGAACACTTACAGAACTCTAAAGAAGAGAGTTGCTGTGGTGTTCTCTCCAGATAGATATTGCTAGCCAGAGCGGCTGAGGTACTGTGAGTGAATTAGAAACAAACATTATAATTTTGTAACAAGGAAAGACTACAGTAGCAAGTTCTGATGCAAGTTACATTTATTACATGCTGTTTTAAAATAAACTTTTCTTCTTGTTCTAACATCGCTTGGTCTACGTTTTAATCACAAACTACGCTACTAATATTTTGAAGTTTTGGAGGTGGGACATCATACAAAATACAGTGTGGGTCCCTTATACTTAATTAGGTGGCAAAGGTGGGGATAACAAGGACTGCCAGCTAGAATTAAAGTGAAAAAGAAGAAAGGTGGTGTCAGAGACCAAACAGTCATTTGCCACCTGTTTCGGGATAGTAAGTGGTACCACAAAAACTCCTTGGAAGGAGTGTGTGTATAGAGCACAGACATGTATTCCCCATTCTATATAGCAGCCCTTGGTAAAGAAGCACTAACTGCATTCACTGACACTTGCACCAGGGAAGTGACAAAACATTCATCTGGCATGGAGGAAACAAGTACATCCTGAAAGCCATCGGTACAGAGGAAACCAAAGTACTAAGGCCAATCTGAAGGGAGGGTTATGACCATCCCAGTAACAGTCGTGGCAAACCTGGAATGGTTCTGGCCCTCAATATGGGGGCATAATCATGTCCTCAATTTGGCAGTCTGAGGTTAATGATAGTATTGGTCCCAGTACAGAGGGACCAAGCACATCCCTGAATATATTCGTATCAAGAGAGTGATACAGGAATAGCTTGGTATCAGAGTATAAGCGATGGTACCAAAGCCCCCCATGGGGGGAACAAGATGATCACAATTGTGTTGTTACTGAGTGCATAATGGTAGTGTCCCTAGGTATAGAGGAAGTAAACCAATAATTGAATTTGATCCTCCAGTTCTGAAGCACCCATATGGATCAGGTGATGGTACTGACATTCAGTACGGACAGAGAGTGATGACTGAAGGATTGTCTGTACCGAGAGAGTGCTGGTAGTGCTCCTAAGGTTATGGGGAACAACACAGATGTCAGATTTGAATGTCCATATTAAGTGAAGTTTAGCCATCCTCAGTATGGAGGATAATTTAGGCCATCAAGGGCATCTGTACATATTACCATGTGAACAGAGAGGAAAGCACATCCTCATAAGAATGTAATGTGTGAATGGTGATGTCTTCTCTCAACATGGAAGGAGCACCACGTCCTCTGAATCAGCTACATAAGGATAGCTGTGATATCAGGTCTTGGCATGGAGGGTATATTCACACTTGTATCTGGCCAATGACAATGCCTCGGTATCAAGGGAGCTGTCATGCCCTGCCTGGAGGAGGCCAGAACCTCCTCTGGGACCTGAGCCTGCAGCTGTGGAGCTCCAGCCCAGCCCCAGCCCGGCTTTGCCAGTTCCAGCAGAGCCTCCAGCAGAGCCTGTGGTCTCCCAGAAGGCTCTGCACTAAGCCCCTTGGCAGCAGAACATTCAGACATGGAGGAGGATCAAGGGACTGTGCCTATCTTCAGCCAGTGTTGAGCAGAAAGGGCAGGCCTTCAGCGTTCAAGGAGACTTTATGAAAAACGCTGGAGTAATCAGCTTTAGCTGAGCTCCTGCAGCTTGGTAATTTAAGCAGGTGCAAAAGGGTTGCCTCGGTGCCAGAGATTATCTGAGCTTCCTAGAGAAAGCCTCTGTGTCTCTCTCTCCCCTTGTTCTTTGACCTGAAACCTTGATTCTCAGACTACTGACTTATCTTGAACTTCTGGAATCTTTGACCTTCGGACTGCCTTGCCACTCTGTTTCTCTGGAATCCTAGACCTTCGGATTGCTTGATTATTTGCTAGCTGGACCCTTGGCAAAATACTTTTGTTTGCCTTCAACCCTCACAAGACACTGCTATCAGCCCTCTTGGCGGCTTTACGGGACAGGAGCAACCTTAAACACAGCTCAGTTTCTAACGAAATGGGAGGCAGCATGAGGTGTGCAATAGTAGACTTCGGTATAGAGGCAATAACACAGCCTCAAATCTGATTTAGCATTTGCCAGGGTAACCATGGCTCGGAGCCAAATGAGTGATTACTGGTAGCGTCTCAAGGGATGAATTGTAGGAGCCACAATGGATCTTGAAAAGGAGGGGACAATCATGGCTCACAGGTCATGGCCCTTGGTACAGAGGGAAACATTATGGTCCCAAATCAGGGAAAGTGTGAGCCAGTACTGTACCTCGATATAGAAGGAATATTCATGGTTCCAAATTGACAGCACGGTTGCTGGTAGTTGACCTCAGTACAGAGGGAGCAACTATGGCCTTGAATCTGAATCAGCCTAAGCCATACTGGCCCTCGAGAGGGAGTAATCATGGCTTTGAAATCGACCAGGTAGGAGTGAGAAGCATGCGATGGGCCCAGAACAGGCCCCAGAAACTGGGGCCCCAGGCCCCAGAAACTAAACAGGCCCCAGAAACTGAAAGGCCAGCTGCATTAGAATCCTCCTGTACAGCTTGAGAATGGTACCAATGTTGGGCCCTTAATATTTATTCTCGTGAAGGGGGATCATGATGGCCTGTGGCCATACCGTGATGCTGACCTGGCTGCAACCCAATGCTTGGGGAAGATGCCATATAAGACTGCCTGCGGGCCAAATGGTTTGACCCCAGAGAATTAGAGACTGACAAGGATCGAAGGAGGGCTGTAAGCCAATCGGTTTGACCCCAGAGAGTCAGAGACTGACAAGGATCGAAGGAGGCCTACGAGCCAATTGGTTTGACCCCAGAGAGTGAGGGACCAACAAGGATTGAAAGATGGATGCAAGCCAATTGGTTTGACCCTGGAGAGTGAGGGACCAACAAGGATAGAGGTAGGGCTGGGAACGAGAAGCCAATGATCACTCCAAGTAGATCCTTTCCCAATTGCCCATGAGCCTTAGCAATAGCAATAGCAGCTTCATTTATAATCAGCTTCATACTGTGCTATGCAGTCTCTAAGCAGTTTACAACTGTAAACTAATTGCCCCCAACAAGCTGGGTACTCATTTTAGCAACCTCGGAAGGATGCAAGCCTGAAATGAGACTGAGCCCTGGCTGGTATTGAACTCGCAACCTTATGGTTTGTGAGTGAGTGGCTGCAGTACAGGCATTTAACCATTGTGCCACCAGGGCTCCTAGATATTAAACCGATAAGAACAGATACTACTTAAATAGGCTGAACTCACACAATAAAGCTGTTAACCTTGCCTCCGCAGAAGGATGGGCCTTTGCCAAGTGCTACAGCCAGGCAAGCATCCATTTAATCACTTCAGCTTGGAAGTGTGGTAGGCCTTAGCCAAGCATGACAGAGAGGCAAGCAGCCATTCATATAATTCCTCTCCAGTTGTACGAAGGCATTAGTGGAGTGTGACGTAGGAGAGCAGCCACGAAAGAGGTTCTTCTCAGCAGTAAGAGCAGCCTTAGCCAAGCACAGGAGTGAGGCGAGCGGCCATTTTATAACTTCTCTTCAGAGATGCAAGGGGCCTTTGTCAAGCGTGCCAGCAAGGTGGGCACTGTTTAAAAAAAATTATTTGGGAGTACAAAGGAACTTTGCCAAGTGTGTCAGCTAGGTGGGTGACCATTTCCAAAAAAAAAAATTCCCTCAGGAGTACAAAGGAACCTTGACAAGTGTGCCAGTGAGGTGAGTGGCCATTTAAATATTCTTTTCCCCCCGAGGCCATTGAAATAACTTCATCTCAGAAGTTAAATTTGCATTTAAGTACACAATTCTCAGAAATCGTAGTGCTCCTCTTAAAATATGAACGATATAAAGAAATACCACCAAAATGCAGATTGATCCTGTCAAATGAAAATATTAAAGTCTGAAAGGAAAATGAAATTCTGAAGAGTTCCTCTAGATGCTGCTGCTGTGGCAGATAAAAGGAACTGAGGGTTTAGGCGAGAAGACAGCCAATTAGGTAGTTGAAGAGTGGACAGGAATACTGCCAAATGCTTCTAATAGCTCCAAGAAGGTTCCGAATGGCTCTGTGCACATGAAGAATAACCCATTTGTGTGACCACGAATCACTATTTCTGGCATGCATGAGTGCATCTCACCTGCTCCTGAAGCCTCTTTTCCATGTGATCCATTAGCGTTGTTACATCCTTAATGCCCGCTTCAGACAATTCAGTTTGAAATGCTGTTAGAAGAACATCCTTTTCTTTCTGGAAGACTTGTTGAATGGCATATATAAGCTCTGTTCGCCAGTTTGAGACATCTTCAGAAGATTCAGATCCTGGAATAAACTACAATGCCACAAATGCAGCGAAGAAGTAATAAAAGCTTTTAAAAAATTTACACTGACTTGGCCTTCAGTTCATGCATATATTTAAATGTAGTTGGAAATTATCAAATACAGATACATTTTTGAGGGATATGGAAGGCTAGCAGGCATACCTCAATTAACAAATCCCCTGAAAGAAAAGCTCAAAACTGGTTTTGGTTTTTCTTTTTGAAATAGTTTCATTTGGAGATCCTGAGACTGCTAAGCAGTCAAAGCTGTACTGCCAACCTCTCATTTGTTTTCAGGATTACTCTACTGGATTCTATATTGCATTGAATCATTCTTGGCTCTCCACCATCATTTTAAAATTTCATTAAAATAGCAACAAATGGCAACAGTCTCAAGAACGGTTTTACTACTTCAATATGGTTGGCCAATCTTTACTTCTTGGTTTGTATGGCATTTTTGCTTTCAGCTTCTTCAAGGCTTCTTATCAAACAGTGGTGCTTTTAAGAAACCCTGTTTGTGAAATGGCAGACATGGCAAGTGCCAGATTTGAGAACCACCTGCATATGATTCAAAAAGATGTTCAAACCTGCAGCAAATTTGCAACTTTTCATAGATTTCTTCTATTGGAAAGTGCAAATGAAATACTTCACATACAAAATATGAAACAGTCATAATGTTGATACAGACTATGTCACATTAGAGTAATTTTATAAATATATTTACCTCAGTTTCCCTGTGAATCCTAATTTTGGCAATTAAATCCTTCAGAGATGAAATAGTGCTCAAGAAAGCCTTACGTTCTTCAAGCCATGAATCAAGCCCTTGTTTATGAAAGTGTGTATCACTTTCATTATAAGGAAATTCTGTGAGAGACAGCACTTGGACACCTTCTTGATGTATAGCTCTTAGTAATCCCTATTTAAAAAGAAAACACAAAGGCTGTTATAAACTTATGTCTTCTATTGTTTACTTTTCAAAACACATCTTGTTGGAGCTCTCTAATACAATTCCACAATGTAAAGATAAGCAGACTATAAGCCTCAGGCTCAAACCCTCTCTTTTCTCCACTCTTTCAGGTCTGCAAAGAGGTAACTGAAAGCTTTAACTCCATTTTTAAACAAGCCATAATTCCTGTTATGTTGGAAAACAGAGAACAATGATTTGTTTAAAAGTGAAAGTCTTCTCATTGTGGTCACAAAGAGAAGAGGACATGTGCAGGTTTGTGTATGCAGCAGATGCAATGTGTGATGGATAAGACAGGAGTTCTCTCCCCATTCTGGATTCAGCCAATTAGATTAAATATAATACAATATTGTGAGGATTTCAGCCATTCATATTTAATTGAATGTTGTAAAGTTGGAGGAGAACAAAAACAGTTTGATCATTAAGGGACAGTCATTGCTTTACTCTGTTGTGAGGTGACTAGTAATAGTTATGGAACTAGTCAGCTGAGAGGAAGATTAGGATTCCATTCAACAGGAAGAAAGGAGAAAAGAATACTATGTGAGGTCTGAGAAATAAAGATTGGGAAGGGATACAAATGTAACTAAGGCCTGAAACACATGGGCCAAAAGCACCAGCTTCAGGCCAATCTGGGAGTGTGCCATACAACACATGCCCCTGGATCGGGCCAAAGCTGCGCTGTGCCCACCTAAGGTGACCCGAGGCTGCCGGCAAAAGGAGCACAAAAAAATAAATAAATGCTCCTTGCTGGTGGCCCATTCAGGACCGCAGTGTCTGGCTGAATGGGGAGCAACTGGGGCTGAAGCAGCCGGAGGCTACTTCAAGCTGGCAGTCTGCTTGACCCCTAAGTGAACTAGCAGGCTGAACCAGCCAGGCAACTTTTTAAGTATAAAGAGAAACTTTAAAAGAAAATGCTTTTTTTCCATTTTGGCATTGATCCACTATCTGAGAATGTTTTGTGTTGGGTCTAATCAGGTCTCTACCATAGATATACAGATGCCTGACAGCCATCTTCTTTCCCTTGAGACAATCCTTTTGTGGGTTCTTAGAGAAGGATTAAGCTCCAGGATAAGGAAAGTGGTAATTTAGGATGCCAACACACAACTGTTTCTTTTTCTGTCCACACTTGTGCAAAGTATTGTTCTTGTTATAAACAAGGGGGGAAATTGGCTTATGAAAGAATATATAATATGTATTTATATAGGACTTGACCATAAAGTGTCCAAAAATCCATTTTGGCATCCTAAAAAGAACACTCAGAATGAGCAGAAATACTTGAAACCACCACAAAATGCCAAAACAGAAAACCTTGTTTTGTTCCACTGCTTAATGCTGCTGTAGCAAGAGAACTCAAGACTGTCATTTAGCTCTTGCAGGTTCTTATAAAGGAACATATTTTCATTTAAACTGACATTATCTTGCAGCCTTTCTTAGTAGGTATGAGAAACACCCTGCAGATTCCAGCTGATAGCTTCTATTATTCTCTCTTTTATAGAGAAGGGAACATTCAAGCAAATTAAATTCCACTGCCAATCAGGCTAAGGCAGAAGTCATGTGGTATAATCTAGCCCTTTATCCTTGGTCAGATTCTTTTTACTCATCTCACAACTTATTTCGTCTCCCCTTATTGTTTGCTAACTCCTTCCAAGATCATCCCATATTTCATTAATTCCAATCTTTGTTTTTTAAACAGCATTACTGTTTGTTTGTTTCCTCAGCCCCTTTTTCTTTTCTTTCTGACTTTGACAATGGCTCCTGTTGGAAAGTCTACTTTGAAACCAGCTAAACTGCCAAAAGCAAGTAAAAAAAACACCAGATGCTGCAAGATTCTTGCTTACATTTGTCCTCTGGCTGGTTGTACTGAGGTTGGCTTCCACCATTTCACCAGCACTGGCTACAGCTTTGGATTCCACTACCTTTCCTTTGGAGCTAAGTATGTATTTTCTAATAAAACATCTACTTCAGACCAGATTATTTTTGAGTACTTTCTTAGCACTTTGCTTTCTCCTCAACTATTCATACTTATGAGATAATATAGTGGGCATTCATCAGGTGGTACCACTGCAAGAAAGTAGTGTACTCCTGTACAAATAAGAATAATAATGGGAAAAAATGACTTCGGTCTACTTTAAACAGACTGTCCCCTGTGATTTTCTCAATTCCATGAACCCCTCATGGAAATTTGCAAGCAGGTCTTCCACTTTTATTACACAATTGACCAGCTGATCAAAACTGACCAATTTTGTGATGCTGCATTAAGCAGAAGACTACAACAAGCATTGCATCCATAGTCTCTTTGCTATCCTGATGTCAGCATAATGTCTTTATCGAGGACAATAACGATGATATGAAAGACCTAACTTACATCCATTAGAAGAGGTAGCTGATCAACACAATGGGTTCTTCTACAGCAGCATCTTTCTCAGATGCACCATGTGGTGTTTTCTCATGCATACTTGTGTGTAAGTGAGGATGCAAAGAGGGACGCGGGGGACACAGAAAGAGAAAAAGAATGCATATTTTATATGCACTGTGATACTTTTTTGAATGTAGCACAATGCATATAAAATATATATTCTTAGGATAAACTATATCTAGAAATGTGTATTTTTAGACATAATACATTTAAAATACATATTTAAAACTAAATTTTTAATTTGAAAAGCAAGTTACAAACTCAGAATAGGCCAAGGATTTTCAAGGAAAAAGTGTGTGTGTATGGAAGAGAGAGTATATGAGAGTTTTGACTATGTTCAGTATCATGTGTAGATGACATGAATTGAGGATGCTGGAATCTTGTTCATAAAGCATGATTAAAAATAAATAAATACACAGATTATATAAAAAAAGTGACCTTTAGGTGCACACTAAATCCTTAATATAATTAGACTCTAAATCCTGAGATCAACAGAAACTGTCATGTTAGTGTGTATAGTGTGTATGTGGCTGAAGCCTGTTACAAGAACATGCTGACAATCACACACACAAGTTATTGCATAAAGATTTAGGAGTACTGGGGGTATAATTTAACAAATTTAAGCAAATGACAAGTATTTACCTTTATTTTCTTTGGAAGAAAATCTGTTGTAGGTTCACCTTCATCTCCTGCTCCTTCTGATACAGTATTTGATCCTTGGGTTGGTGCATGATATGCTCCCTGACTCCAATCTGAGCTAGAATCTAAAGGTATTACAAAGTTTTAGAAAGATGAAGAAATAAATTGCAGCAAAACTACTGTTAAAATTGGTGAAATCTAAACATCTACATATGTAAAATACAAACAACACAAATATTACAAATACAAATAACACAAAAAGCAGGACTTAAATTCTGGTGCTAAGGTGTCAACTATCCAGACATCCTACTGCCCATTTGTGGTGCAGGCACATGTTTCTGCTGCTTTTGTTGGTGATGCCCAACCATCTCTTTGCTGAGCACAGATGGTCTATTTCACATTCTATGTGAACCCTTAGCCCTAGATTGTTTAGTGTTCTAGGCATTGTCTGTCAATGCCATAATCTTCAAACAATGGCTTAGAGGCTTATCAGGTCACTGCCCTATTTCCACTTGAAAAATTCCCTTTGACACCTCTTTAAATTTGAGGGTTTGGTAGACCCCCTTTTTCCTGATTGCCAATGTCACAACCTGGGCATCCTCACATTGTTGCAAGTCTGTTGCCCTTCACATTAGTTTCCATTCATCTCCTGGATCAGAGTCTGTATACCTTCCTTCGTGTTGTGCTTGTCCACTTCAGTAGTGAACTTCTTTCACTACCTATTGGATAGCTTTGGCAAAATTTCCATTGCTAACAAATATGTGCTGTCTAAGTCAGAGATTCTCCCTTGACCTTAGCCATACATCTGCCTTGTTATCAT
>CM034710.1:99609225-99628081 GCA_020142125.1 Phrynosoma platyrhinos
TATCAGATCTACATTGATTAAATTAAGATAACATAGTAACACAAAAGCTAGCTAAGTGATATATTTTTATCAACTGAGACTCTTACCAGAAAAACAATTCTTTAATTAATACATTTATGAAACACACACCTCAGCCAAATGGTTCCCCATCATTTATGGAACACTTACGGAGATTACTGCACTACCCTCTTATAGTGCTGTGTTCCATTTTTATTGCTCTGGCTGTATTGTATTCTGAGGTTTGTAATTCAGTGAGGCCTAAGAGCTCTCTGACTGAGAAGTCTAGATGCCTTTCCCCAAACTTCAAATCCCAGAATGCAACAGGAGGCAGCCAGAGCAGTAAATGTGGAATAGCAGCACTATAAGAGTGTAGTGCAGTAATTTTAAGCATAATTTCATACAAAATGAAATTGATATTTAGCTCTTACTGTTAACTGCTCTTTCAGTTTCTCCGCTTTTTCTTTGTAATTATTAAGCTCTTCCTTGGTGGCAGCACAGTCAGCTCTGACCTGCTCTAGTTCAGGATCAGGAATCAGTATATTTCTTTCTTTGTTTTCACTCAGTTTTGCCTCCACCTGCATATCAACACCAATAAATAAATAAATAAATAAATAAAAATTTTAAAAAATCTAAAATTGTAATCCTATGCCCACTCACATAAAGGTAACTCAACCAAGCTCAGTAGGGCTTATCTCTGCGTAGACACATATAGAATTGCCCTAAAGGCTGAGATCCTATATCAGCCCTAAAGGCTGAGATCCTCTGCCTCTGCAATTCCATGTTGTCCCCCTGCCCCACTGCTGTCAAGGGGAGGGAGACAATTCAGACTGTGAAGTAAGCAGTTGGAATCAGATGGGCAATGAATGAGGGCACATTCACAGATGGAGTTCACTATCTTTTTCCTTCCTCCATGAGCTCAAAGCAGTTGTATTATCATAGTCTTAATTGCTTCCCTCCACTTCCCACCAGTAAGTAGAAGTTGCAGCAGCCCAACCTGGACAGCAGCCTGGGAGAGAGGTTCTGGCATATAGCAAAGGGCAAGAGAATAGCCTCTTGCACCCCAACTAAAAAGAGACATATGTGTGCATATGTCTCTAGAAAGATACTGGCCTAAGTTACATAAGCAGTGTGACAAAGCTTCCACTAGAATTCAAAGCCTGAAATGATGCAGAGTATTAAGACAAGCACTGAAAAACAAACAAACAAACAAACAAACAAACATCTGAGGAAGTAGACTAAATCTACAAAAGCTCATCTACAACTTCTATCACACAGTCAGCCTCAAGGGTGCTGCAAGTTCCCTCTGCATATTGGGCAAAAATGGTCTGAGCCTTAAATACTGGTATTTGGATAATATACCAAATAAAATGATTACTTTAAATATTCAAAACAGAATAATAAATACAGAAGTCAGTCTCTGTGCCATGGAGTGCTTATTTTGTATTAAGATGTACTAAGATGAGCCTTGTCAATAGCTGCAGCTTTTTTGACTGCATCAGAAGCTACTCTAGAAGGTTAGAAAGTCCACAGATTTTCAGCAGCAACCTATGAGGGGCATAGGGGGTGTAGGACAAAAGGAGGCTGTTGAATCTGTAGTGGACGTGTTAAGGTTCAGTACATGGCTTTTTGGAAACTGTCCTGAGCTATCATAAAAATGGATTAGGAACCTTTAGAATTTATTGAGATACCTTGATAAGAAGCTGTTGCCTGAGCCTAATAAAACTCATTAGAACTAACTATAAAATATTTCTCCTTAACTGAGAAATACACAGATTACCTTCAAATCTACCCCTTAATGTGGAGGAGACTTAGACTGTAATTCTATATACCAGGGGTAGGCAACCTAAGGGCCGGGGGCCGGATGCGGCCCAGCAAGGCCTTTGGACCGGCCCCAAACCGGTCCTGCCGCCGCCGCCCCCCCCCCGCCGCCGCCCCCCCCCATGATGATATTGATTATTGTTGTTATTACTTGTTCTTGGGGTTTTCTTGGCAAAATCTTCACAGGGGTTTTGCCATGGCTTTTCTGGGGCTGAGAGAGTGTGCATGCATTTTTTTTTTAATTTTTTAATTCTTTTTTAATTTTAATTGTAATTTATTTATTTGTTTATTTATTTATTTATTTATTTTTGGTGCTTCGGCCCGTCAATTGTCTGAGGGACAGCAACCTGGCCCCCGGCTCAAAAAGGTTGCCTACCCCTGCTATATACACTTTCCTGGAAGTAAATCCTATTGAATTCAATGGGACTTATGTCTTGAGTCAGATTGCATAGAACTGTTAAAAGAACTCTTGAAGATCCATTAAATTTTGGACCATTTCCATTCTGTGCGTGGCATACTATCAAGAGGGCCATTTCTCCCATTTTATGAAAAGTACCCTAATCCCATAAAAATAAAGTACATTCAGACAACACACCTGAGGACTTTTTATTTTTCCTTCCTTAGAACTTTGTGTTTTCTCCTTTTTGTGTTTTTCTTCTATGTCAGCTAGGAGGTGCTGAAGTTCAGTAAGTCTTTCTTCCTTTTCATTTGCTTCCTTCTGGATGATTTCCACTTTTGATTTTTCTAGCTGCAGATTAATCTGTGCGTTTGTCAATTCCCTCTCCATCTCTGAAAGTTTTTCCAGTAACTCTGATAATTTAGATGTCGCATTTTCTCCAACTAAGATATTAACTTTCTCTGACTGAATAGGACTTACAGCTTCCTCAGCAGCTCCTGAAACCTGAGGTGCAAGAGCTGCAGCAACATTTTGTTCTAGTGTTTCTTCAAGCTCTTTTATTTTCAGTTTAAATGCTTCTGACTCAGCTTGAGTTTGCTGTTTTAAATCTTTAATTTGACTGTAACAGTATGTTAACTCTGACTCCTTCTCCTCAAGAGATTTTTGAAGCTGCTGCAACTTTGTATCTGCATTGATAGAAGCCCCTCCAAAATTTTCACACACATACTGATGTGAAATTTCATTTTTTATAATGCTTTCTTTCTTTTGATTTACAGCTCCTGCATTTTCATCTTTTTCTTTAATCCTTGGTTCTGAAACATCACTTTTCATATGTATATTTTTGTATTTTTCTTCCATTCTTCCATGTTTCTCCCTCAGTCCATCCAATTCTTTCTCTAATGTGTTAATTTTTAATTTTGTTTCCTTAAGTTCATTCTTAGCAAGAGATAACTCTACATCATAATTTTCCACCTGCTTCATCAAAGCTTCTTTTTCTGACAACATGGCATCAAGCTGATGTTTCAAGTTATCTGCATCCTCCTGAGTTAATGAAAAGTCCAGAATCTTGTGCCCAATATTTGCCAGTTCCTTTTGGAGTGTTTCAATAACTTCATTCAGAGCCTCAATTTCCCGCTCACTGTTTTGCTTTACACGTTCTTGGTCACTCTTTAAATACTCTATTTGGGCCTCTAGTTCTCTTATGTGCTCATTCTTCCCCTCAATCACCTAAGAGATCAAAGAAATGAACAGTTTTAAAAAGAAAGAGATAGTTATGCAACAACTAATTTAAACCAACCATTCCTTAAATTATCAAAACAATTTCCTTAAAATAGTACATTTAAAAATAATTAACTCCCAGTCAATTCCATCTTCATACAAATTTGGTAGAAACAAATCTTAGAATGTCTGTAGAAGCAAAGAATTTTTACTTTCTGTTTCTGCATTTTGTGTTCATACATTTTAGTTTATACAGTTACGTTTTTGTCCAAAGCAGAAGATGATTTCAATTGTATAAATGGTTGCTCAGAATTTTAGCTTCTTTTGCCTATTGCGAACCTCCATATAATATTCCCATTTTACTCTCAAAAGCCACCCAAAAGGAACTTTTCAGGAGGGAAACTGGAGCACTAACAAATATTTGGTGTCCAACATCTGTTCATAAAAGTGCTTTTTCAATGCTAAAGCCATCACTGGATGCCACAAAGCATGCTGGGAATATAAAAATCACAGTGCAGAACTGAAAAGGATAACATACAGAAGTAAAATACACTACATAATACAGTGTTCAATTATGTCGCCACATATAAAGACATAACCTGTGTAATCCAAACCCAATTGGTATTTTTTAATTAGAACTACTCCTTTACCTAAATTTGTTGATTTCCTTCTAAATATCGAACCCCCATGGGGACATTCACCATTTATTAGAAAATGTTAAAAAACAAACCAACCCCATCCTCTGTAACTCATATCCCACAAAAACTCCTCATAATCCAAACATACGCAGGTTATGTCTTTATATCTGGTAACATAATCGAACACTGCACTACATATAACAAAAGAGAGAAAGATCTTGATTTTATAGAGTAACTTCCACACCTTGCTATAGTAATTAAGTTCTGCCATATTGTAGAAATTCATAAAACTGTGTAAGTGTATGAAATGTTCATAAAAAGAGAAGATGCTAAAAAAATAATGGCAACAACAACAACAAAGAAAATTTGAATACAAGACAAAAAGAATTCAAGAGCTAAGCTTCTAATACAGGGACCGGTAACCTACGGCCCGGGGGCCGGTTAATGCCCCGGGCCCCGGACTTACCGGCCTAGGCCGAATGTTGCCACCACCGCGCGCCACCATCGGGGCGCGTTTTTGCCGCGCTCACTGCGCTCGCCATTTTGGAAATCAAAATGGTGGTCGTGACACATTTGCGCATGTACAGTACTCTTGCGCATGCGCAAATGCATTGCGGCCACGATTTGGACTTCCAAAATGGCGGCAGTGACATGCGCTGTGGCGGCTGTGGTCGCGTGTGCTACGGTGGCGGCCGTGGTGGCGGAGGGTGACCGCGTGCGCCGCCATTCCCCCCCACCCCACCCAGCCGAGACCTGGGCTACGGGAGACCGGCCCAAGTCTCAAAAAGGTTGCCTGCCCCTGTTCTAATACAATGAACAAGTCAACAGTTATCTAAAAGAAATCCATACTATGAAAGAAAGATGCTCTAGAGACTAAGTAAAATGACTCAAATGAATCACTCAAGGTGTTTAGAGGAAAACAGCAATATCTAAACAGTTAGTAAATGTTCTATAAACATTGAAACAATTCTGAATACTATCAGGAAGAAAGAGAAAGAGAAAGGGAGGAAGGGAAGTAAACAGAAGTATGAAAAGTTGGAGAGTAGCTGAAATACTACCTGCAAACAGAAGATGGGGATCTGGATATACATTGATATGACCCAAGAGGGAAATTATCGCTAAAATTGGAAACTGCAAATTATATATTGCTACATGGTAATTACAGGCTATAATCAATGTATATGTTTGATTTTTTAAAAAAAGATTAAAGGAAGCTATGAAATAATAATAGCAGTATCAAAAGGGTAAGAGAAAGAAAATCTGAATGGGAGATAAAAATGATTCAAGAGATAAGATTGTGATACAATGACTGATTTGACATTTATCTAGCAGAAATCCATCTTGAAAGAAGGAAAATGGTCTAGAGACCAAATAAACATGCACTCACTGAATGCATTTAGAATTTTATAAACCTCAAGAAAGATTTGGAATGCTAGGAAGAAAAAATAGAAATGGAAAGAGGAATATAGATAAGATTACTGGTGTATATAAATTGAGAACACCTGAAATACAGATGTCAAATAGAAGATGGAGTCTATAATGATTTTAAGAATGTAAATCTGGATGTACATTGGTTTGACCCTAGAGAGGCCTTAAACCTAAATTATATGCCACAACATAGAAATTACAAGTTACAATCAACATAACAGAAATCAGCACCCCTGAAAAGGTGGTTTTTAAAAATGCTATGAGCTGTGTGCTAAATTCTAGTCTACTTGAAACTGTTCACAACATAAATATAAAAGGAGTATTTCATAAAAAGATTTAAGAAAGTATATACTTTGTTATTTGTTGCAATTTCAAGTTGCTGCTGAAGTTTTGAAATTTGTTCACTCAGTTCATTTATTTCCTGTTCCTTTTCATGTATAATCTGTACAAATTTTCCAGCAACTGGATGATGCCCCTTTATAGAAGTATCTTCAGGATTCTGCATAGCTAATCCCATTTTTTCCATATCCTCCTATAGACAAAAAAGAGTGGCATAGAATGTAACTTATTGCGCTTCCTTCTCTTCACTTTACCAGATGAAAATAATTTGGTGTATTTGGAAGCATACTTTCCTAAAAGAAATAAAAACTTGGTAAGTCAACACTTATGTAAGTTCCACTGACTGAATGGTTTTACTCTCTTTGGAGTAACAATTGGATTTAGGTCATGACTTTCAGAATATAGTCATTCAAGAGGAGAAGGGAAATTTTTTTCCTTTTCACATAATTACCTTAAATAATTTATTTTCTTGCTCAAGGTCTTGCTGTTTTGTAGTGGATTCCTTTCTTTGGATTTCTAATTGCATATGCAACTGTTGTACTTCTTCATTTTTGTTTTCTAGTTCCTCACGGAACTGCTCTAACTGTTCTTCAAGATTTATGATCTGTATATCCAAAATAAGTGGTAAAGGGATAGTTTCTTTTAAACCAGAAAAAAACTCACAACTGTACAGCAGAATCAGGATCAATATTTAATTTCAGAAACAAGTTTCTATAATTAATTTTTAGTTTTAAACACTTAAGATATTCACTAAAATTTATAGGCATGGCAAAGCATATGGATTGTTTCTATTTCCTCATCCTCGACACTGTGATGTAGTAGGTGCACACAGTGGGAAAGATTATGCCAGCATAGGTCAGGAAGCAGGAAATTAATATTCAGACATGATATATCTCAGCCTTTTGGCTACATCCCACCAGTCTCTGCAAGTGCTAGGGATCTACCTGTTTCTCAGTGATGGACATGATTAGGAAATAAATGGCTCTGATCTACCTAGTGGAGATATATGGGAATAATCAAAAGGGTCAGTTACCTTGTAAATTTCAGCCTAGGGCTCAGAGCTGGTCAGCAGAAGGAAGTCACATTCATACAATGAAGCCAGTTGACTATGCTGGTTTTGGAGCACCTCCATATTATTATGTTGAATTTAAAATATTTTATACAAAAATATTAAATTATCTTAAAAACTGAAAAGGATACTCCACCTCTTTTTCTTTCCTGTCTACAGCTTCTTGCTCAGCCTGTAGCTGTGCTTCTAGAGGTAATTCTCCCTTTATTGTGGCAGAGCCAAATTGCTTCCTCTCCTCCACCTTGAAAATAAGTATATTAGCTATCATATGTCTTCACAATTTTTCAATTAGTAAATAAAACAGTACTCTGTTGATAATAGATCAAAACAATGAATTGCCCACATAAAATACCTTTTGCAAATTGTCTGCACTGATCATTATAGCTTGTTCCAGTTCTCTGATTCTGCACTCTAATTTTTCAATTTCTTCATTCCGTTCTTGCACATCTCTCTGAAGCTGCTCCTTAGAAAGCAAAAGCTCACTGCATTTGTCTGTTTTTTCTTTGAGGTGATTTATCAACTGCTCAACCTGGTGACAATAGGGAGGAATACTATTTCAAGCCCCTTGAAATTTAAATATTAAGAATGACAAATCTTTCTGATAAAGACTTTAGAAGATGTATGCTAACATGGTCATACAGTCAAATGCAAATTGGCTACAATGTTTTTCTAGGAAGCATGAGGCAACAAGAAGGAAGTTCCAGTATCTGAAGTACTAAGGGGAAAAAAAGCTATTCAGAATACGGGTTGACAAAATAAAGGTAAGAAAGATGGAAGAATATGAGAATTTAAAAGGAAAGGGAGAAAACTGACTGCCACCCTAATTGAAAGGAATGTTTAGTTTTGAAAAAACCAGAAAGAGGTTCTTGAAAAAGATGTGAATCAGACAGAGAGGGTAAAAAAAGAACAATCAAAACATACACTGACAGAGAAAATTGTGGACAGCTTCCAATATAACCTGCAAATACTGACAAATATAATCTGAAAACTCAAATCTGATAAATTAAGATAGTATTCTGCAAAACACAAATGAAAAATCCCACAAATGACTGATATGGCAATTGTGCACACTTTAAAAATGCTTGAGTTTTGCAGAGAAGTGTCATAATCTGTACCTGTTGCATTTTATGAACTTTTGACTCCACTGTTGGTCCTTTCTACTTCCCCTCTACCTGTGTGTATACAGGAGAATGCATATTGCTTCAACTATGGATAACACATTATGCATTTGATGAAGTGGGTTTAAACTATAAAAGATTATACTTCAATAAAAATATAGGTGCAATAAAACGACAAGCTTACTTTTAAGGTGCAATAAAAGGACAGGTTGCTTACCTGTAACTGTAGTTCTTCGACTGGTCATTTGTGAAGTCACACAATTGGTTTTTACTGCACCTGTGCAGAACTCGGTCGGAACCTTCTAGACTAGCAATAAGAAATTTTTTGGTAGCATTGCCACCCATCCCACACACACACACACACACACACACACATCCTAGATTCTTGCTTACTTAGGGGGGAAGCAGACAGCGCAGGGCAAGGAAGGGGAGGGGCAGCCGCATGCTGGGCACCCCAACCCCTTCCCAAAAACGTCGTTGGAGCTGCCGGCCCTCTGACGATGCCTTTCCGCTGCAGCAGAAGAGACACCAAAGGTGCGCCGGCAGCCTTTTGCGGCGCACCTTCGGTGATTTGTGGAAGGAGCGCTATTTTAGCACTCCTTCCTGGGGCGGCGAAGCTGCACCGCGGGGCCGAGGAATGCAGATGTCCTGGCCCCGATCCACAGCTTCCCGGGGCGGCCCTGTGCCGTCCATCTGCTTAGCCCCTTACTTCACTTTCAAGAGATGCTGTATAGCAGCATCCCATGAACCAAAAGGAGCAGGACACATCTGTGGGAAGGTGGATTTGTAGACTTCACAGATGACCACTCAAAGAACTACTGTTACAGGTAAGCATCCTGTTCTTCTTCATGTTTTCTGTGAATCACACAATTGGGTGACTAGCAAGCTACTGTATCTGTGGGAAGGAGTGTCATGCTAGAAGAGAAAGCTTAAAATAAAATAAAATAAAAAAACAAAATCATAATCATGAACTTTATTATACAGCCAGAAAAAAAGGCCAAAAGGCAAAATACCTTAGCAAAAAAGAAGGGAAAACAAAAACAAAGAGTCATTTGAGGGCTGACAATAGCAGCACTCTCCCAAAGGCTGCATCCTCTCTAGTCCTATCATTCAGTCTACAATGAGAGACAAAGGTGAGGGGTTGGGACCGCACAGCAGCCTGGTAGACAATGTCTAGAGATAAGCAGCCATAGCCCTGGTGGAATGGGCCTGAACAAATACAGGGGATGTCTTCGTGGCCATTTCATAGGGCAGATGTATAGCAGACACCACCCACTTTGAGAACTGTTGAGAAAAGACAGGGAAACCCAGCTTTGATCTTGAATAGAAAATGACGAAGCTGTTGGATCTCATCATACTTGATGACCTGTCAACACAGAACACAAGGGCTTGATGGGTGCCTAATAAATGCAGGGATCATTTGAATTCAGACGTCAGAGACTTTATGAAGGCAGGTAAGATAATGTCTTTATTAAGGTGGAACAATGAAACCACTTTTGGTAAAAAGGAAAAGTCAGATCACAAAACCACCTTGTCATGATGAAACCTAAGATATGGAGGGTCGACATGGAGGGCACACAGTGCTCTTGCCTTACATGCTGTGGTAATAGGTAAAAGGAAGGCAGTTTTCCAGGTGAGCAATTTGAGGTCAAAAGTAGCCACTGGTTTGAATAATCATTTCAAAAATTGCGACAGAACCAGTTCCAAGCTTCACAACAGGGCTGGCCCCAAAACCAGAGATGTAAGCTAATATAACTGTTTCAGAAAGCTTTGATGTTTGGGTCCCTAAAACAGGATTGGTATCCTTGTTGTTGTAATTTGGAGTAAACAGCTGCAAGGTAACACTTGATAGACAAGTAGGATAAACCAGAGTCTGATAAGGAAGTAAGAAAATCCAAAACATGTTGGGTTCAAACATGAGCCAAGTCGGCACTGGATGTGGAGACAAACAACGGAACCTTGGTATTTGTACTTGTAAGATTTACTAGTACAGGGCTTTCAAGTGGCTGAGATATTCTGTTGAACTGGAGACAGTAAATCCACAACTGGATGCAGTCCTCCATCCTACTTGATGATGAAGAAGTAGGAGAAGAACCCCTGGTGGATGAGGGATTGAGGGACTAATGTGTCAGGCCTGGTATCGGTCAATGCCAGGCATACCTTCCTGAGTAAAAATGGGAGGAAGACATGACATATTTCCTGTCCGTTACACACATCTTCTGTGAATATTCCAATTTATTATCAATTATTATTGGAAGAGGCCAGTTTTGTTTGTCTTTTGATAGTAACTCTTGCCCGAACGGAAAGACCTGAGGAGCAGAGCCAGGCATGTCTTCAAAGCGCTTTTGAGCCCGAAAGACCTTGGCGGCACAATCTGCCACATGACAGGCTAACTTAATCTGCTGTACAGTCAAGGAGTGCACTCCAGATTGCAGGGCATTGGCTAGTTGCTTTCCCTCCTCAGGTAGTTTGTCAAACAGTGATGGGGCCCTCTCCCACAAGTTTTGTTGATATGCGCCCATGTAGGCTGAATACTTCACAATACGAAAACTGAGGGCCACTGAATAATAAAATTTCTTGGCCATCAGCAATACCAATAGCAGCTACATTTCTATACTGATTCATAGTGAACTCAGCACTCTCTAAGTAGTTACAAAACTGTAAGCTAATTGCCCCCAATTAGCTGAATACTCATTTTGCTGACCTATGAAAGGATGGAAGGCTGAGTCAACCTTGGAACCCTGGGATTGAACTCACAACATGGTGGCTGCAGTACTGGCATTTAACCACTGCACCACCAGGGCTCCCACCAGGTCTAGTTTATAACCTTCCTTTTCTAATGGAAAAGAGTGGGATCTACAAATGGACTTTGATTGGGAAGCTCCAACGACCACTAAATTTAGCTTTGAGTATTCAAGAAGCCAAGTCATGTCTGAGTCTGAAACCTGGTACAATTGTCAATCTTCCTTGACACAGATAGAATTGTTTAAGGTGACCCAGGACTTTTGACAGATCTTTAGCAAAGAGGGAGGAAGAGGAATAGAAGCTGGTGCGGAACTCTTAGATTGGATATGCTGGTACACAGGATCCAATGGTTCCAGCTCTTGTTGCTTAATCTGTAAATCCAGAGCACTGACTATTCGAAGGACTTTTTCTGAAAAGGACTGAATGTCATCAGTGGGAGAAGATGATTCATGTTCCACTACTTATCTGGAAGGAGACCTATCAAGGCAAATATCAGAGAACTCTGTGTCAGTCTTGGTGCTCAAGGAATGGGGTGATGGCATGCAGGAGTGTGGAGAAAGTTGTGCTAGCAGTAGTTTTTCATACAATAATTGGGTGCTAGGAGGGACTGGAGGCAGCTGCTCCTCTGGGGTATGGGAATCATCCCAAGAATTGTAGCATGAGTAGGGGATGGAGACTAAGGTTGTGGCATAGGAGGAGGCTAAGTGTGTGGTCTGGTGAGTGGTCTTCGGACCCGAAGGACATCTAATTCAAGACACAGGAGCAGACTACATGATGACTGAGTTGGTGTATGAACCTCTGGGTTGAAAGGAATGCTTGAACACCACATGACATTATGGTATTTCATGGGATCGAGCATAGTAGTCCCCAAGATCTTGTCCATAATAAACATCATGGTAGTGACATAGAGAGTAGTGGGAGAGTTGTCTAAGAGTTCCTGTACTGACGGTCCCTCAAATCCCCTTGAAATCTCTGCTCAATCCTGAAGTCCTATCTGGAGTAGGATCTGCCCCAATGACTAGGAGAGGGAGAACCAGAAAGAGAAGATGCAGCGTAGCAACCAAAACTATAAGTAGGCAATGATAGAATTTGAGCGGGAGAATCGCCATGATCACGGAGCCAGGTGAGGAATGCACTGCCCTAACAACAGAATTTTGGGCAGGGGGCAATCTGAGGAGAGACCATTAATGTAGGTGAGGATTCTACTGTTTCATCTTCTGAAGCAGATTCCACTTGGAACAGCTGTATTGATTTTGGTTGGAATGCTTGGCCCTGAGTAGGAGCAGGGTTGTGAGACGGGATGGAGATCAACCTTGGATGGTTTTGAGGCAGTTGGTATTGGGACAATCGACGGTATGGGATGAGCTCCTCTGGAATCAGAAGACCTGTAAAAGTATTTCTCTTCCTCCTCCTTGTGTCAAGGAGAAGCCTTGGTTCAAAATGAGTGACTTGGAGTTAGAGGAACATCTCCACATTGCAAGGGAGGAGGCAGAGTGGTATGGCCAGCTTTTGAGGTTAAACACTCAAAATCGGTTTTAGCCAACGGGGCTACTTCTTACTTTCCATGTCTCTCAGTTTTGAGCATATTAGTACTGAGGGTTGATACCGACTGTTTATGCTTCAATGGCTGCGAGAAGCCATTGGGTTCAGCATGCTGCTTAGTCTGCCCTCAGGCCAGAGTGCTAGTCAATGAAGGTCTGAGCAGGACAGACACAGCTCCTGATGGAGGATGAGAAGGTTTAAAGCTTGCTCATATAGCAATGTTGAAGCTGAGATTCCCTTTTTTGTGTGTGCCTGAGGCATGAATGTTTTACCATGGATGCACGTGTTCACATTCTGGCCTTCTGCAAGGCATAACAGGCACTGGGAATTGCCATGACAAAGCAGCATCAATAACAGTTCAAGTCAAACTGAGAAGTCAGAGCCAAAGTTAAACTGTAAAACCAACCACAGTCTGAGACACAAACCACAGTCATTGAGGAGAAGTTGAAGTCAAAACCAAAAGTACAGAAATACCAAAGAATCGCTATCTAAAATTCCTAGATGCTGCTAATGCTGTGGATGAAGAGAAACTGAGGTAAATAAACAGGAAATCAGGGTGGGTGCAGTTACCACCCCAAATTTTGTTATCGCTATTCTAGAAGGCTCTGATCAGGCTCTGAGCAGGCACAGTAAAATGCAATTGCATGACTTCACAGAGACCATAAAGAAGAACTCTTTATTTATTTATTTTTATTGAAACAGGCAACCTTTGGGATCTGTCAAATATTAAAGCCATGTTAACAATGTCACACAGAAAAATACTAACCTAAGTGAAATAAAGGGAAAAAGAAAAACAACCTTTATCAATATTTAAAAGCATATTTACATGTTTGTAAATATTTATTATATTTCTTCTTTCCTTATTCAGTAACAAAAGAATATTTTATTTCAGTAACAAAAGGGTATTTTATTTATTTATTTGTTATATTAATTTGTATCCTGCTTTTCTCCCAAAATTGGGACTCAAAGTGACTTACAGTCTAAAAATTTACAATTAAAATGGAATTAAACTACTGCCATATCTCAGGGGTAGGCAACCTTTCCCCTTTAAGGGCCGAGGGACTTCAGCTCCCAGAATCCCAGGAGCTATTGGCCAATATGGGACTTCTGCTATTAAGATGATCTACTATTAAGATCAGAACCTTTCCCAATATGTTATCAGAGTATTTTTCCAACAAATTATAATCCATATTTCTATAGAAGCATAGAAAACTGGCTGCTCTTCTACAATGGTGCTTCCTCCAGATTTTTGTTTTCATATGTAACTATCAACCAGTCTACTACTGCAACGAGAACATTTCAGGCACAGTGTACAGAGCTCTTGGTAACACTTTTGTACCAATATGCCACTAAAAGAATTATATCAGATCATCTCCCCCAACCAGCTGAAAATCTACAAACAAAATGAATAGACTGTGTCAAACTAAAAACAGAAATTACTTAGTTTTAACAAAAGAATGTGTGAAAAAGCATTTCAATGCAACCTAAAAAGTGGTGATATCATACAACAGATTAAGATTATTAAGCAATTTCAGTGTACTTCTGAAAACAACCACTAGGTATCTGCAGAATGTCATGCTAGCTTCCTTGGGGTCGCTAGAGAATGCCCAAATGTTGCTAAAATGCCCTGTAAACTGTGTGATGTTTTGTTTCAAACAGTACTCTTTGCTACCTCTTATTCCACTGTACTTTGCAAAAAATACCAGTTTTATTATTTTGAGAAGGGTTTAACATACAGTACAGGGCCTGGCAATAGGGGAAAGACCCACATGTGATATTGTGTGGACTGTGGTTATTAGTTCTAAAAAGACATGTTATTGAGAAAGCAACAGTGCTTAGTATATTAAACCTGTTATATGTGGTTATAGAGGAAACTTACTAAAATAATTTGCAGCCCTATCATATATCATGCATGATGGGGTGAGCTCCTGTCACTAGTCCCAGCTTCTGCCAACCTAGCAGTTTGAAAGCATGCAAATGCAAGTAGATAAATAGGTACACTTTGGTGGGAAGGTAAACAGAGTTCTGTGCAATCATGCTGGCCACATGATCACAGAGTAGCCTCTGACAATGCTCGCTCTTCGGCTTAGAAATGGAGATGAGCACTGCCCCCTATGATCGGACACGATCTGACAACCTTGTCAACGGGGAATACCTTTACTTTTATCTTTTTATCATGTACATATTTATTCAGAAGTAAGACCTATTTCAATCAAGAGAGCTTACTACCAAGTAAATGTTAAAAGACTGCAGAACATACCTTAACCCAAAACATATTTTTTTATGGGTTGCTAACCAATTTTAAGACAGATTTCCCTGGTTCAGAGGCAATAGAGTATTAAATCTTCAAACTGAAGCTGGTGCATAGTAGAATGAATCAGAGAATCATAGAGCTGGAAGTGACCTTATGGGCCATCAAATTCAACCCCCTACTCAGTGCAGGATTTCCAGTTAAAGCAGGGGCAGGCAACCTTTCCCCTTTAAGGGCCAAGGGACTTCAGCTCCCAAAAGCCTCAGCCATGTTGGCCAATAGTCCCATGTTGGCCAATAGCTCCTGGGATTCTGGGAGCTGAAGTCCCTCAGCCCTTAAAGGGGAAAGGTTGCCTACCCCTGAGTTAAAGCATCCTTAGCAGGCAGCTGTCCAGCCTCTTTTTGAATATGTCCAAAGAAGGAGAAGGAAGGGCAATACAAGAAGCACATATTGATGGTGCTTGTTTCATAAAGCATATGGCTTATGAAACCTTGGATAATTGCTCAAATAAAGCAAATAATCAAGTTTTATTTTTGTAGCATTATCATCAATCTAAATTTATGTATAAAACAATTTTTTAAAAACCCTTTGTCTTACCTCTCGATTCTGATGATCACTGACTGGTTGAAATCTTTGGGGAATCTTAATCTGCTGCTCAAGTTTCTGTATCTCTTGCTGGAATACATCTCTCTCATGCTCTCTATCAATTGCCTGTTCCTGTAATGTAAACGATTATATTTCTTATGGCAAAAGAAACATCAGAATTAATGCATGGTTCTTGCTTTAGCTTATCTGTTATTGACACAAGCAGTAGTCACTAGTATTTCAAATCCGTATTACCAGAGACTGGATTATTTTCACCTATGTAATACAAAACCACATTTGCTCAGCGCTTTAGCTGTAATGTGCACCAGCTGCCTGCAGCATTGTCAGAAATATCATTGGCTACTTTGTTTGTGACTAATGGAACACCAGGAAAAAGAAAGCTGACCGATAGTTGCCATACCATTCCTTTTCTGTACATTTGTGGCAGAATCAATGACCAATACATTTTTATTTATACCATAGTGCACTATCAAGAGGCAATCAGAAAATAAAGGTTGTAAATGTCTGACAGAACTGCACAGTTATCTATTACTTTTATGCTGTGCAGGTGGTTTACAGTCCAACCAGAATTTCTGGTTGGACTACAGCAGCCCATTCAGATGACTCTTCAAAAATCAAATCTGCTCCAGTAAACAGACAAATGCCATAGCCAAAATTACACCAAAATAAAGAATCTTTATTATTCACTGTGTCAGATAATATTACATCTCTATAATATTACCAATTAATCTCTTCCCTTGCTTTATATCAAGGGAAATTTTGTTCTCTCTTCAAATATCTTTATTTTTTATTTTTTAAAATATTTTATTATTACTATATAAAAAAGGATACACAGTTAGAAACCATCAACAAATTGATACACATATTCACATACAGATATACTTGTATAGTCTTCAAACCCACACATCCCTCCCCTCCACTCCCCATTATCCCATGCATACCACTAACATAAAACGAAATAAACTTCCTGAAGTGATCCAACCCTATTGTTTGTTTTGCATTTTAAAATGTCCAGATAAATATCTTTAGAGCCTTTTAATAGGCATTTGTGTATTTTATAATCTGAATCTGTCACATTTTAAAATCAGCAGAGTAGTGTTTGTCTTTCTCATTCTTTGGAGAATGACTATGTTTTAATTGCACAGATTTTTCTTTAAAAAGTACTCCCTTTTCAGTATACAATGTGAACTACAACTTCCCCTTTTTTATTTTGTATAAAAAGCTATATTGATTTGTTACATGTCTCTTACTTACATCTAGAAATTTTTTTGTTTTCTCCAGCTGTTTCTCTAGAGCTTGATTTTGTTGTCTTAGATCCATTAGCTCTGCATTCTTTTCTTGCTCTAGTTCTAAAAACCGGTTGACCTGTTCCTCTATATCAGTTTCCAGTACCTTCACCTGCTTCTGAAGGTAGTCATATTCTTTTTCAGCTTGCTTCTGTACTTCTATTTTTTCTTTCATCAGCTTTTCTGTCTCTGCCAGCAACTCTGTTTTATGAAAAAACAATTAAGCTTAGATACATTTTGTTAAGTCTGTCAGATCAAAACCACTCCCAAGACTTTGTGTTCATGCTACAGTACAACAAAAGATGGAAATAAATTTGGCTTTTATCAAAATTATATGTTATCTCTCAATAAAAAGAAAAAAGTTAACAAAAAATCATATAAAACCCCAGAAGAAAAGACTGAGACCTCTCAGCTTTCTTTACAACACACTGATTTAATTGGTTATCTAGCAACACGGCAACATCACCATGAACAGTTAACTACATAGGTTTTAATTAACACTGGGGAAAGTGTTATGATGTTATTAAAACCCAACTATCTTCTCATCCAGTAGGACTGGTCCAAGTCAACACAGATTTTCCAGCAAGTGCAACATACAACATTTTAATGTAGAAGTACTACAAATATTCTCCTGGTGAGTTACAAGAAAAACAGAGGGATTTTCTGCAGCTGGGATCATCTTGCAGATAATAACCTTGCTTTGCAGTTTAGAGAAAGTGCTTGAGACCTTAGGAAAGTGGCAGTTGCTGCAGCAGATAGCACCATGCCACTCCACTAAGACTGCTGCTCCAGTAAGACTGCATGTTCATATTGAATGGAAGCTGAAGCTACACAGCTGGACACTGTGGACTCTCAACATGTGATGAGGCTGTATAATATGCTTCATTAGTATAAAGCAGGAGAGGGGGAAATGTACTGTATGGACTGTATATAGGCCTTGAAAACCTATTCTGAAGTTCCCATAGTGACCCATGAAACCCAGCCCCCCCCCCCCAATTTTGGACAAAACCTTTCAGCTGAAAAAATGGCTCATGTATACAATCGCCCAAACTGCCATAAAAACATGGTAATTTGGCTTCCCTTCCAAATCCAAGATAAGCCATATTTTAGCTGATTCCAGGACCCAGAAGTGATATGTCATCACTTCTGGTTGTGCCAGGAATAGCCATGTGGCTTTTGTATGGTGAAATGGTGTCCATACCTTCCACCGTTGCTCACCCCTAGTATAAAGGATATACATGCTGCAATCACATGCCCCTGCTGTTTTCAAAGTAGGCTTATTACAAATAAATATATGGTTCAGGATCTTTGTCAAATAAATCAAAGAAAGAAAAGTCACCAGACAATGACCATTATTGTTACTTTTTTGCACTATGCAATACAAATCTTTGAGTACCATCATCTTACATCATCCTTGCTTGCTTAATCATCTTATGTCAATACAGAAGTCATATTTGGCAAGTATATTATAAACTGATCTATTTGTAGTTAAAACCAAACCCTAAACTCAAAAATCATTGAGTGACTAAGATGATGGTTATTTAATGATTCTGCTTTTTTTAAAAAAACAAAAACAAAAACAAAAACCTTACAAATGCATTGAATGTAGAGATTATGAACAATTGTTATTTAAAATGAGGCTATGAAATACAGTATGAAAGCTGCAGGCCAGTTAAAGATAATGTCAGTAAGCAGAAAGCCCAAAGAGAGACCATGATTAATAAGTGTCAGTAGTTGTTAAATCTGCCACCCAATGAAAGACTGGCCATGCAATATACAAACACACCTGCTTGGGAAGCTGCATCGACTGCAGCATCTACTAGGCCTAGGAGAACAGAAAAAACAAGAAGCAAAAGTAATTCACATGCCATCTATAGTTTTACTCAAGGTGCAATACTGTATGAGGAAAATGAAGCTGAAGACAGAATGTGGAGCTCAATGAAAATGCCTGATGATGTAAGAAATGTATCATTAATTTGATAAGTACAAGAGTTTAGCATTTTCTTAAAATCTCAATGCAGAACATTTTTTTTCCTTTAAAGTCTTATGAATAGCCAACTCACATCACATCTGTTCCAGTAGGCATTCAGAATGATAACCTGATGTTAAAACTTACTGGTTACAAGAATATTGCAAAAGAGAAAACACAGTATCAACAGCTCTAAATACTATACTTTTAAAGAGTAATGAGTTGCTAATAGCTACCTCTTTAACTGTTACCACTTTGTTCACATTAAAATTATATTTCACATGCAACTGAAAGTAAATTCATCATTAAGCTTATTTAGAATATAATTTTACCCACATTACCAAAGCATTTAAAAATACCTTATTTTCTGGCGTATAAGACTACTTTTTTGCCCATGAAAATCTTCTCCAAAGTTGGGGGTCGTCTTATACG
>CM034710.1:99635111-99646434 GCA_020142125.1 Phrynosoma platyrhinos
CGTCAGAGATATTCCCTGCTTTAATTAGAGAGGCAGTAATGTTGAGGGTTTGGGTAAATCCCAATCTGATGGATTGTTCCTTTGTGCCATCCCAAGAGTGAAAGTTTAAGAAGGTTCATTCTGGGATGGCAGAAGTAGCAATCCACACCCTCCCTTCATAGAATTAATATAATAGAAATAAATACAGGAAAAATCAAATAAAGGTCAGTAGGATTAGGAGGATATTGGTGTGATAAGCAGGGATAGATAAAGGAAACTGATAGAGAAGTGGGTAGTCTTAATGGTAGCAACAGAAAAGAACATTGACTCCTGTCTGGTTGAGTGTTCCCCTATTCAGGATGGAGGAATTCCAATTGGTTTATAGGGCATGAAAATCGTTAGTGAGTTGATATGCAACTCTTAGGTTCTTGGATTAGTGCATGAGCAATCCACCCATATCCAGGATACTGTTAATAGTTTGGAATAACAATTTAAAAATACACACACAACTAATATTAGGAATCTTTTCGAGTAAGTTCTCAATGGCAAAGGTTTGTAATTAAACTATTTTTGTGGAGAGTAGGCTCAATACTTTCAACTAAATTGGATACTGTTAATAGTTTGGAATAACTACTTTTATGGGGTGGGTGGGTTAGGGATTGGGGGGATGGAATTGTTTTAACTGCTATCTTGTTTTAACTTTCTACGCCACCTCGATTGCCTTGCAGAGGGGTGGGTTAAAAATAAAATTTATTATTATTATTATTATTATTATTATTATTATTATTATTATTATTATTGGTTTAAAAATGCACACACAACTAATATTAGGAATCTTTCAGAGTCAGTTCTCAATGGCGAAGGTTTGTAATTAAACTAGTTTCGGGGAGAGTAGACTCAATACTTTCAACTAAATTGGAACTTTTGAGAGCTGTTCAACAATGGAACACATTTCCTCGGAGAGTGGTGGAGTCTCTTCCTTTGGAGGTCTCTAAACAGAGGCTGGATGGGCATCTGTCGGGGATGGTGTGATTTTGATTTCCTGCATGGCATGGGGTTGGACTGGATGGCCCTTGTGGTCTCTTCCAACTCTATGATTCTATGACTCCTGCCTTGAGATGGTGGCACAAAGGATAAACCCTTGGCTATGGATTGCTCATGCAGTCACCCAACAATGAATATTAATGATAAGTACCAACTTCTCATTTTCATTGAGTATGCTGTCTTTTGTCTTTTGCTTTCCAGTGACAAGATTCAGTAGGCATTATTTTATTAAAGAACATTGTCCCTGCATGCTTGGGAACTTCAGGTTTAGAATGTTTTGTTGTAATTTTTAATTAGGATGCTAGACAGCAGTAGCATTCCACACTGAGATATCACCCAGTGTGGCGTTCAGGGGCAGAGTCAAAAGGGTACACCCCAAACTCCCTGTCCTGTAAGGCTTTACTTCCGAGTAAATCTGCACAGGGCAGGGACAGGGGTGCATAACAGAGAGGTGGGCGGCACCAGCCAGGTGTCACCCCTGTTCTGGAGTTCACCCGGTGCAGTCCACACCCCCACTCCCTGCAGCCCCCCAGTGATACCACTCCTAGACAGGAATGAATTTCCTCCTTTCTGGATTTCCCAGTAGAGAAATCAACTATATTCTATCGTTCATCAAATAAATTCCTTCCATTACTGAGTTAGGCTTCTTATATAGTGCAGTAATGACAAGAGCTCAGTGACTGCGAGCCGTCTTTTCTTTTACTGTTTCAGTTATTTTAATAATGAATGGCAATTCCCTTTTTTATTTGTCATTGCATATGTTGTTTTGTTTGTGATTCTTGTAGCCCATTGACTGGTCACAAATGTAATAATAAGTATTTGATTTGATTTTTCCAGCAAGGCATGTATATCTCCTTTGTAGGAGTTTTTCATTTACTACAGTATTTTTAAAATTTCTTTAGTATATATCTATTTGATTTATAGTTCTCCTTTTCTCTGTGGAGCTGAGAGAAATATGTTTTATTCTACATCTCTGCAAAGGAGATTACCCTATGAGTTTGTGACTTACATAGTGCTTCTTAGGAAAAACATCTTTCAATAGATAATTAATCAGTCGGTTCAAGAGAACTTGCCTCAGAAAATTCATTTTGTTGGATTTATTTCAGTCTGTTTATCCAGTTACACTTTTCCCGCACACCAGTATTTCCCCCCCCATAATAACATTTTTATTGGTCAACATCCTGTTAGTGATGTCATTGATGTGTGTCTTCAAGTTGTTTCCAATTTATAGAGACCCTACAGTACCATCTATCATGAGTTTTCTTGACAAGATTTGTTCAGAGGAGGATTGCCATTGCCATTGCCTTCTACTGAGGTTGAGGGAGTGTGACTTGGCAAACATCACCCAGTGGGTTGCCATGGTGGAGCAGAATTCAGACCCTAGTCTCCAGGAATCCTAGTCCAGCACTCAAACCACAATATAATGTGCAGGCATTAAGTTATACTATGCATATGGAGCATTCATTATGCAGAACCATTATTGCATTACAGTGCATAGAATAGTGTGCATTGCACATGTGCTTGTGCTACATCATGACAGCTGTGCATTGGCCACCAATGAGCATGTGGTACTGTCCAGCATAGTGACTGTGTAATGGAAGTGGAATATAACTTCTCTAGCAGTTATTTATGCTATCTGGTGTTAACTTAACCTTTGAATGTTTACATCTCTTTCATTTTCTTCAACAACCTGAAGATTAGTATCATATCCTGAATATGCACAGCGATCTTAAGCCAATACTTAATTGTTGAACATTTTTCTTCCCAATTAAAATATGGTTGGTGGAATAAGTCAGTTTTTGACTTGATGCACAGGAAGATACTTGGAAACAGGAATTAATCTGAATGTGCATAATTTTAAGAATTCAAAGAAGAAATAAAGCGTCTTTTATACTTCAGAATTGGGTTTATATTTTAATTTGTAACACAGATTTATGTTTGCAGTCTTTTAAAAATTATTCCAGTAGTGTCCAAGTTCAAAGGAGATAGAACTCTTTCTATTTAAAAATGTCAGGTGTGTTGATAAAAAAATGAAGCATATAATTATGCACAATTTGAAGCAATGAGCTACAAGTAAAACCGTTGCCTATAACAAGCTTGTTGCTAGCTGCGGTGAGGCAGAAATGGAGGAACTGGTGGGATGAAGCTACTTTATGGGTATGAAAAGTAATTTCTTCTTCATGGTCTCTGCGAATCACACAAATGGGTTATATCTGTGCCTGCGCTCAGAAAGTTCTGGCATCACTGGGAAAAACTTCAGTTGCAACTTTTTGGCGGTAGCTCCGCCCACCCCTATAAATCCCCTGGTGTTCCCGCTCTCTCTTCAGTTCCTTTTGTCTACCGCTTTTACAGCTAGCGAGGAACTTCACTCTTCAGAGTCACTCAGTTCCTATTGGAATACTATTGATTATATGGTTTTGACAAATATTTCTGGCTTGACTTCTCTTTTGGACTTCATCACTGGTGCTTGTTTGCTAATCGAGCAACCTCAGAACGTTTTTGATTTCGTCTTTGTATTGTGGCTTGAACTTGCCGTCTTGGAAATGGCTTCCTTTAAGCACTGTGGTGAGAGTAATTCGAAGATTCCTACCACTGATCATCACAATCATTGTGTTCTTTGCCTCAGAGAGGCACACAACCCCAAGGCCTGCCAACTCTGTAAGGGCATGACCGCCCAGGCCCTAAAGTTGGAAATTTGCCCAGTGATACCAGAACTTTCTGAGCTAGCTGCGCAGGCGCAGATACAATCTATTTGTGTGAATTCACAGATAACCACTCAAAGAATTACTGTTACAGGTAAGCAACCTGTCCATTTCCTAGCTACTTTTAACTTACCCTGTAGAGAACATGTTAGAGGCATTGTGAAAGGATTTCCTTCAAGGTTTATTCTGTTTTCAGTCATCTGTTACGACCCACCCCAAAGGATAAAAATTAAGTTATCAGTGCAGTTAATTATTTTTTGTGCATTTAATGAGTAATGTCAGCAAATTACTTTTTAAACATTATTGTAAAGTACAGGGATAAATTACTTTTTAAAATGTAAATTTCCAAGCTCTACAATTGTACTATAGCTCTCCCAACCAAGATTCCCAAGACATTTCATTACAGGGCAACAAGCAGACAATGTCAAGCAGCCAAGTTAAACCAAAAGCATCATTTCTTTTGGTCAATAAATACCTAATTTATTCACAAGTTATAATGTAAAAATGATTATTCTCTTGGCCACTTCCAGGAATGATGTACCGGTATTCATTGTTTGAATAACATGTTTCCTTTGTGTCAGGAGCAATCTAAGTGTGGCCTGTCATGGAACACGTTGATTTACATAACAAACCCAGAAACATTGCTAGGAATTTTGGGAGGCTATGAACAATGAAAGTTTGAAAAATTACTGTGCTCCCATAATGGTTCAGAAGGAAACAAAATGAAATTCTTTGAAGAATGATAGAAGAATTAGAACAATTACATTAGGGTCCTGTGACTGTTGCTGTTTTAAAAAGCTTTTTAGAAAGTGTGGAGGGAAATCTAGTAGTCTTGAAGTTTCCAGTCTTTCATTTTCTGAGCTACAACTAAGATTCTGAATCTTGTTGGGCAAGGTTTATTGTGGGTGTGTTAATTCAAATTCCATCTGCCTGTGTACCTGCAATAAAAGAAATGAAACCACTCCCACTGTCCTGACTTCTTTCTCAGCATTGAAACACAGCCTTTTGCTTTTCCTGATGGCAGTTTTATCTGACTTTGAAACTGTTCTTTCTTTGACTCCATCAAAAGAATAAAGGCTGAATGGCATTCTGCTTTAGATGTGTATTACTGCCTTTCTTTAGTAGGAATTTTTAAAACATTGAAAGATTCTGTAGATTTTTGTTGTAATGGCCCGACAGCTTGCTGCAGGGTACATAGTCTAATAATGAGGATAATAGTTATTTTCTGCTATGACTGCTTGGCTCAAGTTACCATCCATTTTGTTTCAAATACGTTTTTGGGATTGGTTTCAAGGGGAAAAAGCTGTAGAGCTGTGAAGTTGGCTAATGTTGACACTTCTTTTTTCTTAATGGTATTTACCTGGGACTTCCTTGTATTTGCGGTTACTTATCCGAGTGTGAACTGATAGTTCTTGGCTCTCGGCAGCATTCCGAGGCAGACGACTGGTGTGCTACTTTGCCTTTCCCCCAGAATATTTAAATCTATTGTAACCAAGTCAAGGAAGCTTATCTGATAAGAGAATACAGCAACATTTTGTTGTGCAATGGATTCCTACAGTACATATTGGGCATCAAATCTGTTTAGTGGCTTGAAGTCAGAAAATAGCCAAGGAGAAGATACTTATGAAGTTGAATCTCGTGTGCCTTTACCATATCCTTTTCCTCTTACGGACAACTTGGATGAAAATAATGCTGTAGTTATCAATACTTCCATTGTTCATATTAGCTATAAGAAAAATGGACATAGATTAAAAGTGATTTCAAAAATTTCTTTGCCTACACCCCCTTATTCAGTAAGTATGAAAGAACATCAAGAAATTTCTGTCTGTATGGGTATGCCTTATTACACCTGTCAAAAATTGTAAGGGGAAAAGTTTAAAGTTGTACGCTTGGTTTTACTTTTCTATTTAATGTTATTTATTTGAAATAAAAGGTAGTCAAACTTTTCAGAAATTATTGACATTATTAAGTGTAACTAAAATCAGGATTATATGTAAAGTGATCCTGATGTTATATGCTCCAGGTAGCTATGTAATTTTACCCCTTACCATTTAAACATACCCCTTAACAATTAAACAGAAGACATGAGAATGTTGTACTTAACCTGCATGTTATTAAGCTAATATTTAATTGTCACATTTTAATAGAAATAATTTAGTATAAGAGACGTTTTCTCAGCATATCAGAATGTGAGCTTCTGTTGAATATACTGTTTAATTGATAAATGCAGACCATAGTAATGGTTTAATTCTAAATTGTCCTAGTTTCAAGGTATTATCCTGGCAATCTACATTATTTGATAGTAGGTTTTTTGAGCAGCTGTTTAATTAAAGTAGGATTCAGTAGTATAGTTTGTAGCAGGTATGGGATTATTTTTGTGAGACTATATATAGATAGGTATCTTATATCTAAAATATCTTATATCTATAATTTTCTGTAACTTTAAAATGTTAGTGGGGCATATGTACTGTAAGAGAGCCATTGTAGTGTAATGGTTTGGGCATCAAATGATGATGACTCTGAAGACCAGGGTCTGAATCTCACTTGGCCATGGAAGCCTGCTGAGTGACCTTGGGCAAGTCAGCCTCTGTCAGCCTCAGAGGGAGACCAAGGAAAACCTTATCTGAACAAATCTTGTCAAGAAAACTCAGGAGATGATTGCCTTAGAATTGCCATAAGGTGGAAACAACTTGGAGACACACAACAAGGACATATGCTGTGTAAAGCCAGGTGATTTTTAAACCTGTAGCTGTTGCGCTGGATTCTGACTGATTAAGTTGATATCATCCTCCCATCTGGGAGGATGGGACAACTATTTGCCATTTGTTGCTGACCATGGGTGATTCTAGGTGCAGCTGTTATACTGAGGTTGACTCACCACATTTGTGTGTGAGTGTCCAAATGTCATTGTCTTCCACTTCTAATTCAAAAATGCTGGGTGTGGGATGGGGTTGCTGTGGCTCTGTGGCGCCCCCAAACTGGCATTTTTGGGCTGTCTGTTTCGGCCCTTAGTTAATATTAAGAAGTATTGAAAATTGGTCAGTGGAACATAGTATTACAAGTTGTATAATAAGTAAATGTGTTAGAAGACATCCACCATTCACCATACTTATAAAAACAAGGGTGTGGATCCTTTTATTCCTGTAGTTAAACAAATATATGCTCTGCCATTTTGTAATTCGAGTACTACATGAAATGTCAGCAGCCTTTATTTTCCTCAGCAGCCAGACTGAATTATGTGCCAGATATAGGAAGGAAAGAAAGAAATACAATAAGTTAATTCCATGTTTTAATTTATCTTGATTGCATGGTTCTAAATTGTTACTTTGTCAAGTCTGATTTGTGATGCCTTATCTTCTATATAAAGCAGATAATTCTTTGTCACAGTTCAGAGAACTATTCAAATAAGAGAGGCAGGATTTTTGGCACTTGCAGCGTTATGAAATACTGCTCTTTGAAATGACTGGGTTTTAGAATGAAAATGCCTTTTTAAAAATTCATTTCCAAAGTCTGTTAGTTAGTTAAGTAGACATTTTTGCAAATTAAAGATTAGATGGAAAATGTTGGTGACAGTGTTCATTGTTACAAAGGACGTTTAGATCGTAATAAACTTTGACTGTAAGGTTGTTTCAGGTTCATTGTGATTTTCTGAACTTTGATCTAAGTTAGCTTTATTGTTTTTATTCACATGAATATTATCCGAAAGTATGCCTTGTGCTATTTGAAAAATGGTATAAAGTACAAATAGTTTATAAAGTAACATTATTTTTGGTGAATGAAAACAATTATCCTATGATACTCTGCTTCTGTCCTAATTAGATGGAAGATAGCATATGCTAAAGATTCTATTAAACACTGAAAAGCTGTTAGTTAATATAAACAGAACCTGCTGTATATTAATGTAAACTAGGAAGTCTTGAGTTCCGGCACTTAGATGCGGATGTGGTCATGTGATAATGTGAGTCATTGTATTATGTTATTAACCACACTGTTAGAGCAATAAAATTTTGAACTAGAATCCTGTATTAGTTAATGAAAAGGCTTCCGTGTATGTGTCTGCATGCCTTCAAGTCACCTGTCAACCTAAGGGCTCTACAGACTGCCCAAAAGGGACAGCTCCATGCCACCCCTGGGAGTGCTGGATCAGGGCCATGGCAGCTGCATGCTGCAGCCCTGATCTGGAGGTTTGCCACTCTAAAAAGAGCTGACACATGCTGCTCCTTTTTAGAGCAGCAAAAGGCCACTCTTGCCACCGCAACGGCAGCTTTTTGTGCGGTCACCACACCCCTGCTCTGTCCTTAGGCTGGCCTTTGTGGCTGGTCTGTACATCCTTTTAGTGACCCCATGGCAAGGAGTATTCAGAAGTGGTTTTGCTAGTTCCTTCCTCTGAAATATAGTCTACAGCACCTAGTATTCATTGGTGGACTCCCATTCAAGTACAAACCAGAGGTGATCCTGCTTAGCTTCCAAGAACAGATAGGTGCCTTTTGGGTATTTAGGCCCTTTTACAGGATGGATGAATAGATGGCTTGGAAATACGTACTTTCAAAATGACATTTTATTCTCTTATCCCATAGCTTGAACATGCTAAAGTTACACAAACAGAACTGATGCAAGAGTCCTTTAAAAGGGAACAAGACACCACTGAATTACTAAGATGTCACGAAGAATTGCAAGAGCGATTTGATGAAGAGGTTAAAGCTAGAGAGCAGTTGGCACTGGAGCTCAGCAAAGCAGAGAGTAAGTGATAAGTCATCTGGTATATAAGATTTATATATTATTTCTCTCTAGTTTAGTGACCTCTGGATCCCTCTCAAATGTTCAGGTAATTACAAAAATATCCTTTTTGCCCCTCTGCAGTAGAGTAAAGGAGATCGCAAGTAAATAGAAATGTAATTCAAATTGTTACAAAAGAAAGAAAAGTGGGGAGAGGGAGAGAGCATGCACTCAGAAATGAAGACTAAAACACATAACTGAGTGTCTTGTCTAAAAGTTAAGGGGAAGATACAGGGGGAAGGGAATTTTAGAAGTTTTCTGCAATGATCTAATTTTTTCTTCCTGTCCTGCACTTCAAACTAAATTAAGTAAAAGGTTTGTTCCTTTGAAGACCACCATTGTCACTTCTTTATTTCTGTGTTGAACAGCATATTTATTGATGGAGAAGACAACTAAATGATAATTTTAATTATTAGTTCTGCTCTGCAAATTCTATAAAGAATTCTTTCATCAATTTCAATGTTTTCAGTATGCATGCCACCATTAGTTGGCAGCATGAAGTTGTAGTAACACACACTATACTTATAATGCCAGCCTTTGCATATGATGTACAATCTATTGAACCTGTATAGCAAGTTTGTATGGCAACAGACCTACTATAAATAACCCTTTGTCAACAGACACTATGGGGTAAGACACATTGTCAGATTATTCTACAAAAACTAGAGTCAGAACATAAAATAAAAATTTCATAAATTAGGGCCCATGCTTAGTTACATTCTTATAACTACTTTTTAAAGCAGTTGCTAGGAGAGTTGATTTTTAGCTGTGGTCTTTTTTCAACACAAGATAGCTTTTCAGCTAACTTCTATCCAAAATACACATGATCCCAGATTTTAAATGGGTGATTAGGTGTCTAGATTATGGGTCAGTGCATCTTTAATTTAAAAAATCAAAGTGACCAACTGCACTGAACCATCAACAAGATGGATCACAAAAACAGTATATTTTCATTAGGTAGAGGTAAAGGTATTCCCCATTGACAAGGTTGTCAAGTTGTGTCCGACCGTAGGGGGTTGTGCTCATCTCCATTACTAAGCCAAAGAGCCAGCATTGTCGGAGACTACTCTGTGATCATGTGGCCAGCACAATTGCACAGAATGCTGTTTACCTTTCCACTGAGAAGTGGTACCTATTTATCTACTTGCATTTGCCTGTTTTCGAACCGCTAGGTTGGCAGAAACTGGGACTAGTGACAGGAGCTCACCCATCATGCAGCACCCAGGCCTTGAACAGCCAAACTGCTGATCTTGCAGTCAACAGAGTCAGCGTCTTAACCACTTGAGCCACTAGGGAATACTAAAATAAAAATATACTATTTATTGTGTATAAAATCCAGAATAAATTCTTTTAATACTTGAATCTTTGTGCTTTATTCTTTAAAAGCCTAGGTTTTGTAAATGGCCTCAAAATACAATCTTGTGTTGTGCATTGGCAGTGTTTTCATTAGTGCTTAAGGGCAAACATGTGTCCAGGGTACTACTCATAACTCATTTACTAATGTCAAGTCAAGCTTATTGGGAGGCATATTTGGACTTACATCTGAATTTCAGTAGATAATATTTTTAGCAAATGCTAAGTAGTTTGCTATTGTGCTCTTAGGCAGTTCATATGAAAGTGAGCACCATATAAAAGTTTAAGTGGATTTTATTTATGGCACCTTCTTAGAAGAAGCATTTGTAAGGTATGTCACTGATGCACTTAACAACTTTATAACATTGCTTTGAATGTTCTAAATAACATGGCAAATCCCCCTTAATTTTTTACAAAAATAAAATAATAATTGCAATTACAGAAATTCTATTTTCTATTGTCACATTATATTCTTACCACTTATTTCCAACAAATGAAATTATGCCCTTCTGTCCTGGTATAAAGATTCAAAAATCTCCGTCTGCACTAAGTGCAGCCACTTCTTCTTTCTGCTTCATTTAGTAGTAAATATGTAAATAGTTTGATTTCCACTGAAAATGCATGTTCTGTTCTGTATTGTAGTTTTGATATATTTGGTGTTATAAGCTCTCAAAAATAATTTTTTTTAAGTAAGATTCAGTAGGATTTACTAGAGTAAGATTGAAAGTTTTTTTGCAACTTGCATCACATCCTTAACCCCATTACCACTGGGTGTGTGTATGTAAAGAAAGAGTATTATTATATGAAAGGGACATTGTGATGTGGTATGGAAGAAAGGGGGAAATTCACTGGGTTAGGATAATTATTTAAAGTAATTTAAAGTACTTAAAGTATTTAAAGTAAACTTAAAGTACTTAACAGAAATTATTTAGATCACACCCAAGTTCAAGAATTTTAATTTCTATAATACTTTCAGGAATTCTAGTATTCATAAAGTGTGAGGGTGGACACCAAATAATGATAACAAAATACTTGGAATTTTGAGGTCTTAGTGTGAAAAATTATTGTGGTTTACATAATTAGTCAGTATATAGACTCATCACATATGTGTGGTAATCCCCGATAGCCTAATGGGCTCAAGTCTCAACTTCATTTTGCTATTGCACAGAGGACCCACAATTTGGGAGGAAGCAGTTTAGTACAAAGTATAAAACTCTTGATCATATCAAATTCTGTTAAGAAATCTTTTCAGTGACAACTAGCATTGAAGTTTATACTTCAATTTTGATTAGTTTTGAAGCAATCACCTTAAATTGTGAAGACCTATTTCACTTTGTACTGATGCATCTCTTCTAATCTGACAGTTCATAAATTAGTGCTTTTTGGTCAAACAATGTGTTGACATAATATGCCAGGGGTCAGCAACCTACAGCCCGCGGGCCATTTCCGGCCCAGGTCGCCGGACTTAC
>CM034710.1:99646534-99672744 GCA_020142125.1 Phrynosoma platyrhinos
ACCAATTGTGGTGGATCGCTCCTCCCTGCCATCCCAAGAATCTACCTTTTCAACATGCCAGTTTGAAGCAGCTGCTGACACTTTTGTCTTCTTCCTAACTTGTTTTTCTAACCCCAACTATATTGGTAAGCCTTTAGATATTGTTAACCCCTTATTTTTAACTTTTTTGTTTTTACTAGATACTTTCCTCCACAATTTTAAGTCTTACCACTTGTTCTTTTACCTCTATTTTCTTAATCATCTCTGTTTCACTGCTACTCAAAGAAATAAAAATCTTTTTCAATACTGACTATGAACCTTGATCAGAGACTCACTGGGCAGAAGTCAAATTTTTGCACACACACCCCCTTTTACACACACACCAACTCTGAAACTTGATGCAATGTGGTTAACAGAGCAGTTTTAGAGACTGGCTCCTAATCAGTTTGTCTCCTCTTTCTGAGGGCCAATATTTGTCTCCATTTTCAGTTTCTAATTGAGTATTTAAGGCATCCCCATTTAATGATGCCATTCTATCTAAATTTTATGCTATTTCTAATGTAATGTAAACTTTGGAAGAGACAGACTAGCTGGCAAGGCAAGAAATTTAAAACAAGTTTGGGGGAGATAGCATCAATGCTTTCAACTGATTTGGAACTTTTGAACTCCTATCTCGAGAGGCTGGTACAAGGGATAAACCCATGAGTGTGGATTGATCAGGGAGTCATCTAGAAAATGAAGCTCAGTACCTATAAAATTTATGATATCCTCAACAATTAGTGTCAAAGTTGCCAGATGGCTATGAGATACTAAAAATAACAAGTCATACCTATCGTATGATAGCCATATATAAACAAATCAAAATGGGGAACATTTCCACATTCAGCAGTTATGTACCTTCCACAGGCTAAATTGGTGCTCTCTTTACTGTACTCCAGATGGGAGGTGAAGATGTTTCTGTTACATCAAGCTTTTAATGGTGTTTAAGATTACTCTATTCTTAATATTACATTTATAGTACTGAAGGCTTTCTTCCCCATAAATCTGTAATGTTCTGAATCTTATTATTGTTTTATTTTATTTCTAGAACCACCTCAAGGACCTATTTAAGAACATAGCTGATTCACAATGGCAATAAATAAAAAATATGGTTTGAATACTTAATGTCATTATCTTAAATGCATTTAAATAGTTAACTGAAAGAACTTTCTACAGAAAAGATAAACTTTCAGAAGATCTGAAAAACAAAAGACAATCCCTCAAAAACATAGCAAATTGTCAATCACTAGAAGGCAATGGAAGGAAATCAATAAATCTGATTGGGAGGCTTCATGGCTATAGGTAGCTTTCTTAGACAAGCCAATGCCCACATTTCTAAGACACACATACACAGGGCTAAATCCAATGTTAGTCTCACCTAGAGTAGGTCCACTGAAAACAATAAGACTTATCTAAGTGGTGACTAATATGTCCTATTTGTTTCTGGTTGGGACTAACACTGAATTCAGGCCACAGGAACAGAAAAATTTAATATGCTTAATCCTATCCTAGCTGATTATTTTTTCATTAAAATTTAAAGAATGTCTGGCTGAAAAAAATATTAATTTTTAGCTATTAATAGAACTGAATACCTTTTTGATGCACAGCTTTTACACAAAACAGAAGACTTCATAATTGCCACACCTCTGCAAATAACACTATCACACCAATCAATCTTCAACAGAAACTAAATGAAGAATCTTCATATGGCAAAACACTGATCTTTTAACCATTATATAAGAGATCAAGAAATAGGAATGGGCTCACATACTAGCTGTCAATTATGAATTTCTTGTCTTCCTCTTCCTGATTCATTCTCTCTTTAACCATTGCAAATAGGACTGCAGAAATTAATTTCAGAACTTCCTAATAAATCTGACAACATTCCTAGTACATGTATAGAAATCAATACCCCCACCCTGAGCAAAATCCCATAAGAATCCTGTGGCTCCTTAAAGATCAACAAATATTTTTACACTGGACACTACTTCATTGGGCACATCTGCTTTCAAATACTAAGGTTACAACTAGGAAAACTACCTGAGTGGTGGTTTCATTGATTGTTTCCAGAAGTTTTTCAACTGCTGCCTGAAGACGAGAACTAACATTTAGAACCAACTCTTCAGTTTTTGAGTCCATATCCACTCCAAGGTACTGGGTGAGTTCAAAACTTTCATCTGCAACTTCTGACCATATGCTATGCTCATCACCTTCTAGATCACTGCCATGATATGAAGATGATGTCTTTTCTGCACAACAAAAATAAAAATAAAAATAAAAATGGAGGTGCCTTTTATAGCCCTTTGGCAATAAAATGCTTACACATACTCATATAGAAATGATGAATTATGAACAAAAAATATACAAAAACATATGGCCATACTTACACTGTAAAAGCAGGACATCACAGCAACAAACATGAATTACATTTTGCACTAAAAGTTACACAAGTAAGGTAAAGAGAATGTTGAGTACAAAGCAAGCAAAGACAGCCAATAGAAAAGGAGATAATAACAGATGAAAAATATTTTTGTAGTATGCCACAGTCTAGTCTCTCATACCAGATACATTATTGAAAATTAATCTTATTGGTTATAGCTACTGTTTCTATTTAGGGAGTGTCTGTCTGGTATTAGCAGCTGCATTTAACAAGAACAACGAATATGACATTTGAGCCAATAATACATAGAACCAATAACATTCAGATGTGTCTTTAATAAATTATTCTTAAACACACTTATTTAAAGAATTAAATAGGGAATAGTTTACTTATTTAATATTATATTTATATCCTAACATTCCTCCAAGGAACTAAAAGTGATCTATACGGTCCTCCTCCCATTTTTATCCTCAAAACATCACTGTGAGATAGATTATGTCATGGTCATCCCAATGAGTTTCATGGTTGAAGAGGAGATTTGAATATAGTTCTCTACAGACCTAGTTCAACGCTCTAACCTCTAGCAGGGTAGTTTAAAAATGATATAGAGTATGTAGGAATCAGAAAATACTTTATGTGAACAAAATAACTCCTTGTATCTTCAGAAGAGGTTTTCTCCACCAGAAAGGAGAGAAATTATCTTTGCCAATTTCTCTCTTCGCATCTTGCCACTTGCAACTTTCCAAATCTGAAAGGGAGTGTTAGGAGACACTCTGGGACAGACTTTTCAAGGGAATAAGTAGCTACAGGGCAACATGGAAACTAGCATGAGATGCCTCCCTCTGACCCTTCACTAGTTCCGTGTATCCAGCTCCATCTTTTTGACATTCAGAGATACAGTTGGATGCACACTTATATGCAAGTAATGCCACCAGAATTAGGTGGACTTGCTTCTAAGTAAATGTGTAGGGAACTGGACTGTAAATTTGACATTCTATATTAACATACAGTCTACTTGTGAATATGTGCAGAAATAACTGAGTGCATATTCCTAGAGATCAGATGACACGGCAATCATCTAATTCAAAAGGAAGATTTGAACATGAGCAAAGCCTATTAATGAATCAGCACTTATAGTTACATTCAAACTGGATACTGTACTTTGCTAATGCAAAGGTTACTTCTACTATTTCTTGGCAACGAATGTATACATAAGACACAGCAGTGATCACCAAGGTGAAATTGCAAGTGGTGGCTGAATCACATTGTGGGATCAAGTCTATGAACAGTAATGTTTATTGTAAGGAATGGATTCCCACTTTGACTTTGCTTGGGTAAGTCCTCAACTAATTTTTCTGGGCCTTTAGGTTTAGAGCAACCCTGTTCCAGATGTAATAGCCATTTTAGATTAATGGTTCCATATTCTCATTGATAAGCAAATATTAAACTAGTTTCTCCATTAGGATGTAATGGGTAACTGTTGTTCAAACAAGCACAGAATCACATCAAATGTAGCACAGAAGAGGCCATGGTGAGAAGAAGCACATAGGCATGCACCAGGTCTTCAAATTCATGGTTTGGCATAATAAGGCAGTTATATCTAAACTGGATCAACACCAACTGACTTTAAGAGGAATTAACAGTGTCCATGAAAGCCACAGTGGTATGGTGGTTTGAGTGTTGGACAGGGACACTGGAAGACCAGGGTTCAAATCCTCGCTTGGCCATGGAAACCCACTGGGTGACCTTGGGCAAGCCACACTCTCTCAGCCTCAGAGGAAGGTAAAGGCAAACCTCTTCTGAACAAATCCTGCAAAGAAAACCCTGTGATAGGTTTGCCTTAGGGTAACCATGCATAATAAATTACTTGAATAACAACAAACAACGTCTATCTCTGCTTTGGTCATGCTGCCTGTATAGAATACAGCTAAAACTTTCAAAACAACATACGCAAGTATTTTTAAAAGATGACTTAAAAGATGACAGACTATCTTTGTTAATATAACATCACTGAAATATTTTCCTTAATATTCATTACTGTTACATATCTCCTTTTTGCTTTTTTTTAGAGCTAACATAAATTTTTATAAAACTTGCAACACTACATAAAAAGTAAAATAAAAACATAGTTTTATATGAATGGAATGAATATCTGGATGAAATTAATTTACATTCACATGGCACCTTTCATCTGCACAGGATTTCAAAGCATTTTACATGCCCTGCAGAATGCAAACTCATTATCATGAAGGTGCAGTTTCTTTAAGGATTGCTGGCAACTATTTTAAGCCAACAATGTTTAGAATGGATTTTAAAAAAGGAAGAGATCTTAAAAGTTCCAAATCCTTCTAAATAAACTTGGCACAAACTTAACCACTCATACCTTTTACAATATTAAAAAAATATGGTTATTCAGTACCCAGGAGGTAAAGAGCCTCTGGGTGTTTTTAGTGTTTTGCAGGAGCTTTAATATCCTCAGAGTAGAAAGGACCTTTGGAGATGCACATCCAGGATACTGTTTGTCAATGCTATACCAATATATTGGTTAAGACTGAGTTGAGGGAAAGAATACCCCCTACTGAGCCACCAACACCACTTACTGACACAACTGATGTTCTTTGAAGGTCACCCATCTTAAGTATTGAGCAGGTAAGAGACCCTGCTTAGCTTCTGACAAATAACAACCTGGAGTACAATAAGCAGAGCTACAGAAAAGACACATTCAAATAAAAGGACATATTAGTTACTGCATATTCTTTATTGTGACAAAGACCAATAGGTGTTGATTATTAAGGTCCAGTCCATAACACTACACAATGTTTCCTTTGCCACAAGAAATAGGGCACCCAGAGCTTCTAGTAATGACTTCTTGAAACCACTGCTCTTTACTACAGCAACACCTTGAGAAGGTACATTGCTGAATGCTCTCTCATTTTGTGAAACTGAGGGCTAGCTGTGGGTAAGGATGCTCCAATAGTGTAGTGTACTTCAGTAAAGCTGACAAAGTTGTTACTCTAACTTCTGCCTTCAGTTATTACATTTCTCATGGAAGTGGAAATACATACACCCTTTCCAATTTAGTGTAATATTACAGGATAATTAACTTATTATTGTAAGGAAAATGAATTTTTGTAGTCCAAATTCATTTATCGCACTTTGTAATCATCATAGAGGAAATTTTCCTTGATGCAATGTGCTGTGATAATATGCTTTACAATACAAGATACTATTGTCACAAAATTGGATGAATGAACACAAACACTGGAACTTCTGAATGTTTATGAAGTATCTGTGCATCAAATCAACTGGTTTCATGTTAGCAGTTTCTTTTTAAAATAGCTGATGTTTATTCAAGTGTTTATATGATTATAATGTCCCTTATTTCTTCCAATGACTTAGGAATTTTTGAACATATAGTTTTAAATAAGAGATGACCCTTCAATGTTACTAGACTGCAACTCCTACATTCATTAACATTGCTTATGCAATGTGGACAAATGTGGCCTGTGGGTCCCAGGACTGTTTTTGTGGGGCCCGGGGGGGGTCAAAAATGTTTTTGGCCCTTTAATGCCCACAAATGTATTCTATAGTGTGTGGATGGCGTCTCCACTATGTTTGGAGATTGCCTGGGCCTTCTAAAGGTCAAAATTTATTATTATTATTAAAAATAAAGTCAAGCATAATTTTTGCAAAACCCCCACCCCCAATTTTTGGTGCTGAAATGATTAAAAATATCAACCAGCAGGCGTAAGGTACATTTTCACCTCTTTCTGAAGGCTTCCTAGGCCAATCTGAACTCAGCAGAGGCCTTTTTTGGTAAAAATGCACCCATTCTGGCTATAGGCATTGGGGGCTTTTTTTGTTTCATGGGAGCAGATGCAGCCCTCTAAGGTCTGATTGGGGGCTAATGTGGGCCTCCTACCCTTCCATATTGCTCACGTCTGGCTTATGCCAAATATAGCTTCTACAGATTGTGATCCAACACATAATTCCCTTCCCTGACTAAAACTATGGCTGAGTATTAACTAACCAACCCTATTTGCTTTGTGCAGCAATTTTTTTGGAAGCTCTTGTCATTTTGTGACAATTTGTGCTTTCCCTAGGGGAAGATGAAGACAGGGTGCTCACCTGTTACTGTAGTTCTTCAAGTGGTCATCTGAGAATTCACACAAATGGGTTATTCTGACATAAATGTCCGCCGCATAGCATATTCATGACATAACCATCCGCTGCATAGCAGCAATAGCAGGAACCTAAGTGAGCAGGACATGACAGAGGGGAGGATGGGCAAGATTTGTGTGAATTCGCAGATGACCACTCAAAGAACTACAGTAACAGGTAAGCATCCTGTCCTTCATGGTCTCTGCAAATCACACAAATGGGTTAGACTGATAAGCTTCAGTTAGTGGAGGAGGGAGTGTCATGACATAAGTTGTAAAGTTCAAACAAGTTGTATTTATTCACAACAATAAACCACTGAACTCAAAGTGCATTTGCCAGTGTCATCTTTTTTGGATCAGACACAACCATGAATAAATCAACATTCAGCTGTAAACTGGTAATGGAAAAACTTTCTTAATGTAAACTAACCATATCAGTGCAATCTGAAAGCAACACTGCCCTCCCAAAGGCTGTGTCCTGTCTGGCCCTAGCCTGTAGTGTTTAATGAAAGTCAGTGGCTGGGACCAGACAGCAGTCCTACAGACATCCTCCAAAGGAACCCCAGTAAGAAAAGCGGAGGATGCAGCTACCGCTCTAGTTGAAGTGGGCCCAAACCCGAGCTGAAAGAGTTTTACCTGAAAGTTTGTGACACAAGTGGATGGTACCAGCCACCCACCTAGAGAACTTTTGTGCAGTCACAGGCAGTCCCTTCTTGGACCAGGTAAAAGGCCAGTAGAAAACAAAAGAGTCTCTTGGAGCACCTCAAGCCCGAGGTTCTATCCAGGTAAAAGGCCAGTGCCCTCCTCACATCCAGGGAATGGAGGAGGCACTTGGTATCAGTTGTCGGGTTTGGCAAGCGAGCGGAAGTAATGGCTACTAAGAAAGTTGTCTTCTAGGTCAGCAATCTCAGGTCTGTGGTGGCCAAGGGCTTGAAGGGCTTACTTGAGAGATACAAGAGCACTAAAGTCCAGGCTCAAAGCCGGAGTTGGTACCGAGGATTGAGGGTGAAGGTTGTTGAACAACTTCAGGAACTTCTTCACCAAAGGGTCCTTAAAGAAGGATGGGCAGGCCTCAAGCTGGTAGTGAGAACAAATGGTCGCTAGGTAGCATCTCAGTGAGGAAAGGCAAGGTCCTGATTCGGACAATCCCACAACGATTTCCAGGACGATTGGAACTGAGACACAGGATGGAAGAATGTTCTTTGAGTTCCGGAAGTCCAAGAACCTGTTCCATTTGAGGGCATAGGCTTTTCTAGTGGACAGCTTCTGGGCAGCTAGAATAACCATCCGCACAGAGTCCAGAAGTCCTCCTTAGGAAGAATCTGCCAAGCCACTAGTGGAAAGTTGTCCATGTCTGGGTGGCGGACTTGGACCTCATGGAGGCTTAGGTGATCCAGACGTGGCTTGAACTGGAGAAATCAATCTCGAGACAGGTGGAGAAATGGCGTGAATCAGAGCTGCCTTGGCCACTACGGAGTGATGAGGATGGCGTTGGAGTGGTTGGTCTTCATCTTGGCAACCATTTGACTGATGAGGAAAGGGTGGAAATGCGTACACCATCTCTCTGGACCACTTAAACAGGAAGGCATTTCCTCGGGAGCCAGGAGCTCAAGTTTGGGAACAAAACTATGTACAGTGACTGTTGTGTTGGTTGGCAAAGAGGTCAATGGACGGTATCCCCAAAGACCGGAACAAATCGGATTCTGCCTTAGGATGGAAATGCCACTCGTGGCACGAGCCTAAAGTTCACCTGAGTTCGTCCGCCAACTCATTGTCCTTGCCTGGAAGGTGAATGGCCTGTAGGGTGATCCCTCTCGGGATGCACCAGTCGCAGATCCACAAGGTGATCTTGAGGAGGGTTTGGGACTTTGTGCCTCTCTGTTTATGTAGAACATCACTGTGGTGTTGTCTGTCTGGAGCAGCACTACCTTCTCTTGGAGGATAGTCCTGAAGGTGTGGAGGGCCTTCTCCACTGCTAGCATTTCGAGAGTGTTTATATGGAGGGCTTGTTCCAAGGTGGACCACTTGTCCCTGACAGTCAGGCTAGGGGTACGGGCACCCCAGCCATCCATAGAGGCATCTGTGGTAAAAGAGATTTGAGGTTGCAAGGGCAGGAAGGGCACTCCCGACCAGACATTGTCAGGATCAAGCCCCCAGTGGAGGGTCCTCGATACCAACCTTGGGATGGACAGCCACCTGTTTGATGAATGGACCACGGAGTTGAAGACCAACAGGAACCAGGACTGCAGGGGACTAAGACAAAGCCTTGCCCAAGGGGTGACATAGATAATCAATGCCATGTGTCCAAGGACCCTCTAGATCAGGGGTAGGCAATCTAACGTCCGGGGGCCAGATGTGGCCCCCCAAGGCCTTTAAAAATTATTTTTATTTATTTATTTATTTGTTTGTTTGTTTGTTTTTGGTGATTCGGCCCCCCAATTGTCTGAGGGACAGCAACCCGACCCCCGGCTCAAAAAGATTGCCTACCTCTGCTCTAGATTGTGCAGACTCTGATCTGTCTGTGGGACATGCAAGCATGGGTGACCCTTGAAAGCACTTGAAACCTGTCCACCGGTAGGTATGCGGTGCAAAGATCTGAGTCCAGGATGGTCCCTATGAATCTGATCTGTCTCAAGGGTGTTAACATGGATTTGTCCCTGTTGACCAGGAGCCCGAGGGAGTTCAAGAGGGAGAGAGTGAAGTCTGTGTCTCTGAGAAGGTGCCGTTGGGACTGTTTGGCAAAGAGCCAGTCGTCCAGGCAGGAAGAGCACGATGCCTTGCTGGTGAAATAAGCCACAACGGGGGCCGTGCACTTGGTGAAGACTCTCAGTGCCATGGAGAGACTGAAGGGAAACACTCTGTATTGGTACATCGTGGGGCCGACAGCAAAGGACAAGAATCTCCTGTGGTCCGTTCGGATCCCAATATGGAAGTAAGCATCCTTCAAGTCGAGGGTCGCGAACAACAAGTCCTTCTGCAAAAGTGGCAGGATAGAAGCGAGAGTTACCATACAGAAACAGTGGTAAAAGATAAACTCATTCAATTGTCATAGGTCAAGAATGGGCTTGAGGCCCGAGTCACTCTTCAGAACAATGAAATACCGGGAGAAGAAACAGTAGTGGGATCGAGCAGGTCAACAGGCTCGATAGCGTCCTTCTATTATAAAGTGAGTACTTTGTCGAGTAAGGTGTTTGAGGGCAGAATAGAGACTATGGCTCTGCTGACAGGGAGCTCTTTGAACTCGAAGGTATAGCCCCTACAAACAATATCTAGAACCCACGAGTGAGATGTTATGCAGGCCCAAGCGGTGTAAAAGGGCCTCAGTCTGTCTCCAAAGGGAGTGTCAACAAAGTGTGCCGCCCCATCTCATGTCCTCTTCTTTCCCTGCTCTGGATCCTTATTGCAGTATACCTGGTGGTACCAAGCTTGAGCAGGCTGTCTGTAACCAGAAGAAGAAGAAAAATGAGAGGAGTAGTGCTGTTGGGCCAGTCGTCTTGGTACTGATGGTCTTGGGCGGGATAAGACCACTGTTGGTATGAAGGGTACCACCGGTTTTGGCCTCCAGAATGACGGCACTAGAATGGCTGATAGGATGAAGAGAGCATATCATGTTTCTGGGCCGCCATCTGCATCCGGTACCAGAAATTCAATTTCTCATCCGTCTTCTTGTTAAAGAGTCCGGAGCCATCAAAAGGCGTGTCCTCTATCAGCGCCCTGGACTGAGGTATTAGGTCTGAAGACTGCAGCCAGGCATGACATCTGAGAGCTATTGAGCCCGACAACACTTTGGAGGCATAGTCCACAGAATGTCTGGCAGAATGGGCCTGGGCCTGGAGGGCAAGGGCCAAGGGTCTCTTCTTCTCAGGGAGGTTATCAATCAATAAAAGCATCCATTCCATGATGTGTTGCCCCCTTCAAGAACAGTAGTTGGCCACTTTTAAGTCCAGCACCGCTGCAGCATAAAACATCTTAGCCAGCCCATCCATCTTCTTACCCTATCTATCCACCGGTGACAACATGGTTTTTGGGGTGGGTGTCAGTTGTGCACACTCCACTATGGCTGAGTTAGTTCATGGGTGCTCAAACAGCCAGGAAGGAGATGGAGCAATTCTGTACAGATTTTTGATCTTCCTGGAGGTGGAAGTGATGGTGGCTGGGATCTTCCACAACCGCTTAGCAATCTTCTCCAGTGAGGGTAAAAATCCCAGGGCTGGAGGGGTAGGTATCTTGCTGTGTACCCGGCGCTTGATAGAGTCGACAGCATCTTCATCCGCCCTAACGAGCTCAACCTCCAGAGCGCTGGCCATCCTTACTACCTAGAAGGTTGAGGGTCTGCAGAGCAGTGGAGGCCACAGGAATGGGCTGGGGCCTCAAGGCATGCTCATAAAGAGCAGCTTGAAGGAGCACAAAGACACTTTCAACCAAAGTTGAAGCCAAATCGAAAGTGAAAATCGAGGTGAAACAGTTCGAGGTCAAGCGATTTGCAAAACAGAGTCAAGTCCAAATTCCAAAGAGTAGTCAAAGTCAAGCCAAAAGTCAAATCCAAAATAGTCAAGTGATAGAAATGAGCAATACTGAGAAGTGGAGTTCCTTCCTAGCGGCTAACGTGGTGGACGAAAGGAACTGGGAAAAGAGCGGGAAGATGCCAGGCTTATATGGAGGGGGTGGAGCTACCCCCCAAAAGTTGCAAACAGAGTTTTGCCTAGTGATACCAGAAATTTCTGAGCTTTACTGCGCATGTGCAAAATAACCCATTTGTGTGATTCGCAGAGATCATAAAGAAAAACCATAGTTTTGTGTCTAGCCAGCCTTGTGAGCGCTTTGGGGATAGATGATAGCTCTCCAGGTGTTATTATACAGTCCTATCAGCATAGGGGAAAATGTTTCTCAGAAACTGTGCTACTAAGCCAGATCACAAGTGCAGGGTTTTACAGACTGAGGACCTCCAGGTGACTGGCATAAATCTAGTAGCCTTTTATCAAATTTTTAATTTAATTGGCTTTCCCCCAGTAAGATGAGAGTGGCAAGGTGCTCAGTTAGACTTTAGGTTACAAGATCAAGGAGGACATCAGATCAGCAAATGTGTGTATAGGTAGGTTCCCTCTACCACTGTTTATACACTGAAGAAAACTGGCTGCCTAGAAGCATGAGCCCAAAAGCATGGCTGCAGTGACAGTGGTGAAGTGAAGTCTGGTGAAGATGAGTGGTGGTAGGTGGGAATACAGCATCCAACTGCAGAACAAAGCAAGATAAAGTAGTAATAAAACACATTTCCACCTGTGAAACAATATAGAGTCTCCAAATGAAATTTTGCGTACACGTGCACTGTGCTACCTAAACAACAGGTCATAACTGCTTAACACTTACATACAAAATAAAATTACAATGCAGAATATATGTATGCAAAACCTCCATAAATGTTTGCATGCAGCATATGATCAACATCAAGGTGAACAACTATGGCAAATCTGGGGGCCAATTATCTATCATTTGACAATAAAAAAGGTCAAAAAAGAAAAAGAAAAAAAGAAGCCAACTTTTTGCCTTGAAAAATTGGTATTTTTATGTTAAACAGCAAGTCCAAATAAAAATTTCACCCCTTTTTGGGCCAGTCTTCGGGTTAAGGAGACACAAAAACAACATTGGGAACTTAGATGTAACTATAAGGCTATTTTACAGAGATGTACTTTCTTGAAGATAGCAGAAAACCAGCATGGTGTAGTGGTCTGAATGTTGGACTGGAACTCTGGGAGACCAGAGTTCAAATCCCCACTGGGTTTCTTAGCCTCACAGGAAAGCAATGGCAAACCCCCTCTGAACACATATTGCCAAGCAAACTTCATGGCGGGTTTGCCTTAGGGTCTCCCTAAGTTGAAAATGACTTGGCACATAACGACTTTATTGGATGGAATTTTGACTTAAATTTGAAACAGCTTTCAGTCACAGCTCAAATTAAAATCTTGTAGCACACAACATTACACCATGTTCTGTACCTTTGTACAAGCACAGTGGTAGCACATTATTTGCAGGCACAGTAAATACTTGATGACATAACTTGCCAAGAAACCCCCAAATGTACTTTCTTGTTTGGCTGACATGTTACCCTAAGTGACTGAAAAGTGACTGTTAAGACAGATTCATTATGTTGAATTGTTTAGTCAAGCAGCTATGCAATCTCACTTTACAAGTATATAATTTAGGCATATGAACTATTTGAAACTATGAGAGTATTTTATAGTAACCAGCACAGCAAAACCAATGACTTAAAAGTGTTGGTTGGTTAGAGGAAAGTGTTATCTTGTAGACTGGATCTGACAGTAACAATTCATTTCACAACTCTTTCTTCTGCTTTTTGTGCCATCTGAACCAAGCTGGGGGCCATTTGCATTAGGTAAGAAAAATATTCTCTTTTGAAGTTACCATCCTAGTTTTGCAGATCCCATATTCTGGGACTAGGATTGATGCAAATTTTTTGAGGTATAGTGGGTGGTTAGAAACAAAAGGGTCTATTCACTAGTTGTGCAGTATCTTCCTCATGAAGGCTCATCAAAATCCCATTTACTTTCCCTGCCCATTCCTTTACATGACAAAATCTCTTAGACTCAGATCTTGGTTAGCACTCTTAAATGACACCAAGATTTAAAACCAGTGAACTGAAGCCAAATGTACTTACACCCCATATTATGCTGAGGAAAGGAATACTCATATTGCTGTACATTTAAATGTAACACACTCCCATTTTTCTACTAACAAAATGATTAATTTGTATTATAATACAAATTACTAGCCTTTGCCATTAGCAAGCAAGCCATATCATTAAATTCTATAGTCTATAAATCAGCATGACTAGGTTTTCATCAGTACTTATTTTTAAGAACTAGGACATGTTAGCACAGGTTTGAGAAGGCAAGTATAGTCTTGTATTTTACTACACACATTCCTTATGCTCCAAGGAGCAGAATTACAAAACTGAGGGCCAAAACAGCTAAGACATGGACTTTTGAGACTAGAGCTGTTCACAGCCTTGAGTATGAACATGCAATTCAGTTCATGTAAGAAAGAGAGGAGAGAAAAGAAACCCTCTGATCCATTTTGCTTTCACCAAATGCATACTTTTAAGACTGAGTTAAAATACTTTGAAATCCAATCATAGATGACAGATATAGGACTAAAACCTATTGCAGAAATAATCCAGTTTGAGATTGATTTAATTGCCCTGGCTCAATGCTAGGGAATTCTGGAAACTGTAGTTTTGTGAGACATTTAGCTTTCTCTGTCAGGGAGTTCTGGTGCCATAATAAACTACAATTCCTAGTGTGTTTTGGACCATAGTCTACTTACATTTGTAAACCAACATTCTTCATAAGAGCTATCGGTAGATGAGTTTCCACAATCTCCTGTATTCATTGGTTTGGATCCCTAAAGGGTAAGAAATCTTAAGCTGCTGCCACACTGCAGAATTAATGCAATTTAACTGAAATAGTCCATCCTATGGAATCCTGGGATTTGTAGTTTGTTATGACACCAGAGACAGTGAAAATGCTAAATATTTCACAAAACTACAAACCCCAGAATTCCACAGCAATGAGTCATAGCAGTTAAAGTGGTGTCAAACTGCATTAATTCTGCAGTGAAAATTCAACCTTAGTTTTCATAAAGGAATTAGGGACAAACCAATGAATAAACTGGTAATTCTCTATGTTCAAGTCTAATATTTATCACAATTGGGTCTTGTTTGGTGTTAAACTGAAACATAGAATAGTTTCAAAATTATTTCATTTTATAAAATGCTATCTTCACTAGCTTCTACCAGAATATTCCGAAGCAGCCCTTTAAAGACACCATTCATTCATTACTTGATTAGTGAAAATCCAGACGCTTCCTTTCGAACTATTAATGTCAATGTTTTCTCAAGCACTGGTTTGTGGGCAATTGATGTGGATACTGATGCTGACGTAGCAATGATGTATATGCAATTTTATATCACCATCTGAAGAAATAACACATACTCCCCAAAACTGGCAGGCAAGCAAAAAGTACTGTATGCCTGCTCACACCTTGATAACTTCTGTCAACAATATCCACAGTTAATCTTCCCCACCTAAAACAAGGTAGAGCAGACAACAAATTGAAATACATTCATATCACCACATTAAGAAAGTTTTAAAGAGCTGATGACTCTCAATAGTTACACAGCCTTGGGGATAGAGAGTGTGCTACTAAACCAAGAGCAACCCACATAATTGTGGATTGCTCCTTCATACAATGCAGAAAATAGTATCTTTCAAAATGTATTTATTCAAACCTCCTCCACTACCTCTCTGAACTACTTTGTTTGGCACCTTCTTCCAATGTTCCAATAAACTTTAAAGATATTCTTTTTAGGCTTTAGAGCTCTTTCTTGACAGCACTCCCTCTCCACTTACACTTCCTTTCTCTGTGTCCTTCAAGTCATCTATTGATATGCTGATATACTGACACACTGGGTTAGCCTGCCATTAGGAATTACTGTTTTGGAATGACTCTTATTTTTCATTAGTCTATTAATGTTAACACAGGGGAGGGGGTGGAATGACTGGAATCAATAAATCATTAGTATATACAGTATGCAGAAGAAACTATCTTCCTAGAGGTGTAAGTTTTCAGGTACAGCTACAAAATTAGGCAGCTAAGCTGGCAAATTCTTTTTCAAAAACTTTGATAAAATGAAAAGTATTTGGTTTTTCCACAATTGATTTTTTTTAAAAAATCTATCTGTCAAATTTATGAAAATATACACAAGTTTTATAAAGTTCTTATGAAAAATCCTAACTAACCAAAATTTTCAACCATCTCTGCTACAAAATATAATTAACTCAATAATAAGATAGGAAAGAACATCTCTCTAATGACCTGGTAAAAGCACTGAGAATGAAGAAGCAAGAATGATTTAGAAGAGCATACTGGCTGAGACTGATAACCTCTATGAAGCAGATCACCTTTGTCAAGAATTAGGTACAAACATCTCAGGATATTCAGTGGATAACAGTGACTGGATCTCTGTTGCTAAACTTTAACTTTCATTCTCTAGGACAGGGGTAGGCAACCTTTACCCTTTAAGGGCTGAGGGACTTCAGCTCCCAGAATCCCAGGAGCTATTGGCCAACATGGGACTATTGGCCATATGGCTGAGGCTTCTGGGAGCTGAAGTCCCTCGGTCCTTAAAGGGGAAAGGTTGCCTACCCCTGCCCTAGGAGTTTAGTCTACTGTCACAAAGCTGGATTTACTCTCACACAAGTGGCCTTCTGTATCTTCTTGCACCACATTGCTTACCCAAATTTGCTCTGGAATGTTCCCCTCCAGCGTCTGAGGATATGTGAGGGGCTGGAGGGTGAAAGAGGAATCCATTCTGGTGAATAATCATTCCTGGATTTCACCCAAAATGTTTAAAGTATTGCCAAAAAAAAAAAAAGCCTCATTGCTAGTACCTGCTTCATATCCCACATGGATGCTTGGCTTTATGGAATCATCTGTTCTTGCCTCCCAAGCAAGAGTTTTAAATGGCAGCTGACATTTTGATGATCGATCTAGCAGTCCCACAACATGGCGACCAATTGTTTCCTCTACAGCTACCGTAGTCTTCACCACCTCCAACAGAATCTTCATTAGTTTGTTATTGGCTTTCTGCAAGGCACATCTGGATATAGAAACCAAAACATAAACCCCATCAAAACCAGTTATCCTTTATTTCCCCCCCCCCCTTATGTGCATTACAGTTGGACTAAGTAAAGACAGTCCCCATTGACAAGGTTGTCATGACTGACCATAGGGGACAGTGCTCATCTCTGTTATTAAGCCAAAGAGCCACCGTTATCAGAGACTACTCTATGATCATGAGGTCAGCATGATTGCACAAAACACTGTTACCTTCCCACAGTAATGGTACCTATTTATCTACTTGCATCTGCATGCTTCTGAACTGCTAGGTTGGCAGAAGCTGGAACTAGTGATGGGAGCTCACCCCCATCACATGACACTTGGTCCTTGAACTGCCAACTTGCTAATCTTACAATCAACAGAGTCAGTGTCTTAACCACTTGAGGCAGTGGGACTAGGTGTTCATTTTTAGAAGACACATTCTGAAGAATTCAATAGTGATTTCTTTTAAGAATTACTAAACAGAGTTTACAGAGAATTAACAGAGAATAGAAAATTGACTTCCATAACAGTAACAACTGAATTAATTTAAATGGTGAACTCCATATTTCGGCACAGACACCTAATTTTTTAATAAAGATTTTAACCAAATACTACTGCCTTTGTGTTAGATTCAGATAAAATACACAGTTTGGTAGATGTTTGCAATGAAACATACTGTTTTCCAGTTGTCTGGAGACCAAGCACAAAGAACAAATACCACTTTTTTCCTCATGGATGCAGATCACTGCACATAGTTCTAGATGGTAATGTCCCACAGTTAAAGGAACACTTCAAAACAAAGAGATTTATCAATGCTGTACAGCAAGGATACACTACAAAGTGTTTTCCAATGAAGTTAAAAAGGGGGTTGACTGATAGCTTACTGAATGAATTCTCTCTAGTATACAATGTTTTCCTTAGTCACTTCCAAGGATCTCACCATCCCAGGTCTGCATTTGGGTTGGATAAAATTTCCAACGAAAATTAGAATTACAGGAAAACAACTTTAATGCCCACATTTAGTTATGATAAAATAATCTAGCTATACTTCTATATTTTATTGTATGCAGTATACCTATACTTTTAAAATTATACACTAAACTTATTTATATGCAAAATAAAGCTTACTTTAGTTTATGACAGTAGTGCACATTGGCTTCAGTATATATACAGTATAAACTGTGTATACTCTTGTATAGATCTAGACATTTTTATGAAAAAAACCAACTCCTAAAAACTGGGCCAACTTATCCACAAGTCAATGTAAGTATTGTAGTTTAACTTTTATCAAAAAAGAAACAATCCTCTTCTCTGAGTAGAGTGGCAAAAGGCAAGAGATTAGTCCATCCTGGGAGAACCTAAAGGAAGCACTAACTCCCTCTACTTTCTCAATGCTCCTTTGAGGAGAAGTGCCACAGTGCCAACGTCATCACCATTTTCCCACCCAGGCATTCAAAAAGGCCAGAAATGGTGCCACACCAGAGAATGTAGAGTGAGTTGGTACTTCTTTCAGGTAGGTTCTCTTGGGACAGACTAAGCTCTTGCCTTTCACCACTCTACTCAGAAAAAGGGAAGATTTCTTTTTGGATACAAGTTAATTATGCCCCTTAACTTTTTTTTTCAAAAAAAGGAAAAAAAAAAAAGAAATCATTTCCTTCTCTGAGTAGAGTGGTGAAAGGCCTTTTTGAATATCTGGGTGGGAAAATGGTGGTGGACCCTAAATTTTGTTGTTGCTGTATGCCTCCAAATCATTTCCAACTTATGGTGATCCAAAGGTGAACCCATCATGGGATTTTCTTGGCATATTCCTTCAGAAGTGATTGGCCATTGCCATCCTCTGAAACTGAGAGAGTGTGACTTGCCAAGGTCACCCGGTGGATTTTATGGCTCAGCGGGTATTCCTACCCTGGTCTTCAGAGTCATACTCCAATGCTCAAACCACTACCACCTTTGTATATACAGTATATCAGTGATCCACCATGAAGAATGATTAGGTAGGGATAGTAGATAGAACAGACAGAAACAAGTGCAAAGGCTTTGGGGAAGTCAAGAACTGGAGAAAGCTACCTCAGAAAATTCAATTTTTTCAATTGAGAATGTGTCTAAAGTAAAAAATGTGATGAGGACTCAGCTAAAAAGTAACAACATGGATATTGCTGTAAAGACAGCAACAAAGCACAAATAAACCACAAAGAACATTGGTTAGCTCTGGGTAATCTGAGTCTCTCAAATCAAATAATTCAATCAGCAAAAATATTATGATGAGAAGTCACACTGTAAATAGAAGTTTTGAAGAAAAACAGAATGACAACAAGAAACCAAATTTGGTATATATAGACAAATTAGTACACATACTAAAAGTCACAGAAGTAACATAATCCATGAATTACTCTTATAAATTGACGTAACAATACAGCTATTTAATTCAGTTATTGCACTCCAAAATCACTGCCACTGAATCCTTAGTTACATATTCATCACTGTCCATTCCTGGCAAAAATCTAAACCAGGCCTATTTAATCAAAAAAGGTCTTTAGATGGAAACAGGTTTGGAATTGCAGTCACATTAATTTAGACCAATTTCCACCAAAGTAAAGGCTATCATTTTTCACTGATTTATTAAACTTGTGGTTATGCAATTTCCAAGTTTAAAAATGTTTCTTCCACTTGTTAGTAGAAAAAATGTCAGAACTAACAAAGGACATTTCAGCCTTCAAATAAGCATACCTTTCTTCTGGAAGGATATCTGGATTTGTTTCTTCATGCTTTTCTCCTCTATCTTCACCTTCTGAAATCAGTTCTTTGGATTCATTTTGACATACAATTTCACCCTGGGTAAGTTTTGGCAGTGGGAGAGTGGACAAAAGAGACAGAAATCCTGTCATAATCGAATCAGTGTGCTATTCTGATCCACAGGCATATTACAAAATGAAAAAAAAAATAATTTGCAAGCTTCATGTAATTTTAAATAATAATTAACTCTCCTGTTATCAGATACCTAACACTGCAGACTGAAACAGTTTAGTCATAGCCTATAAGAATCAAGTTTGTTGCACTAAATAAATAGCTTATTGGTTCCCTGTTGATTGTTACTACAGCAACATTAAAATAAGAGTTTGCTTTCAATATAATACAAGCTATTTAGGCCTTGCCTTCCTATTTAATCAGTCTACATTTAAATAACTCTGACACCCTTCAGGAAAATGTCCCGTGTTGAAACACAAGAGAAATGCTATTCTATTTACATTCCACAGGAAGTCTATATCTATAATACCTGTGTTTGAGTACCAATGTCTTTCATTTTACAGGGCAGTTTCTCTCTTGCAGGTATTAACAGTTTCTTCAATGATTCCAGTTCTTCTAAAAGCATTTGTTCTCTTTCTGTGACAAGGTTTTCATTATCCAGAGTGATGCTCTAAGAGAAACAATTCAAAATGAACCAGATGTGTATTTGACAACTATAAAATAGATCCTGGACTCTCAAATAAAATATACTTTGAGCACAAATTTATAGATTAAAGTGTGTGTGTGTGTGTGTGTCTATGTTCAAGTCGTCTGCCGATTTGTGGTGACCTGGTGTTCATTGGCAGACATCATGCAGGTACTTATCAGGGCTGACCTTTGTTAGCTTCAAGGGTCAGACAAGATCTAGTGCCTTTAAATCACTGATATTAAAATAGTTTTATGCATATAAAAAAAGAAAATATCTATCAATGTTTACATATATTCACATACACACAAGAAAAAACATAACTGTACTGATTTCTCAAATCTCTCAGAAGATTGAAATTAATAATTGCCACCTTTGATCATTATTACAGAACTGACAGTTGAAAAGGCACAAACTACAATTATATATATGATTTAGTTTTGAGATTCCTTGAGCCAGGAAAGTTACCGTATATACTCAACTATAAGTCAATCTCATGCATAAGTCAAGAGTAGGCTTTGGGGCCAAAACTATGGATTTTGATATGACCCATGAATAAGTCAAGGGTAAAACATAGGGACATGTAACCAAGGATCTAACAATACTGAAAAACTTTTAAAATTCCAGTAAGCGTAACTGTTTATGGTCACACTAAAGGCTGGATGAGAGAACAGAGGTATGTTAGTGCTTCCAGGACAGATTACACTCTTGCCTTTCACCAGGGGATAGTTCCCATTTTTTGAGAGTTAAAGTACAATCCTTACATTGCCCCGTTGATAAGCCCACTCAGGTTTTTTTGGGTCAATTTTTTGACTAAAATTACTAGACTTATACATGAGCATATACAATGGTCATTTTCCAGTGATAAGGTTTGCCTTATATAAAAATAATAACAAAGAACATCTCAAAACTAAAGATAATGACATGTTATCATGTGAAGAAAATTTTGTTTGCCCATTTTGTTTGTCTATGAAGCCATCTGCGAGAGAGGATGTCAATTCATTCCCCACACTTTCAGCCCTCCCACATCCCAGGGCTCACATTACCTCTGCCAATTGTACTTTCAGTCTGTCAAGCTCTGCTAGTAGAATATCTTGGTTTTCTTTCTGCCACTCCATCTGTTGCATGTGACTCTGCTTCAATATTTCTGTTGCTTGCTGATGTTCTTGATACTGACGGACAAGCTCTTGACGCATATCTTCCAAACGCTCCTCATACAATGATATTTGGCTTGAAGTTACTATGCTAGACGTTGAAACTTCATTTGCAACCTGAAATTTTTGTTGGCAAATAATGAGAAATTGCACTTCATCTTAACTAGCCCCTAGTCAACATTTGAACAAAAGCAAACAGCAGCCAATCACAAAATGTAGAGCAAGACACACGGAAAATTTCACAGCTTAGCTTGTTTCAAATGAAGCAACTTTTAAAAAGTGCTCCTTAACTGTAGAGCATTAGTAACAAATAATGATCCCAGACAACAGGCAAAATGAAAGTGAAGAAACCATGGATGACAGATAAAAAGCTACAAGCAATAAAGGAAAGAAGAGAAACAAAACAAAAAGGAGATAGGAATAAACTAAGAAACATGAATGCAACAGTACAACCGTTAGTGCACAAAGATAAGGAAAATTACTGTAATGACCAATGCAGAGAAATATAAGACAATAACAAAAAGGGAAGAATGAGAGACCTATTCCATAAGATTTGAGAAATAAAAGGAAATTTCAAACCAAGGACCGAGACGCTCTATGAAAATAAAAATAACATAAGTCAAGGCCAGGACAGAATAAAAATATGTTGGATGCAATACACAAAAGTTTTATAAAAGAGATGTCAACATGATGGACAAATGGAGCAAAGAGCCATATGAAGATGAACCCCAAATTCTAAAAATTGAGGTGGAAGCTACAATAAAAGAAATAGCAAAAAACAAGTCTCCAGGAACAGATAATATTCCAATAGAACTGTTGCAATCCACATTGACAGTCAACTCTAATGCTAACCACATATGTCAACAGATATGGAAAACAAAATGATGGTCAACAGATTAGAAAAGTTCAATATACATTGTCATCCACAAAAAAGGTGACGTGAGAGACTGCAACTAAAGAACCAAAGCACTAATCTCCCATGCAAGCAAAATTATGCTCAAAATACTGTAACACAGACTCCAACCGTACATGGAGAGAGAAATCCCAGAGGTCCAAGCAGGGTTCAGGAAAGGAAAAGGCACCAGGGCTCACATCGCAAATATATGATGGCTAATGTAGCATAGCAGGGAGTTTCAAAAGAAAAACAGCATGTGCTTTATAGACTATAGCAAAACCTTTGACTGCATATATCAGGGGTAGGCAACCTTTCCCCTTTAAGGGCCGACATAGGAGTGCCAACACATCTGATAGTCCTGATGAGGAGTCAGAACAGAACATGGAGAAACAGAATGGTTCCCAATTGGCAAGGGAGTCAGACAAGGCTGTATCCTTTTACCCTATCTGTTTAACTTGTATGCAAAACACATTATAAGAAAAGCAGGCTTGGACACAGAAAAAGGAGGAGTGAAAATAGGAGGAAGGAATATCAACAATCTAAGATATGCAGGTGACACTATAGTACTAGCAGAAAACCTCACAGACCTAGAACAACTACTAAGGAAGATTAAAGAAGAAGCTCAAAGGCAGGCTTACTGTTGAACATAAAGAAAACAAAAATAATGACTACAGAGAACTTACACATATTCAAACTAGACAATGAGGAAATAGAAATAGAAAAAGAGTTCTCATATCTGGGATCAAGCATTGATTGGAATGAGGACTGCAGCCAGGAAATCAGAAGAAGATTAATATATAGAATAATATTTATGTTAACAATATCATTATGATATTTCAGAATTCAGAGAATTGTGACCTTTCAAAGAGTAGATTATTCATGTTTGTTTCTGTTTTCTGAGTCTCAATTTACATGAAGCATGCCTACTTCTGATCAATCCAGCTTTCAGTCCCAACATAGTCAGCACTATTTTTATGCCAGAGAGGAAGTCTCAAAATCTAAACCTCCTTTTCTTAGTACTTTTTAAACTTTGCATTAATTCCCATGTGCTGTTTCTGGTGTGGATAAAGGATGGTGTGTATTAAAATCAAAAGGAGCCTTTTGGACAAGGTAGTCTTAAGGGGAAAAACAAGATGAAAGAAAATGATAAATATAAAAATATACATTGTAACAATGCAAAAACATATGTTTTCAACTGATCAGTCTGAATTTTGTCAGTGAGACATTTCCAACTATGCACTGAGACAAACCAAATTACAAGAGAATCTCACCAATTTACGACTTTCAAAACAATAGTTTTGGAATATATTTAACTTACTAGAGATCTCTTTGACATAAGTGCTTTAACATTTGAGGAAGAGTCTGTTTGAAGGCTTTGATCAACACTGTGTAGTCCAAGTATCATAGCAGACTTAACATCTGGCTGAAATTGTCCTTCAAGTGACAAAGTTTCACCACAGTCTTCACTGATCTCTCTACTTAGTGATTTGAATTCTTCATACTTAGCATCTCTCTTCTCATTTCTATGGCTATCTAATCCTTCAGGATATTCTTTTCTGCTGAAATTATGTTCCTGTTCAGTTCGCTTTGGTACCATCAAAGATATTTCATCCTCCTTTAGGTTAGCAATTCTTGCTAGTTCATTTTTCTGAGCAAACTCTATACTCATGGTTACAACCACCTTAAAAGAGAACAGTTTGGGACACAGAGAGGACCAGTTTTAGATTCCCATAACCCATGATAATCTGTCACTCAGTCTCAATGTTAAGTTATGCTCCAATCATATATATCTAAAACAGGGACTGGAATCACGTGGTCCTCCAGAATTTAGATTGCCACTTCCTGCATTCTTCTCCATTGACTATACTGACTAAGGTTGCAGTCCAGCAACATCTGGAGTATCACGATTCCCATACTTAAACAAAACACAGATTTTTAATTTTTAATCTATTGGTGTCCATGTGGTCACAAAGATAGGCATTCTACACACAGAATAAATACAGTATATATGCTAATGAACAGGAATTAGCTAAAGAAGTAGTATAGTAATACAATAGGTAATATACAAAGACTTGCTTGATGAGACAAGGTATACTTTTCAGAATATTCAATATAGCCAAAAAAAATAAAATAATGAAAGCAGTATTTCTTAGCTTATTTCATATATCATACAAAACCACAGTTTATGTCAACCATAGCACAGAAGTGCAAACTACAGTACAGTGGGTATGTTGTATCCATGGAGGTTTGGTGTCATGACCTCTCGCGGATACCAAAAACCAGGGGTGTTCAAGTCCTCTGCCATAGTTATGCAAAAACATACGTTATGTATCAGCACATGAGCCTGTTCACCATTTTATTTATAAGGATTCACCCACTTACCTCCAGAGCCTGGAGTCCCAGCTGCCAGGCACACACTCCCCAGGTGGGTAACTGGTAGGCTCCCCAGGATTAGAGGAGAGAGAGATGGGCGGACATGAAGTGTACATTAGTAGTAAGGCTCAGCCTGCCATCTGGCAATAGCAGCAGCTCAGGTGACTTGGAGGCCTCTGGAGATCACGCAAGCAGGCGCACAATAGCCTCAAGCTTCAACAGCTTCAAGCTACAAGTCACCCAAACCACTTCTTCTGGTGTTGCTGGACGAGAGGTTGGCCTTGCTACTGGCAGGCTGCAGCTAAGTGGGAAGGATGCTGCCAGTAGCAATGCCACCAGCCAGGATCCACACCATCATGCTGCTGTCATTGCTGCATAAGTCAAGGCTCACTTCGGTGCTATGCAGGAGAGAGGGCTGGCACTGCTGGAGCAGCTGCTAGTGGAATGAAGCCAATGCTGTAATAATGGCTTCCAGCATGTCTGCTCTGCTGTTATTGGTGGCCCCATCAGCAGAGGCCCCGACTGCTCACTCTTCCACTACCACTCTCACTGGCTCTTGGGCTCTGAAGAGGCTGTGCAGGGCCCCGCCAGACACTCCACCACTCCTTCCTTAGAGCAGCCCACACAGCCGCAGCACACCTGGTAGCCTCCTCCTCCTCTTTTTGTGTTGGCTGCATTGCTCTATGCCACATTACTGCTATACATTCTCACGCCCACCTGTGTCTCTCTCTACAACCTTGGGTAACGGACCAGCCACCTACCTAACTGAAAGAGATCTCAGGTATTTTAAATTTAGGTATTTATTTATTTGCAGTCCATGCAAATATGGACTAAATATAAGAAACAATGGGCTAAATCTGCAGATCCAGAGCCCTCAGATAAGGTGGGCCCACAATACGCATTCTTGAACTCTCACAGAAACCATGGTTTAAAGTGGTTTCCAGATTTTGATTTTATCTGCTCACTCCTCTTTTCTCTAGACCAGGGGTAGGCAACCTTTCCCCTTTAAGGGCCGAGGGACTTCAGCTCCCAAAATCCCAGGAGCTATTGGCCAACATGGGATTATTGGCCAACATCGCTGAGGCTTCTGGGAGCTGAAGTCCCTTGGCCCATAAAGGGGAAAGGTTGCCTACCCCTGCTCTAGACTGAGGTAGTGGTCTTCAAAGACAGGCCATAAAATGCACCCTGTTAATTTAAGAAATCATTCCATGCTAAACTATGGCTTGTTATCATATCTTTCTGGAAACCTAATACAATTCTGTAGCAGAATGGTACCTTTGCTATTTCTTGTAGTAATTTTTCTTGGTACTGTTTTTCCAAAAATTCAATAACACCACTTTCATTAGGGAGCTGTAAGAAAAAGAACAGAAAATATATTGAATTCTAATTGTATGATCAGTGAATATTTTTAAAAGGTTAGGCTTTGTATTTTAAGCTACACATTCAGGATGGAGGAGATGGACAGACTGCTCACCTGTAACTGTATTTCTTCGAGTGGTCATCTGCGAATTCACACAAATGGGTTATCTCTGAACCTGCACAGCTAGCTCGGAAAGTTCTGGCATCACTGGCTTCAGTTGCAACTTTTTGGTGGTAACTCCGCCCACCCCTATAAATCCCCTGGTGTTTCCGCTCTTTCTCCAGTTCCAAAATGTACGCCACCAAGCAGCGACAGCATTAATTTAGCAATGAGCAGGACACGACTGTGGGAAGGATGGTCAGGATTTGTGTGAATTTGCAAATGACCACTCAAAGAAATACAGTTACAGGTGAGCAACCTGTCCTTTTTCTTCATAGTCTCTATGAATCACACAAATGGGTTATTCAGACTGACAAGCTTCGGTCAGTGGAGGAGGGAGTGTCCTGACACAATCTTGTGAGTTCAAACAAGATAATTTTTTTTAACAACAATAAACTGTAAACTGTAACCACCAAACATTCTGGTGTCAATTACTGTATTCAAGTATGCAATTAATAGTGCAATTAAGTCAACATCACACCTGAAATAACGTTTCAGTGCAAAGCAGATAGTAACACTGCCCTCCCAAAAGAGGCTTCCTGTCTGGCCCTTGTTTCCAACCTGTAATGTTTTATAAATGTCAATGGTTGTGACCAGACAGCA
>CM034710.1:99691130-99705542 GCA_020142125.1 Phrynosoma platyrhinos
GGCCGTAGGTTGCCGACCCCTGCATTACAGCAATGTAACTTACAGATGATAAGATATAGATTCATTCTATTTTTTACTTTTAAACAGTAATGTAAATCATATTTTTATAGTTTTCAAGTGTATATATAACGTATAATTTGAACCAATCAAACATATGACAGTCTAATAGCTGAACTCCTCAATATTGTGTAGTTGATTTTTCAAATATTAACTTGGGCTGAAATCCTATTCACTTATCAATAACTTCCATTGAACATACAGGGGACAGAGTCTGAGATTGCACCCTTAGAATTTAACCATAAACATATTTACCTCAAAGTAAGACTCACTAAACTCAGCAGAATTTACTTATCGATAAACATGTACAGGTTTGCACTGTTCAGACACATTAACATCCTGCTAGGAAGCATGCAGAATAATAATTTTTTAAATTGTGTAGGTTGCTGTAAATACCTGCTCAGCTTTCAGCATATCTAGCTGCTCCTGGAGGTTGTTTTCATTTTGTACAAACTTCATACATGAAGAATCTAATCCATCACTCACAGAGTGAAAATTGTCTGACTGCAACTCTGTTTGTGATTTCATCTTTTGTTGAATTGCTTTTTCCGCTGAAATATAATCAACCAAACTTTGGCTTGCTACTGAGTTATCTTCCTTTTCTATTAATTCCCTATTAAATTCTTTGTCTGAATCAGAAATAAAATGTTCAGGTTCAGAAAAAGTTGAATGGTCTTTCTGTAACTCCCCATTCGAATATTTTTCCTTATGTACATGAGAATCCATATTCTCCTTCATTCTATGCGTAATTACAAGTTCCATTTCTTTACACCTTGCAGAAAAGTGTTCTTTGTCTTGTTTTAGAGAGGCAAGTTCTTCATTTAATTGACAGATCTGATTATGCTTCAATTTTAATTGTTCAGAAAGATCTGAAAGTCTTAATGAAAGTTCTAATTTCTCACGCTGAGTGACTTCAAGCTTTTCCATGAGTTCTGTTGTATCTTTTTCTACTATCTCCTCAATATCATATGTTTCAGATCTTAAGAGTTTCTCCCTCTTACCATGAACAACTGTGTTTTCAGCCTTCAATACAACTGGCATATCTCTTTGTAAATACTGGGTCTCTTCCACTAATGCCTGGATCCTGGCTTTGTTTTCAGCCTCTTGCTTGCCTGTGTTATCTTCTAAATCTAATTTTAACTTTAATAGAGAAGCATACTTTTCTTGGAGCTCCTTATAATTATGCTCAAAGTTCCTCTCAGCAAATGAAAAAGTGTTCTTTAGCTTCTCAATCTCTGCTTTATGTTCAGCATCTTGTTTTAGTAACTTTTCATTTTCAGTTATCAACTCTTCTATTCTTTTTTGCAAATCAAAGTCCTCTGACTTGGAACCAATTCCATCAGTGAAAATCAAGCTTTCTTCCATATTCCCAACAGTATAATTCTTTAATTTCTTTTGCAGAGCATTATTTTCATCTTCAAGAATATTATTTTGTGTTTCAAGCAGCGAACATTTTTCTTGAAGTGTATCTTCTCGTACTTTCATTTGCTTCTCCAGTAATTCTGTTTTAAGTTGCAACACCTGAACTTCTTGTTCCAGCATACCCTTTTCTTTTTCTTCCTGTCTAAGAACTTCTATCTCTTTCTGGAGATCACTGATTTGAAGCAGCATTTCTTTTGATTTAGAATTTAGAACAGACTGGTGCAAATCTTTTAAACTTGATATTTCTAACGTAAGCTCAGCCTGTTTTCTTATTAAGTTATCATTTTCAAATTGCATAGTTTCTATCCTTTTGCTCATTTCATTTTGTAAGTCATCTAACTGCTGCTTAGCTTGCATAGCCATATTCTCCTTAAGATTTTCTATGTTTATTCTGTGCTCTTGTTGCAAGTCATCTCTGAGTTTTGATAGCTCTTCTTCATGACTGAATAAAAGTTTAGTCCTCAGTCTCTCGAGTTCAGCTTCTTGAGATTCAGCCATCCTGTCCAAGACTGCATTCTTTTCTCTTTCTAGCATTTCAAGTTTTATTTTGTAATTTGTAACTTCTGTTTCATGTTTTAATTCTAGTTCTTGTTTAATCTCAGAGGCAGATGTAAGCTGGGCTCTCAGATCTCCAACAGCGTTTTGTAACACATCTATCTCATGCAACTTGGAATCTTTTTCATTTATAGTTTGCTTAGCTCTCTGAATTTGCTCTCTTGCAAAGCTCAGCTCTTGACAAAGATCATCAACTTGATTTTGTAAAGAAGCCTTTTCCAAGGATACCAGTTTAAGCTGTTGGGACAAATCTTGTCTTAAATTTTCTTTCTGATAGTTAGCATCCTGCAACTTCTGATTCAACTCATTCATTTCAATATTCATTAAGTGTACCTGCTCTTCATTAGTATTACCAGAATGTAAATTCCAAGTTCTCTCCAGATCTACTTTTTGTTGGGCAAGAAGCCTTTCAGTCTCAACTGTATGTTCTCTAACTAGCTCCTGTTTCATTTGTACAATCTGCTGCCCATGTACTTCCTCTAATTCTGCCCTGAGGTCTGCAAGTCTCTTCTGTGTTTCAAGTTCCATTCTTTGTACAATATCATCCTCATGTTGGCTATTTTTGTGGCATCTTTTCTGCAGTTCTTCTACAGTGCCCATTAACTGTTTTATTTCATCAGAACACTGTCTTTCTTTTTGTTTAGAACTGGTCAGTTCTATTCTCATATTATTTATCTCTTGATTCTTTTTAAAGTCCTCTTCTTTTACTTCATCTAATAATTTCTCAGCAGCTGATAATTTCTTCTGAAGAATAAATATATTTTCTTCCTCTTCAATAATTTTTGCTTCCAGTTCTTCAATAACTGTTTCTTTTTCTTGCAGTTTCTTCTTAGTGGTATCCTCTTCAGCTCTGCATTTTTCCTGTAATAAAAATAACTTGTTTTGATTTCTTGAGTCTCTACATTTGATTATTGGGGTGGGGGGAGAGGGAGCAATTCTGTTTTCAAAAGGGCAATTCTACAGAAAAAAATGCAAATAATATTTGCAATATTTAAGTGACCCTAAAAAAGGCATTACACAACTTAGAATGTTATAATTTATTGAGACCTTTCTAGGAAATAAACCTGAAAAATCCTAGGAGGACAGGCCTAAATATAATTGGGTTAGGCACCCTTAATAGCTGATTTGGCAGGCAAGTCTCCTTTTTGGGTTTTATGGGCAACTTCTATTACACACAAGTAGGTAACCAAGGTGAGGTGTATTGACTATGGAGTTATCATGAATGAAATACAGCCTTACCTGCTGTTACCCCAGGATCCATCCCTCAGTCACTCCTATTCAACCTTTGATATCAATATCAAAAAGGAAGATTGCCAGTGGGTAGCCACCAGAGGCTCCCCAGTGCAGAAAACCAGCCATACTATACTGGGACATCCAAATGGCTCAGCATGAAGGAAGGCCGAAGGCACTCAGCTGAGATCACTCCAGATTGAAATTAACATCATTCCTTCACTGATGGTAGTGATGGTGGAGAGCTGGACTTGGAGATTGTTTGCAATACAACAGACAAAGGGAGTTTCTTTCTGGGAATGAAACTCTTTTTGTCTGATGACATTCATGCTGATTGTCCAGTTGTTCTGGCATATCACACCCCATTATTCTCCCCTGGAAAAGCTGCTTAAGCCTTTTAACTCCTAAAACACTGTCCTCAGGACCCATTTCCTGCTATAAATACATGTGCCCAGACAATAGGTTGGCAGAAGCTGAGACTAGTGATGGGAGCTGAGCCCATCATGCAGTACTTGGGTCTTGAACTGTCAACCTGTAATCTTGCAATCAACAGAGTCAGATTCTTAACTGCTTGAGCCACTGAGTCCCCTCAAAGTTTATATGCCATAATAACTAATAAACTCATACACATCCTGGTAAAATATTGTAACTGTCTTTAATAACAATTATGGAGAAAGAATGTGTCACTAAAAGCTACAATTTTAGATACATACTATTTCAAAGTCAATGACTCTCTTTTGCAAAAGAGAAACTTGGACCTCAAAGTCTTCATTTTTCATCTGATACTTCCTCAGCAGCTGCTCTTGTTCTTCTAGTTGTTGCTGATACGCAAGTATCTGTTGTTTGGCCTGGAGTAAGTCAGCGGCTGTGCTACTGTGACTACTGTTCCTTAAAGCTTCACTTGCCTGCAGCTTATAAATAGAATGACACAAGTTAATGTTAATTGCTTGAGTAGTATCTGTGAAATTATATGGAGAAAAAGCATAAGGACATAAAAGACAACGGACAGTAAAAAAAACAATAGATATTTCAAATTCTAGGATAGTAATTGTATGGTGTAGTGCTCCGAGTGTTAGATTAGAATACTGGGAGAGCAGGGTTTGAGTCCCCACTTGGCACACTTCCTCCGAACGAATCTTGTCCTGAACACCCCATAATAGGTTCACCTTAGGATTGCCATAAGACATAAATGACTTGAGGATACCAACAACAACAAATTGTATTCCTAGATCCATTTGTAGTAATATTAAAAACATAGCTGTGTTAGTTTGTATCAGCATACAAAGGAATTAAGTAGAACCTATGAGACTAACAGAGAGAAAGAAGTTTATAGCATAGACTCATTCTACAGTCAGCTCTCTGTATCCACAGACTCTGCATCCATGGCTTGAAAATATTCCAAAAACAAATAAATTCCAAAAAGCAAACCTTGATTTTATCATTTTATATAAGGATACCATTTTACTATCCCATTATATTTAATTGGACTTGAGCATCCACTGATTTTGACATCCATGGGAGGTCCTGTAACCAAATCCTAACAGTAATATCCACTTTAATATATTAATTCGTATTTAATAAATTTAGATATTATATAGCTTAGAAAACTAAGTTTCTAATGTTTATAGCACATCATCTGAGATTCATAATTATAGGCCTAGAAAAGAACCTCAACATGCCATCTACTTATGTAAATAACAATTTTTTGGAATATTTTCTATGCTCGTGCCCAGTACATTTCTCAGGAATTTAGAGAGAGCTTGAATGGAATCCTGCAAAATTAACTGTCAAACACTAAAACATTCAGTGATTCATCATTAAATTAAATAAACAAATGAAACAGTTACAAAACCAAGCTCTGAAAACAGCTTAGGTGGAATCCTGCAATTATGAGAAAATATATTTAAAAAAATATGTGGGTGAGATAATTGATCACCCAAGGAGAAAGATGACAAGAATTTAATCATCAGACCAATGTTTCCATTTTCTCTTCTTCAAATGACTGTTCTCCCACTTTATATATTCAAAACCATTTTTCTTTATTTTATGCCACTTCATGTCATATCAGTTTTTGGGATTTATGAATGTAAAAGAGTGCAAGATAAAATGGTTCAGCTGAACAATTATGATGCCTTCACAGTAGGAACAATGATAAATGTTTGTTTCTAGAAAAATACCACTATTCCATTGACCACAGTTAGAGGATGCCTTTAGACCTCATGTTTCTGATACTCCAGACTTTGTCCTACAGGATCAGGTATTTACCTTCAACTGGTGACTTCTCCTTTTCTCTCAATCTTTCACTCCATAGTGAACAATAGCCTGGTTTGATCAATCAGCCAATTATGATTAATGTAAGTCCTCCAGACCAGAACAGATTCTCACTTCCAATTCTGGTAGGGAGAGTTTGCTCAAATCACACACACACACACACAAGCACTGTCTTCAAATAAAAGATTCATACTTTTTCATAGAACAAATACAACATTATTACCAGTAACCTACATGTTGAAACTGAACTTGAAGTTTTTGACTCTGTTCTGTCAATTCCAAAAATTCCCTCATGGTTTCATCTTTTTCTTTCCGTGCTTGCTGCAGATTTGCAGTGAGCTGCGTGATGATGTCGTCTCTTTTTTTGATAGCAGCCTCAAATTCTTGAAGCTTAAAGAGGATATATTAAATAATAATAATAATAATAATAATAATAATAATAATAATAATAATAAATTTTATTTATAGCCCGCCCCTCTGCGGAGCAATCGGGGCGGGTTACATCAATTAAAATACAGGAAATACAGAGGTTAAAACAATATTAACACTGTGCATAGCAAACATCAGCTATGATTATTCTAGTGAGATGATAAGAATTCATACTGATTCCAACGTTTCCTGTAACATTTAAAGCCTACACACAAGGCTTTTCAAATACAAAAGCATAACAGTAATATCACCACCACCCCGATCTTGTTTTCCAAATGAATGCTTAAAATGCTGGAGCAAGTTGAGTCTCCCTTATCCAGAATTCCAAAATTCTAAATATTCCAAAATCCAAAATTGTCCACATGGATGGCTGAGATAGTGATACCTTTTGCTTTCTGGTGGTTCAATGTACACAATCTTTGATGCACAAATTATTAAAAATATTATGTATAAAATTACCTTCAGGCTATGTGTATAAGGTGTATATGAAACATAAATTAATTTCATGTTAGGCTTGGATCCCATCCTGAAGATCTCTCATTATTATATGTAAATATTCCAAAATCCAAAAAACAAAACAACCCCCCCCCAAACCTCCAAAATCAAAAACACTTCTGGTCTCAAACATTTCAGATAAGGGAGACTCAACCTGTATTAATAATTGTCTGATTTGATACCAGTACATGATGGCTTTTTAAAAGTTCTATTCTTAGTGGCTTAGGAAATCTTTTCACAGCTGAAACATTTTCTTAGATTTTGTGATCAAAACATGTTAGAAACATCTGTTTGTTTCCTTTTAAGCACTGGAATCATCCTTTCTTTCTGCATCAACAGCAGACCAGTATTTGATAGAATTAAGAAAATAATCAGCTTTAAATACTATCTTGAAAGGGTGTAAAATTAAAGTTAACAAAAGGAACTAAGAAAAACCAGGCCATGTAGTTCAGAGGCAATACCTGAAATATTATGCTGGAAATATGGAAATAAGGAAAATAATATTAAATAAGAAATGAAATTCATTAAAATCTATATTACAAAAAATTCCAGATATTTTAAAATTATAAATAAATATTATACAAATAAAAAAAATATTATGCAAACTGCAATCTGAAATTTAAAAAGTTGCACCTTATAACAATTCTGCATGAAAATAAAAGGCTAAGTGGTATTATTTTATTCATAAAGTACATTCCTGTCTCTTTGAAAAGACCATTTTATGATTCTTTTAAAAAGCTTCTAGTCACATACAGTCTCTGAGCTTATTAGGTATCATAGCAAACGATGTTTTCAATACTGTCCTTACACTGTAGCTTTTTTATTTTGGTATACAATATTACTTTATCTAAACTACACTGCAGTTAGGTTTTTCTAAATACTGAAAGCTAAACACAAGCAGAAAATACCTAAAAGAATATACAGAACAGAAGACAAACATCTGAAAGACCAGACATGACAGAAGATGGACATAAGGAAAGTAAGTATTGTAACTATTTATTCAGCATTTATATACCATGCAACGCAAAACCCTAGTAAATGTTTACTACTGTAACTACTGGACCAACCCAAAGAAATTAAACTAGAGGCTGGAACATTAAAAGAGCCTTGGTGGCGCAATGGTTAAATGCCTGTACTGCAGCCACTCACAAACCATAAGGTTGTGAGTTCAATATTAACCAGGGGCTCAGGATCGACTCAGGTTTGCATCCTTCCGAGGTCGCTAAAATGAGTACCCAGCTTGTTGAGGGCAATTAGTTTACACATTGTAAACCGCTTAGGGAGTGCTTAAGTGCACTGATAAGCAGTATAGAAATGTACTTGCTATTGCTATTAAAACAACACTTTTTCAAAATCTAGATAAAGCTTTCTCAATGAAAAGAGAGCATGTTACAAGCATTCCCCAATTTGCTTTCCACCAAATGTGCTGGACTACAAACTCTGTAAGTCTAACACATCAGGACATCATCAGCTTGGGAAAGCCTGAGCTATAATGATAATATTATAGTTAGATCTCAACAAAACATAACTTGTTCAAGCTTGTAGGATTTGTAAGTGGTATCTATTACTAATAACCAACACAGTGACACAGTGCATTTTGAAAATCTGCTTTTCCCCTATTTACTAGAAATGACTTTGCTTTAGAGCATTAGACATTTTTTCTGTCTGTAAATCTGTTTTTTCAGAGATTTCCTAAAGGACATGGTTATGGAACCAAACGAAAAGTATGCAATAGCTTTTGTAAACTTTTATCCATCAGAATAATCCAAATTTAGAGGAAGAATATATAGCACAAAGTGTAAGTGCTTCAATTCATGTAATAAGCAACTGTAGCTGGTTATTATTATTATTACCTATTCAAATAACTGACACTTTGGCCCCCTCTCTGGTAAAGCTGTCATCCACAGAACACATTATATATAATTATTAAATCACAGAGAGAATTTGAAAATAAACAAACATTTTTATTAGAATGTGTTGAGGTCCATCACCCTATATTTTTTTGGTTTCCAAATTATTTATTTATGCATATATTTATTTATTTATTTAATCTATAATCCTGTGTTTTTCCCAACATGGGATTCAAGGAGAACAATTTATTCTATCTTACTTTTGGCTGCTAATTCACTGGCCCAAATTTCTTGCACATAAGCAAAAACTACCATCTAGTATGCATGTATCCAGTGTCTTTCAATTCCGTAAAAGTGCATCAACTTGAAAACTCAATTAAGATGGTTGCTGAACTAAAAGCTTAAGAAATGCAGGAAAGCAGGGACCTTTTCTGACAGACTGATTGGGCAAACTGGTCACCCATCCTGACCCATGCCACCTTCACCTGTGAGAGGGATAAGTGAGAAACTAATGCTTACTAAAAGCACATTGCTGTTGCCTTCTTGGTGTACATGGGATTCCCATCACACAGACAAAATTTAATACTATTTTGCAGACATAATTCTGGCATTCTTCTTGCTTAAGAATAGGAATAATACTTTCATTCTTTTAGTATCCCTCCTGGGATAATAAACTGCTTCTTATGTGATAATGGGAAATAGGTGCTAACATTTCATTGTCCATTAACTGAATGGAAAATTGACTTTACTCTTTAAAAAAATACTGGCATCTTCAATGGAAGACAAGTGCTACTTTTGCTGTAATTCACAGAACCAAAAACAACATACCTAAGTATTAAAATACTAGAGAAACAGGATGCTTTTTGTAAAATAAAATGATGATGACAAAGGTAATTTAAATGAAAAACATTTTCTTATAATTTCTGTGTCTTAATCATGCCAAGCAATAATGAAGGACTGTATGTGCGACTACAAAGCATGCAGAAAGCAACATAAGGTAATTATACCTGTTGCAATCCTTCTGTACCATATGCTGCCCTCAATTCTTCTAGCTCTTTGTTTAGTTCTTCGATCTCTTGTTGTTTTCCAGCCAATTCATTTTCCATGATCTCCAGTTGTGTCAAAGAATGTTGTATCCCATGCTCAGAATAATTCTCTCCAAATCCAAATTCTTCTTCCTAAACCAATCCAATTTTCTTAGCAGCCCAGCATTTGTATAAGGGTTGTTCAAGGTGAGGATACTTAAAACATTCCATGCTCCTCAGCTGAGATAGTTCTTAGTACATATTGCTATGGAAACCTGCTTTGTTAGTATAATTTGCTCAGTAAGAGCAGTAACAACAGATTACTATTCCAAATTCAATTTCAAACTGAATTTTGTTTTCCAAATTGTATAAAAGAAGCAGTAGCATATACGTACAGTCTGCATAAACTGGTAAACATTTAAGGCATATAAGCGAAACAATTACTGTTGTTAGCAATCCTAATGCATTTTCCAGCGCAAATCATTTAGTGTTTTAGTAGACTGACACAATTTAATTTTAAATACTATACCCTAATAAAATCTGTGGAAGCATCTGTTCTTGTCAAAAAACTGCAACCATTTACCTGTACAAAAATAATTTTAGATGTATTATGGTTTACAGTGAAATGCAATTTTGGCATCATTACTTAGAAGTTCCATTGATTAAATAAAACAATGTGTCTTACTCCCAACTACATGTGCACAGATCTGCGGCCTGAATTTCTGTGTGTGATGTGTGCCTTCAAGTCATTTCTGACTCATGATAACATTAAGTCGAACCTATCATGGGGTTTTCTTGGCAGGACTTGTTCAGAGAAGGTTTGCCATTGCCTTCCGCTGAGGCTGAGAGCATGTGACTTGCCCAAGGTCACTAAGTGAGTTTTATTGCCAAGCGGGGAATTGAACCCTAGTCTCTAGAGTTGTAGTCCAGCACTCAAACCATTACGTCACACTGGCTCATCCCTCAATTCCTAAATTTGTTTAATTACCTTTAACGTTTTCTTTAATTTATGCTGACAAATGCTTCTGTCAGTCTGATCATCAAAAGTTGTTTGGGCAGTGAGATGTAACAGTAATCACGAATGTATTTAAGGAACTTCCATTTTCCATAGCATATTTCTGCATACATAAGTCTAAAGTAAAGGAGATTTTGAATAAAACATCTGTATGTTTAAAGGAGTTCATATCCGCAGATTAGGTTTACAGAATAATTTGTTATACAGGACCAATCAGGACAGAGATAATTATTTCCTGCTTATATGAAACTGAGAAGTAACCATGGTGGGTGGTTTGAGAGCAGGCAGGTCCACACATCTGTGAAGGCACAGGGGGCCTGGATGGCGGACTCCAGTCTAGAGCCTAGTGGGCCTGGGTGGGCACAGGTGTGATGGAGGGGATAGGCATGGGAAGGGTGGGCTCAGGCAACATAATGGAGGGACTTGGGCAGCTGGAAGATGACTAGAGGGAGGTTGAGCGACAGGGAGCCAGCACAGGGGGGGAGGCAATATGGTGTTTGCCGGGGGGCTATGGCCCCCACTGAACTACTGGGGCACATGGCACTGGTTCCCTGTGATTATGAGTGAGACCCTCCCCGCCCCAACTGGACACTGAAAGATGTGCATGTGTGCGTGTGGGGGCGCCCAGTCTCAAACTGGATTATTTCTGCAGCGTGTTTTAGACTAATGTATTAAAGGAACAATTTTATACTTAGCATTTTCACTCTGCAACGCAAAGGAGATGAAAAGTATAAGCTATTTGCCATGCTACTGAAAATATATAACGGGTATTGGTTATGATCAAAGTCGTCTTAGAAATCTGTGTATATGCCAATTCTTCAGAAAATATTCAAGGCATAACATATAACTGATTTTTGTATCAGACCACAAACTCTTCATTCTTGTTTCTCTGTCTTCATCTACACTTTCTCTCCCTCCTGCCCTAGTCTTGTTCAGTGTTACAGTCATGATCCAGACTAGTATGAATGCATGCTGCATTTGTATGCAGGAGTTTTTAAGTTTGTCCTTTTGAGCAGCAAGCTCTCACATGCCCCTAAAGACCAACTCACAGCATTAAGACATGTCATGTCCCATGCAAGAAAATACAAAGAACTGCCACTGGGAGAGGCATTTCTGATTCATAAGCAGAAGCACTGGAGAGCAGCCTAAGTGTTCCTGATACCATTGAATATGTAGGTCTCAATACAATAGTTCCTAAACTTCAGTTTGGATACCAGAGATTCCACGTTTCTCTCTCAATTCTTAAACTAAGCTTAGTCATTATATGTAATGTGGACCATCATTTTAATTTTCAATACACATCTGTATACTTTTATAGATGCAGACCAGTGTTTATATAGTTTAAAGTAAATGCATTTGAAGCAGCTTCTTTTATATTACCTTAGCATACTCAAGGTTGAGTGTGCATGTATACTCAAGGCAAAAACAAGTCAATATATGAAGTACATTAACATCTACTGCTACAAGAGGTCAGCACTACAAATTGATTTAATGATCCAAAACGCACTGCAGAAATTATCCAGCTTGAGGCCATTTTAACTGCCCTAGCTGAGTGATAGGGAACCCTGAAACTGTAGTTACTGTGGCACCTGAACTCTCTGACAGAGAAGGCTAAATGTCTCACAAAACTACAGTTCCCAGAATTCCCTAGCATTGAGCCAGGGCAGTTAAAGCGGTCTCAAACTGGATTATTTCTGCAGTGTGTTTTAGACTAATGTAAGGTTACTGAAAAACATGTTTCAAATCCCTGAAGACTGTGGAAATTTATCACAGTTTTAAACAGTAACTGGTTCCTTTTAACTTTTGATATTAGAACAATCTAATAGTGTTAATACTCTTACTTGCAAGCAATAATTCCACCTCAGAAACCTACTAATCTGCCTCACTATTTCATCAGTAAGCATGAGCCCTGGTTTACAATTGTACCATTTTCAATAATTTTAGAACTTAAAAAGCTTTCTACTATCAATAGTGACTAAAACATTTACTGTAGCCAATATTAACAATACCACATTCTCTTTAAACTTTATTATTCAACTTATTATTAACTATTCAGCAATAACTACGGTTCTAGATTATCTTATGTGGTAAATAAATTTCATACATTTCACCTGTTGCCTTTCAATTAATATAATTACTTAAAATAAATTTCTGTTGATGCATTAACTCGAGGTCTGTGTTCCTCCTCCCTTACACTAAATAAACAAAAATTCCTTGAGACATGAAGATCTCTGTCTCAGTTTTCACAAGCAATTGATATTGAAAATAAAGCTGGTGTTTTTTTTCCTTTTGTTTATCTTGGAACATAGAACATTTCTTGATTTTTCTCTCTCACAACAATGGAACTTTGCTGCTAGTACAAACCACTGATTTGAGACAACTAGGAGGATACCTTTCACCATTACTCAGTGTTATTTTCCCATAGTATCATTGCATGACTTCTAGAAAGATAGTTTAGTGTAATTTGAAGGCCTACATTATTTAAAGACACATAATAGTTGATTATGCATTATGTATGTAAAGGCACTGCCATCAATTTAATGCCAATCCCATATTTGGATGTTGTAAAAAGACAGAGTGACATATCTACACAGAGTAGTAAGAAAGACAAATACAGCAGTAAAGCTTAATCCTCAAATAATATTGCAAAACAATAATATTGGAGGTAGCTATGGAAGAAATGAGTAAATGCACAACAGCGATCATTGTTATGATACAAAGCTTCATTAAATAAACAGAACCTGTCTCAACACATTTATAATCATGGTTTAATTGTCAAAACTGTCAGAGTTTTTAAATCATATTAAGCTTTTATTAGAACATATGACAACTGCATTCTAGTGGAATTAGGTATATAGAAGTCATCTTCCAAAGTCTGCACTTGCTAACCTGGGCTTCTCCCAGCAATGGTGCACTGGCACAGAATAACAGCAGAGATACTAGGCTATTGCCACAACAGAAACAAAACAAAATCTCTCTTGGCAATGGGGATCCTGTACTGGTATTCCCAGGTGATGCCTGCCACAGGTAGATGCAGCCTATGTTGATCACATTTGATATGCACAAATTTTAGTGGATCTCAGATGAAGAGCTTTAATTTAACCTTTAGATCAATATATTAATTGTAAATTATTTTTTAAATTATGCAAATTTTCCTCTTATTTTATTCACTTTATTTATTTAGGCTTGCACTTTGCAAGGTCATCATAAAAATAAGCAATATTAAACCCATTGAAAAATTCAAAAGTACATAAAACCCAATACATTTCCATATGCTGGCTTTAAATTATCAAGTTTTCTCTTACCTCTGAACTATAATCATCTGCAGTTGTGGAAATCTCACTTTCCAGCTAAAAAAGGATAAAAACAGAAGGACAAAAATAAAGATATACACTTCAAATAATTAAAGGACATTTTTAGATGATAACCAAAAGTATTTCATATTAAGCAAATAGAACAATTCCCACCACCCCCAAGCATTCCTTCCATTATACTCTACAGTAGTCCAGCAGAGGGAGGTAAAATACCACCATTAAATGGTATGTATAATTCATTAATTGAAAGACTGCTTAGAACTAATAGCTATTGTTAAAAAAATCCAACCAATATGCTTTACACTAAACATTTCAAATTTAAAGACCACCAATATTTTTTACTTGTTCATAAATAATTTTGAGTAAGGGATGTAGCTAATTATCAAGTGGAGAACAGTGTATATGAATGTGTGTGTGTGTGTGTGTGTGTGATCTTAACTTTACATGCTTAAAGTTGATGATTGATTTGTGGGTAAACTGCATTAGACTAGCAAGGGTTTTAAAAGCAAAATGATCTTTATTAGTTAAAAAAGGTGGCTGAAATGAAGCAAGCATGAGATAACCATTAATGAGTTTTTAGCATTGAAGGACTCTGAGATGAATTCAGCACCTGTTCCAGTATTAAAGACAAATTACTAAGCTTCAAATGCGCTCAAAAGTATCCTGTTCTTTCATCTTACATTGTATGCTTTTTGTATTTGGCTGTAGTTGGTGGATCTTGGGAGTTCTATTGAAAATCAAATTACCGT
>CM034710.1:99717538-99742162 GCA_020142125.1 Phrynosoma platyrhinos
TGGCAGCGCTGGATCGGGACAGCAGCAACCGCGCACCACAACCCCAATCCGGCAGTTTGCTGCTCCAAAAAGAGCTGGCAAATGCCGCTCCTTTTTGGAGCGGCAAAAAGCAGCTCTTGCCGCCGTGGCTTTTCTGCACTCCTTTGGCACAGTGTGTCTAAACCAGGGGTAGGCAACCTTTCCCCTTTAAGGGCCGAGGGACTTCAGCTCCCAGAATTCCAGGCGCTATTGGCCAACATGGGACTATTGGCCAACATGGCTGAGGCTTCTGGGAGCTGAAGTCCCTCGGCCCTTAAAGGGGAAAGGTTGCCTACCCCTGCTAAACGCTGTGCTAAGGGACTGCCCTGCCACCACCTGTCTGTTTGTTTCAGCAGGTGGTATGAAGAGTCGGGGCAGTGGGCGGGTGGACTCCACGCCCTAACTCCACCCCCAGATTGGCCCTTTGGGGTGGCCCTAAGTCACTCCTCATAAGGCTTGGTTTCCAGACCCTTCATCATTTCCCTCATCGTCCTCTGGACACATTCCACTTTGTCAACATTTTTTTGAATTATGGTGCCCAGAACTGGGCACAGTATCCCAGGTGAGGGCTGACCAAAGCATAATAGAGAGCATTACTTCCTTTGATCTAGACACTATGCTTCTATTGATGTGTGCTGTACCCTGCCTCAAAGCCTTGAGGAGAGGCAGAAAAAAATATTAGTAGTAGCAGTTGTATTAACGTCAACCTTTAGATTTTCACAAAACATAAAGAGTTCTGGGTCTACTCTAGACAAGACCATGCATGCACTCTTATTCACTTGCTCTTCCTTCATTGACTCATTGTCTCCTGCAGATGACGGAGAAATAGTAAGAGGAAAGTAGACCCTGAAAAATATGCTTTTTTGGGACTACAACTCTCCGAATTGCACAGCCAGCATTGGCACATGACCACTAGCCATGTTGGCTAGGGGAGGCTGTGGGTTGTTTTCCCAAAAAGTAACTTTTCTAAGCTCTGAAGGAAACAATCACAAAACAACCTGGTCTTTCACAAGATATCTATGAGTAGAAAGTGTTGCACTGATTTCAACAATAAACATTTGTAGTTTTTAATATAAATTGGTCAATATTTTTGTCTGTAAACTATTTGTTTAATAAATTAATTGAAATTAAATGTGTCCCAGTACCTAATAAAGACAATATATAAAGGGATAACTTTCTTAGCAACAGAAAGTAAACCATCTGGGAAATCTAATGTGGATTTCCTGAATCCACAGATGCATAAGTACTAGTTACATTAATGTCATCAACAAGGGATGGCTTCAGTTAAAACCAGATTAAAATGCCCATTTCAAAGTTTGCAGTTGATCTCTTTAGTTAGTTAGTTAATCTAAGTAATTAGTTAATTGAAATTGTGGTATTGTTTGGCGCACATGGGAACATACAAGTAGCAAGGTCTTTACTATCTGTATATCTTTCTCTTTAATCTAAAATCTATTGTAACTTAGACTAGTAGGCTATCACTTAGTACTCTTATTCTCACAATAAAAGGATCTGTAACAATTAATATGTTGATGCTCAAAGATTTAGACTAGCCTGCAACAAAACAGAAAACTGAACAAAGATATTGCATTCTTATGCTCAAAAGTAGTATTAAGATGATTTTCAAAATTTAATTATTTTCCTACTGAACTGAGTAGATCTCTTATCAGCTGCATCTAAAGTATGCTGGACCAGTTGTGTACGGAATAGCCTTTGCAGTACAAGATCACATTATAACAAACAGATGCACTAATATGGCACAGTGAACCAGGAAAGAAAAGTGAGAAAACAGTCATCAGGAATTCAGCAAATTCTTCTCTATGAAACTATTTGTTTCTGGCAGCATATAAGAGCTGCTAAATCATAATCTTATAACTTCTCAGAATTAGGGCTGGCCCAATAACAAGATTCAGTGAGGCCACTGCCTCAGTCGGCACAATGGGGGAAAGGGGCAGATAAAGAGCCATAGGGGGGAAGCAGACAGCACAAAGCGCCATCTTCAGAGCAAGGAAGGGGCAGCCACACACTGGGCGCCCCAACCCCTTCCCGAAGACATCGTCGGAGTGCCGGACTCTCCACACGGCCGGTGCTCCGAGGATGCCTATCCGCCGCAGCGTCCACACACACTGTGGCGGAAGAGGCGCCAAAGGTGCGCCGGCAGCCTTTTGTGGCGCACCTTCGGCATCTTGCAGAAGGAGCACTATTTTAGTGCTCCTTCCTGGGGCTGGGATGCTGCACCGCGGGGCCGAGATGTGCGGATACCTCGGCCCCGATCCGCAGCTTCCCGGGGTGGCCCCGTGCCGCCCGTCTGCTTCCCCCCATAATGAGCTTCCCTCAGCAACTACTACTTCCTGATGAAGTTGCTGCCCTCCAATTGTGATAAACACAAAACATCTGCGGTCGCAATTCCACTGCTTAAGTTTCCATATCTTGCCCTCCTCCTTCAACAGAACTAGTGTTACTAGTAGGAGCAGTGAAACAGCTGAAAGTGCCATCCCAAAGTGTAGGAGAGATGAGGGAGCTATAGATCTGTTGCTTCTCAGTGTGAGAACTGTCAGGATTCACAAAGATACTGAAGAACTACTGTACTTCCTTCTCTCTTTATTTCCCCCTTCTGCCAATACCACATATGCAAAAAGTAGAAAACAATAAAAATATTCAGTCACTATCTTATGTTGACTCCCACATTTTAGCTCTCACTTTAATAACCCAATCCCGCCCTAAAAAACACAGTAATTTTGACACACACACCCCTTGAGAAGCAAGGTGATCCTGCTTCAAGGGTCTATTCACACCTTCAAACCTTTATTTCATTTCCCTGCTTTTTGCAAGGGCTAGATTTCACAGAAGCTCCCTCTTCTCCTGCACACACATTTTGCATCAGACGGATTAAGCCAGCAGCAGCATCTTAGGGTCAATGTGAGTATCAGTCTCACATGGTGAGCTAAGAAAGACTGTGTATGGAGACAACGCTCATTCACTAGTATCTGAATTATTTGGGAGACACTAGTGAAGGAGAAGAAGGGAATCACGCTTTTCGAGCATTCAGTTGGAGTGAACCTTTTTCTCTGGGGAGCTGTTCCAGAACTGCCTGTTGAACTTCTCTGGAGGGCTCTCCTGTGAATATATAGCTATACTGAATAAACTGGATTTTTACTGTGCACTTTGTTCATACTCTCACTTCTTATTAAGATATGGAAAGGCCTAGTTAAAAGTGTCAGGTTTTTGCTGGGCATGAAAAGGTGTGGATTTTGGATGCTCTCAAAACTTCCTATTGGCTTCTGCAGACTGCTTTCTAATTCGTTCTGAGGGTGGTGTTATTGTTCCACCCTACACTCCTTGCTCAGCTCTGTAGACTGGTGGGTCCCTTGTTCTCCTGCAAATTATGCCCTTCATGGCCCACTGCTTCCAGTCTTTTAAAACTAGTTCAGATATTAATGCCCCAAACAGTGCCCCACTGTGTCAAGGTCTAATAATGCTTTTGTTGCTCTTTCACTCAATACTCATTTTGGGGTGCCTTCCAATTCTCCACGCAACTGTGCCAGCTGTTTAGTCCTTACTTCTCCTGAAAATAATCCTCCCAATTCGCCAGTTTTCAATTAAACAAACTTCCTTAAATTAGAATTTAAATATTCCTGCAGTCAATACTATGCTTGCCTAATCAAAGGTTATTTGGAAGAGAATCAGTTTGGGGTGCCTTCCAATTTTACAATTCTATTTTAGGTGAGGATTTCTAGCATTGGCAAAGACTGAACTTGACTTTTGTGGTCTCCTCTAGTTCTGCAATCCTAGGACTTTGATTCTATGTGTGTATAGAACTGCAGCCTTAGCAGAGATTACTGAACCACTCTTACAGCTTCTACCTTCTAGCTTGGGAGATCCCTCCCACAGCAAGAGATAGCTAGGTCACCATTCCTCTCATTTGATTAGAGATCAAAAACTGTAACATTTTTAAAAATATATGCTCAACTTATTTTTTCCTTTTCTTTTTAAACAAATGTACATTCTGCCTTTTCACTGTTTAGATTTTTCAGCCAGTGTTTTGATTAACATGTTTTGATTAACATTTACACTCATCCCTCCACATTTGCGGCTTTGACTTTTGAGGATTTGATTATTTACGGATTTTATTAATATGTTCTCTCTAGGAATATCTAGGTCCTCCAGCACAACCCTATAGTCAACTTTAATCAAAAGTAACGCTGAGGGACCTGGAGATTCCTGGAGAGAACACTCCACTAGGGATTAGTAGCTCCTCCAGCGCAATTCTATGGTCAATGTCTGGCAGATGTTAACCACAGAGTTGCACCGGATGACCTGGAGATTCCTAGAGAGGTGTTCTCTCAGGTAAAAACATAGTGTTTTTGTTATTTGCGGTTTTTCCACATTAATGGGAGTCCTGTGCCCCTAACCCCAGAGAATGTGGAGGGATGATTATATAGCAGGCCGGGGGGGAGAATGGCAGCGCGTGTGCCCCCGCCACCGCTGCCTCCATGCATGCTGCGGCCGCCATTTTGGAAAACAAAATGGCGGCTGCGACGTGCACGGCCACCAAAACACACAGTGGAGGTGGTGGGCGATGGGGGTCGGTGGGCTGGAACCGGCCTGCGGGCTGTAGGTTGCCGACCCCTGGTATATAGTCTCAGAGATCCCATAAATAATATTGAATACGTTCTTCCAACTGGGACATTACTGTTATTACTGTTACATTTTAAAAACCATGCCATCTCAATTATCACTCCTTCAAATACCGTCCTGAATATACAAATAAAAAACACAGATATAGAAACTCACATATAAAACAAAGGGTTGGATCGAGAGCATTTTCTCTACTGGAGAATGCACCTTCAGATGAATCCTCTCACCAATGATGTACCAGATGTACAGTACACCATCTCAGAAATCATCATAGTCATTCTATTGAAATCATGGTAAATTATGAATAAGCACAATGGAATCAAGCTCAACTTCTATTAAAAGATTGATTGTGAAAGCTACCTTGGAAGTTACTGTTATATCATATTATAGCCACAACAGACAATAAAAGAACTCAATAGAACACACATATCTGCATGAAAATATGGATATCAATCCATTATTTATTTATTTTTTAATTTTATATTTATACATTTTAATGTTTGTACTGTTTTTAAATTGTATTGTTTTAAATCTGCTGTTTGCCACCTTGAGTCCCTATATTGGGAGAAAGGTGGGATATAAGAAAATAATAATAATAATAATAATAATGGAAAGTAACTGTCCAGTATGTACCATATACTCAACTGCGAAATTTTCTGCAGAACCATACTTCTAGAATGACCCATTATTTCTTGTTAATGTTTACTGTTTTACTTTTTTCTGTTTTAATTTATGTTAAACCATTTGTACCCTCCCATGGTAACATGAGCCTTATATCTAAATACCATGTCAATAAAAAGTACAGGGGGAAAGTACAGTGAAAATTCTCTGAACTGCCAAGATAATCCCTCTTACATCAGAAAAATGTCCCCATATATGTCACTATGACTGAAGGCTTATGGAAACCCAAAATTTGCAGAAATACAACTTTAAAAGAACACTAAAATTGCCCAAACATCTTGCAGTAAGGACAGAGTATGTTCAGTGGGCACAAAATGCTGTCTAACCTTTGGAAGGAGTGTCCCACATTGCAAAGACTTTACAATCCCACTTGTTGCAAACTACTCCTATTTTATAAAACAGAAATTGTATTCTTAATCTGTAGGCACAACTATATGGAAGGTCTGAGCCCCTATTATCTCAACCCCCTAGATTTGTTCTGGGTGAATGTTTCTGGTGAGGGCTCTGAGCCTGGTTAGATCAAATGTCTACTCTAATCATTCCATCCCCTCTCTGACACTGTTAATCGTATTCAAAATACATATATAAACTGGCTTGAAAATCTAAATGGTGAAAAGGGAAAATGCAATTTTTTAAAAAAAGGAGGGGAAAAAAAAGAAATTGTTCTAATCCACAGAGTTAATTTCTGATTTCTAATCAGATTTGAAGTAGTGGGTAAACACAGTCTAATCTAATGAGTAACATACATACAACCCCACCATTTATACCATCTGTGTTTGCCACATAGGAGCCAATTATAAAATTGCAAACGCATGCAAGAACAGGAACAGTTGCAACATTCTCCAAGCAGTGCATGTCAATCAAACAACAAGTCTCAGAACGTGAATATTGCATATGTACTGGTATTTGATATCTGGGAAACTCAAGCCTTAATTTAACTATTTGATTTAATTAAGAGATTCAACACACAGGTATACCTCAGTTAAGCATTATTCCAGACAGATTTTTTTAAAGCAGAAATAGAAATAACATGGAAATAATAGTGATTCTTATAACACAAAAAAAGTATAGGGACATCTAGAATCAAACTTTAGCAAAGTCCGGAAAGGGAGGGGGGCATATTTTCATCTAAATGTCAGTGCCTGGTTTGCATGTTATATGCACAAGCCTCTGCAAGTCCAAGCAAAGTCTCAGAGATTAGATGGATGAGAAACAAATTAAGAGCAGCAACTGTACCCAGGTTCGCATATGATGAATAAATTATACTTCAAAGCTCCCATTGCAAAGCACAGCAACTGGGCAGCATGTAGACAGCAAGCCAGGGATCCCACACATCCTTGGCTTGCTGTGCAATGTAAATATACCCACAGTCTCTCCTCCCCCCCCCCCCCCCCCCCCCCCCCCCCCATTTTCCTTGATACAACTTTAGGAGAGAAGTAGGAGAGGAGTCAACGTCAGGTCCTTGGCAACTTCAGGTCCTTGAGAGACCCTTGACAAAATGCTCTCTGATGGCTCCTTTTCACTGTCTGCAGGCCCTAGTTGACTTACCTAAGAGTAGGCATGAGTAAAACTCCGAAGAATACTAGGCACCTGGGAGCAACTATTTAATTTACACTAATGGTTAATGGGGACTCTGGCAGCAACTAAATAGTTATACTAAATCTGAATGGAAGAGAAATGTGTGTGTGCGTGTGTGTCTGCGCGTTTTCCTTCAAGTTGCCTGTTGACTTATGGTAGCCCCATTTCACTGAATTTTCTTAGGCAAGGAATACTCAGAGGTGGTTCTGGAAGTTCCTTCCTCTGAAATATAGCCTATAGCACATGGTATTCATTGCCAGCCTCCCACTGAAGTATTAACCAGGGCTGACCCTGCTTAGTTCCCATGATCAGACAGGATGTGGTGTCAGTGGAGTATATAGGCCTTTTAGCACATACAGAAAACTAAATGCTTTGTAGAAATTTAACAAAAGGCACATACATCACCTTTGATTCTAAATATTACCAAATTGGTTAATCTACCTTTTACATTTTCAATCGTTTTCACATGTTACCTTTTATTACTTCTTAAGGATCACCATTACACTTCAGAAAAATATTATTTAGTTATAAGAAATCATTCCAAATTAGATCACTGTGTACCACATAATATGTTCTTTTGATTGGTCCATCAGATTGTTTTGTGGTGACTGTACTGTGAAAACTGCTTTTGTTCTTCCATCCATCAGAATGAAGCAATCTAATACTCTAGTTTCCATGAAGAAATGTAGTGGAAATGCCTCTACATTATTAAAACACAAAGATAATCTTCCAACAACAGTATCTTAAAGCTATAGACCCCTCAATGACCAAGGGAGAACAAACCTCAGCAACGACAGGTGTTGCCACTCACAGCAGGTCACAGAACCTGCCATCCATCATTACCTTACATCTTGTCTTCAATCTGTTTCAGTGGCTCAATTATATGCAGCCCTTAACAGAAATCCTATACAACAACAAAAACAGTAGAAGTGGGGTATAATCAGAGAAAGATGATATTTTAAAATTACACATTGGAAGTTTTTCTACTCAATTCTTTCCTTTCTACCCTCAAATATCTCCCTAGTAATAGAAGTTCCTGGACAATACTGCAAATAAGCTTTCCTTTGTATTCTTCTAATGGCTAAAGATATTCGTAAATATTGATGAGAGAAAGGATTGCCATGTGTCTTATTTTATAGAAGCCAGTCCTCTATCTTCTGTTTGAAAACCTGTGCAGTACAAGTCTAGTTTAAAGAAGGGAGAATGTGGACTTGGGCTTAGCACCTAGACAGTACACAAGTCACTTGGTTATTGACTCTTCATAATACTATTTTAGATGACAGCAGTTATAAGGCAGAGTTAAAACACCAGAGACAAACCCAATGTAAGATTACAATTTCTTCTGTCCACGCTGATTCAAATTAATAGGTGCAGGAAGAATATCATTTTTCTAAATTAGTCTTGCCAAAACCTAGGGTACACCTTTACATAATTCCACTTACTTAAAGATGATTGGGAAACCTTAAGCAAAAGAAAGCAGGAAGAACCAGACATTCTTGTATGAACAATACATAGTGAAATCCACTTGCTAGGACAGACATCTAGCTTTGCACTTTCAAGCTATACCTTTTAAAATGGAGGTCAGTAATATGATAAACATTTGCAATCACTGCCAGAAAGATCTGTATCAACCAAATTGACTTACATTTATCAAAGATATATAGAAACCTTGCTTTCGCAAAAACTTTATTATTGCTCCAATTCATTTCTGACTTATGACGACCTTAGCAAGTTTCTTCAGAGGGGGTTTGACACTACCATCCTGAGAGAGTGTGACTTGTCCAAGGTTACCCAATGGGTTTTTATATTTGAGTGGGGGATTGAACTCTGATCTCCAGAGTCATAACCCAACACCTAAACCACTGCAGCATGCTGGCTCTCCATTAACTCTATTAAAGTGTAAAACATTCTTTACAGCTGGATGGGTATTCATTAACTGAACTTGTGGTAACGCTCTAATTATAGTAATATAAGAAGTTACATAATATTAAAAACATTTATTGAAGGATATAATTTTGGTATGTAAAGAGGATGGGGTGGGAAAGGGTGGGTTGTTTTGTTGTTGTTCTTGTGTGCCTTCAAGTTTCTTGAGAGGGAGTTTGCCATTGCCATCCTCTGACACAGAGAGTGTGACTTGCCCAGGGTCACCCTGTGAGTTTCATGGCTGAGCAGGGATTTAAACCCTGTCCTCCAGAGTCATAGTCCAACACTCAAACCACTAAACCATGTTTCAGTATTGCACTTATGGAAATCAAGAAATCCTTTTTTCCTTAGGGAAACAGTATACAAAAAGAAACTGAGAAAGATGCAATGGGAATATAAACCAGGTTCACCTTAACGCCTCACTCCAAATCCCCCTATAATGAAACTCAGATAGCGCAACTGAATTTAACATGATGCAACAAAAAAATGAGGAGGAGCTCAGAAGTGCACCATACAACCTATTCGGACCATTAACATGCTCTTCAAAAACACTTCTAGGTCCTGAATTCATTATGATCAGCAAAAGCATAAAACAAGCTGCTGAACAATATAAATGGGTTTAAAAGCACAATAAAGGCCACAGCAACTATGCTCCCAATGCTACTTTTGGTAAGCATACATGACATGAAATATGCCATTTCATTAGGGTACAAAAGGAGAAGTGGGTTGCAAAGTCACTTGCTTCAATTGGCTCTTCCTTTCCCTCAGCTATTCCCATTTAACCTGGTCATTATAAAAACTGTGAAGACTGTGTGCCTGATTTTGCATGTTTTCCTCTTTCTTCTTCATCCTTTGTATTATTTCCTACTGTTATCCTGAGGGTAGAAACTGTCTTGTTTGTTCTAAGACATTCTGAGAGTGTTTGCAGTGGGATTTTTTTTAAACAAACATCATGGCCATGATCCAGCAGTATTAAGTCTTCTGACTCTATTACAGGGGTAGGCAACCTTTCCCCTTTAAGGGCCGAGAGACTTCAGCTCCCAGAAGACTCAGCCATGTTGGCCAATAGTCCCATGTTGGCCAATAGCTCCTGGGATTCTTGGCCCTTAAAGGGGAAGGTTGCCTACCCCTGCTCTATTACTTCACTAAATGGAAACCCTTCCCATGCAACTGTTTTGTGCATCCCGAAAATGTATTCTAACTCCCTGGAGTTAGATTTTAAGCAGCATAAACTGCTGAAATGGGGAAAGAGAGAGAATGTCTTTCACTTTCTATTACTGCTACATTAGATTTAGGTCTATATGAACCTTAGTTTTCATTTTTACAAGCAGCAGATTCTACTCGTGTTTACTTGGAAGGAAATCCCACCATATTCCTTTTTGCTTCCTCCAAAGTAAACATGCATATTATTATAACCTTAGCCTTGATTAAGAGACAATTATGATGACACTTTGAAAGTGACAAGCATACAAATTAAATCCATTTATTCCACCAATTAGTAGTCCAATTCTACCCTTTCCCTTTTCCCTAGCAATTAAATGCTTAATGCTGAAGCTTAAGTGATACAGATTTAACCTTCAGCATTGTTACCAACAAGAAAGAATGAATGACAGATACTCCTAACTTCCTGAAATTTGTACTGTTCAAACTGTTTCTTTAGGGGATAACTAAGGGGGGTTGCAGACTGCCAGAAAAAGTGCAAATTCAGTCCACTTTTAGGGTTAGGGTTAGGGTTAGGGAATCATGGGAACTGTATTTTATTGTGGCACTAGAGCTCTCTGACAGAGAAGGCTCAATGTCTCAGAAAAAAAACAATTCCCATGATTCCCTCGCTCTAACCCTAACCCTAAAAGTGGACTCAATTTGCACTATTTCTGACAGTCTGCAACCCCCCTATCAGAAACAGTACTTCCCAATGATAAAATGTTAATTGGAATTTGTGTTGTAATATTATGTTTTATATGACACATAACATTCTGCATACTTTGTGGGAACTGTAGTATATCTGTCTAGGCCAGGGTATCAATATTTTACAATCATCAATTTTGACACAAAATCAAGAGGGGAAAAAAGCAGAATTTATAGCCAAGTAAACCCATTGGCTGACCTTGGGCAAGTCACACTGTTTCAACCTCAGACAAGGACAAACATCCTCTGAACAAATTCTGCCAAGAAACCCCCATGACGTTCACTTTAAGGTTCCCATAAATTGGGAAATGACTTGAAAGCACACAGCAACAATAATGCAAGATCAAATCAGTAAAAATATATCATTTATTTGACTGATCTATATACATATACAGTGGGCCCTTGGTATCCACTAGAGTTTGATTCCAGGATTCCTTGTGAATACCAAAATCTATGGATGCTCAAGTACCATTATATATAATGGAGTAGGAAACTGATATCCCCTATATAAAATAGCAAAATCAAAACTTGCTCTTTGAGGGGTTTTTTTTTTAAAAAAACCAAACATTTTCATGCCCTGGATGGTGAATCTATTAATGCAGAATTCGTGGGTATGGAGGGCTGACTGGATATATTGATCTATATACAAATGACAACTACATATTTCAAATATGGTACTAGTACTTTTATACCAATTTTCCATACAAAGTTAAAGGCAACCGTATTTGACAAAAACAGGTCTGAACTAAGGTAAAATTCTGCACACAGGATTATTAGTCTCCTCCAATCTATGAGTGCTAAAAACAAATTACTGTAGAACTGGATAGCTTAAGTGATTGGAAATAGGATATAGAGATTTTCAGCTCTAGGTCACTGGTTTGTGTAAGCCACTGGTGATGTCTTTAGACACATTCTCCTCTCATTCTGCTAATGAGATATACATAACATGTAATTTCCATGGTCCAAAAGTAAAATTTTCCTACTGCCAATCACTGTAGCAAAATTAAGTATGTAAGAGATTACATACAATTTCCTGACATTAGTGTACTCCTATGTACACTTACAAGTACATTCCTGAACATTATGGGACTTTCTTGCAAGTAAATCTGCATATAATTGTGCTGTCAGTTACCGTGGCAACAGTGAATGTCACATTTAGTTTATTGTGGGAAAGGCAGGCATTTCTTTTTTTTCTTTTTCTGCAGCTATCAGAAATATGCTTCCTAAGCATTTTCTGCATTTTTAGAAAACAAAATTCAGAGCCAAAAAAATGTTGCTATTTTTCAATTAGAATTCCATAGCAACAGAGAAAAGCTGTGACCTCCACTAGTGATTAAATTGGCTGTAATTATCAAGTGATACAATTCAGAGACAAGGAAGCATGCTTCTTTGTTCTACAAACAAAATTACTATTTAATATAACCTCTACCACCATGATTTTTTTTGGAAATGTACATGCCCAACACGGTATATGCATAATATGCTCCAACACTTAATTAAAAACTATTTATCAGAAAATTTATTCTATAGAATTTCACTGTAATTGTAGCAGGTTGTGTTGGAACCGTCAAAGAAAGGGAGACACACCTATGCACGGGAATGAGGAACAAAGGGAATCAAGCAAGCAACTGAGAGCAGCAATTTTTGACTTGGCTGTATGTGTGGCAAAGAACAGAAATTAGAAGAAAATCTCAGCTTGAGAAAGGAAAAGCAGTTTAATGAATAATTCAATTTCAAACAGTTGTGTAAGGAGTAACTGTGAATGTTAAGGTAATAAAAGTACTGTACTGTTCATGTACGTGAGAGAGATGTGGAACTTTTCAAACCAGTTTTGGAAATCAGCCAGCACAGAAGAGGGGCTAGGAAATAACAAGATTTCTTTTAAACAGTGCCACAGAATCAGGGCATACACAAGCCTCTGTTGCCAAGATCATCCATGCAAAAAATTATGTGTCTTGCAGTATGTAACCACAGAAATAAAAAGCTTTAGGAAAAAAATGATTGTAAACATGAAACTGCAATCTCCTTGGTTCCACAAACAAGCCAAACAAGAGGATGATCATTCAGAATGAATTTGATGTCACCAACAGGTGAATTGGCCCAAAGATCCTAATTATGTAGCACTTTTGTCAAGTACAAATTTTACGGTCTGCCATCCACAGCAGCAAAAAGAAAAAGAAAAAGCTGAATAAATGTCAGTAAAGAAGATAGCACTGTACAGGATCTCAATTATAACCCCCTTTGACAAACACCCCAAACCCCCGAAAGGTAACCAGTTCATATCACTTCAAAAATGTTGAAAAAACATGTGATATCTTGGAAAGAGGCAGAGTAATCTTGACAAATTAATTTTTAACACTTTTATCTACAGAAATAGTTTGGAAGATTTCTGTTCTTTCGCACATATGTAAGTAACATGATCCTGTGTAAAATGAGTCATGTAGCATATAAAGATCAACCAGTAAAATGAGCTATGTAGCATATGCAGTTCAGCCAAAGTCCTTAAATCAACTTCTTCAGACATTCAAGGGAGTTCATCATTATATAAATGTATTTTGTTGTTGTAGTTAATTGCCCTCATCACCGACTCATGGCACTCCTGTGGGTGAGATATCTCCAAAATCTTTAACCTCCACTGCTCCACTTTGGTCCCACAGATTTAGGCCTGTAACCTCTCTGATTGACATCTGGCACACAATCTTCCTCTATTTCTACTGCTTTCTACCTTTCTTAGCATTATTGTCTTTTCTAATGAGTCATGCATTCTCATGATGTGGCCAAAGTAGAAGAGCAGGAAGGGTTCAGGCTTGATCTGTCCTAGGATCCATTTGTTTGTCTTTTTGGTTGTCCACAGTTCTCAGCACTCTTCTCCAGCACCACATCTCAAATGAGTTTATTTTCTTCTTATCGGCTTTCTTCACTGTCCAGATCTAAAATCCATTCATGTTGATAAGAAATGCAATGGTTTGGATGAGTCTAACATTAGGGCACTGTTGTATATCTTTACTCTTTAGGATATTGTCTAGTTCTTTCATTGCTGCCCTTCCCATATTGAGTCTTCTTCTGATTTCTTGACTGCAGTCTCCATTCATAATCTCTATTTACAACCTAGGCTGACAATGTTCAAGTTGTGTTTGGAGTTGCTACTTTATTAATCCTACCAGGGAAAAATAACGTAGTATTTTTCTTACATGTATATAGTGTTTACGCAGAATACATGAGGAAAAGCAACTTGCAGTGCTTTGTGATTTAAATCTAACAAGCTTTACTTCAAACACGAAACATACTCAGCAAAAATGCTGCTATATCATAAAGAATTCAGTGATGAGATTAGCCACCTTCAACATATAAGTTACAACATATTTTCCAAACTAATACTGTATAGAGATATTTAATTTGTACCAATCATTTGAGGGTGGTATGAGCACTTCCTTATTCATCCCATTAAGCTGCCATCTTGCCGTAAGGAACTATTGAGTGATCAAGTTAATTTTCTCATAGCAAAGCAGCTTCATTTATATACCGCTTCATATTATACTGCTTCAAATCACACTATGGGATGTCTAAACGGTTTACAAGTAAGCTCATTGCCCCCCAACAGTTGGGTACTAATTTTAGTGACCTCGGAAGGATGCAGGCCTGAGTCTAGCCTGAGCCCTGGCTAGTATTGAACTCACAACCTTGTGGTCTATGCGTGAGTGGCTGCAGTACAGGCATTTAATCACTGTGCCACCAGGGCTCATAGGACTTTTGTCCATGTTTTATTGGGGGAGGTCAGCAGGTTAAAAAGTGTATGTGCTTGGGACGACTAGAGCAGTTAGGTAGTCTCATGGACTTAAAGCCTTTCTCATGGACTTAAAGCCTGCGGTTTTGCATATTCACGAATGGGGCCCGCCCCATTCATACCTATGGGGCTTGATTATTGCTGATTTTCCGTTTTCGTGGAGGGGGGGGTCCAGAATGGATCCCACGTGAAGACGGAGGGCTGACTGTACTTTGAAAAAATATTAGGAATTGTATTGCTATATTGTATCTTCATTTATTGTGTTTTTATTGTATTTTTATTGTATATTTGTATTTTTACTGTTTTGTTAGTCACTCAGCTTTGGTTAAAGCGCACCTAACACATTTCTTAAATTAATAAACAAAGAAGTTATTTACATTCAGAAAATGTAAAATTCAGTGTTGGATTCACTACTAATACAGAAACAACTGTACTTATGAGCTGTCTCTAACCTTCAAAAGTCCTACAAATACTGGAATTAATTACCTCTGTCCTAAATTCTATTATTTGCAGTACAAGAGAAAGAACTGCCTTTCCCTTTGAATGAATTAACTCACGGGTAGGCAACCTTTTTGAGCTGGGGGCCGGGTTGCTGTCCTTCAGACAATTGGGTGGCCGAAGCACCCAAAATAAATAAATAAATAAATAAAAATAATATTTTTTAAAAAAATAAAAAAATAAAATAAAAAATATGCATGCACACTCTCTCAGCCCAAGAAAAGCCATGGGAAACCCCCTGTGGAGATTTTGCCAAGAAAACCCCAAGAACAATAACAACAATAATCAATATCATCATGGTGGGCAGTGGCGGCAGTGGGGGATGGCGGGGGTGGCGGCAGGACTGGCCTGGGGCTGGCTCAAAGGCCTCGGGAGGCCGCATTCGGCCCCGGGCCTTAGGTTGCCTACCCCTGAATTAACTAGTTCCTTGACTTACAGCCTGACAGACTAATTCTATTCTGCTGTATAATTTATATGCATATTCAGCAGGAGTTTGCATTTTGATTTAGTGCTGACTATTTACCAATCAACACAATTTAACCAAACATGCACATTCAGCCATCAGTGATTAAATTGTGATAAACATGAAATTTCCACCAGTTTTAAATTCATTCCTACAAATCTGGAGAAAGAAGATTCAGATTCAAATTTCACTGCCAGAAAGCAAATCTGTTGATCTTGGGGAAATTATTGCTTCCAAACCAAACACAACTTGTAATCACAATTTAATCACTGATACAACTTACTCATTTATTTATCTGTATATCATTATTAATAGTAACTCACCTAATGCAAGAATGACAGAAAGAAGAATTTCAAAGTACAATGCAAACAGGACACCAGGAAACCAGAGTTCAAATCCTGCTCAGTCATGGAAAGCTACTGGATGGCCCTGGGCAGGTCACATTCTCTCAGCCTCAGGGGAAGGGAAAGACAAACTCCTGCTGAACAACAACTGCCCTACATACCCCTATAAAAGTTCGTTTTAGGGTTGCCATTTATTGGAAATGACTTGAAGGCACACCAAAATAACACAAACAGGAAGCACAACAAACATTCTGGCTAAACCTCTATTAAGTACTTTACACACAGGAATAAGCCTTATCAGCCATAATGGATAAAATTGGCACAGAGAAAACTAAGCGATGGTTTGAACCTGATTATTATTTAAAGTGCCTTTATTCATTAGTGAAGCATATCTACTTGCTTGCTTCTCAGGACATTCCCAAAACCCGGTAATGTATCAGATTGTGCCGGGATGTATGCCACAAGGTATCTACAAATAGATTCCATCCCTTTAGTGAGGGGAAAGGATCACAAGAATCAGATATAGGAATGTCAGTCCACTCCTACATCATGTGTTACTTTACACAAGGGGTGGGGATGAGCTGCTGCAGGCATGCCTGACAGCCCATTGTGTGTGGAAGAAGTCACACAACGGTAAATCTCAGGCTGCATCTGCTTTTGGTCTCGAGTGTTTCTAATCTCTAGTGTTTCCATCTTTTAAACTGTTTATATTGTACTTTTGCTCTAATGCTGCAAGTTGCATAGGTGAATTTGCCCAAAAGATCCTAATTACATAGCATTTCTGGAATCTGTTAAGGAGAGCTAGTGTGGTGTAGTGGTTTGAGCGTTGGATTAGGACTCTGGAGACCAGTGTTGAAAGCCTGGTTCGGCCATGTAAACCCACTGGGTGACCTTGGACAAGTCACATTCTCTCAGCCTCAGAGGAGGCAATGGCAAACTCTCACTGAAGAAACTTGCTAAGAAAACCCCAGGATAGGGTCACCTTAGGGTTGCCAAAAATTGGAAACAACTTGAAGGCAAAACAACAACAACATTCCTTCTGCCATTCCCTTCTCCTTTTGGGCCACATCTTTTTTAGATTGTATGCTTGAGGGCAGGGAACTGTCTAATAAACAGTCTGTAAAACACTCTGAGAGCCTTTGTGGCAGAAGAGCTGGGAATAAATTTATTGTGTGCCTTCAAGTAGTTTCTGACTTATAGAGATCCTAAGGCATGGGGTTTTCTTGGCAAGATATGTTCAGGGGAGGTTTGCCAATGCCTTCCCTTGAGGCCGAGAGTGTATAACTTGCCCAAAGTCACCCAATGGGTTTGACAGCCAAGTGGGGAACCAAGCCCTGGTCTCCAGAGCCATGGTCCAACACTCAACCACTACTCTAAATACTCCAGATCAGTGATTCCCAAACTCTGACCTTCCAGATATTTTGGATTTCACCTCCTAGATTCTTATTATTTATTTATTTACTTATTGTATATATTTGTATCCCGCTCTTTTCCCAGAACTGGGACTCTGAGGGGCTCAACAATATTGAAAGAACAATGCAATTAAGAGTCCCAGACTATTGCTCAAGATGGCTGTGGCTTTTGGAGCTGGAGTCCAAAGCACTAGCAGGACCAGAGTTTGGGATCCCTGCAGGCTAGATGAAACAAAATCTTTGGACTACAGTTTCCAGAATTCCTCCTCACAAGCAATCCCACTGGGAGATGCTGGGAATGGTTGCATGAAGTAATAATTTTAGCTCTGCTGCCAAGAAATCTCTTAGCCTGAAGGGTTTGTAATCAGATTGCCCCGTTGCTGTACAAGAAGAAGAAGAAGGAAGAAGAACCAGCTTCTTGGCAGAGGCAAGTTGGCACCTGTGGCATTTGCAAAGGCATGCACTTGTTGTGTGTGTCTCTGTCCAGCAACAGCTGTCACCAACACCAATCACATTACAACACATCACACAGCAGAAAATGCTGCCCTTTCCTCTTCCCCAGTGAGATCCTGTAGCACCTAACTGAAATTCTTTATATTCCAGTTCAGTTTAAGAAGCTGGCTGAAATAATTTCAGTTATAGTCTCAAAGGTGCTACACAGCCCTTTACATACTGATTCTACAGACTGACACAGCTATATCATTGAATTTCCCCTTCCCAGTACAGTATAATGATTTTATGATTATCATTTATCACCACCACCACCACCACAAAGGGACAGATAATGTTCAAAGACATAGCCGTGTTGGTCTGTGGAATCAGTATGTAGTAGTGTCCTTGCAGCACCTTTTGTGACTAACTAAGGGGGGTTGCAGGCTGCCAGAAATAGTGCAAATTGAGTCCATTTTTAGGGTTAGGGAATCACGGGAACTGTACTTTATTGTGGCACCAGAGTTCTCTGACAGAGAAGGCTCAATGTCTCAGGGGAAAAAAACAGTTCCCATGATTCCCTAGCACTAACCCTAACCCTAAAAGTGGACTCAATTTGCACTATTTCTGGCAGTCTGCAACCCCTCTATGAAGTTGGCAACATGAGCTTAAAAGTCTGGATTTGGCGATGCACCACCACAAAGGGAGAGACTTTTCCCCCCCTCCAGACAAAGCCAGGGAAGGCAGCCAAGGCACGCCTGGCTCTTTAAACCCTCACTGAGGAGGGAGGCCTCCTGGCCATGGCCACCTCCTCTATCTAAGCTTGGCCCGCCGGCTCTTACCTTGGCTTTGCCGGCCTCCAGCTTCTTCTGCCTCTCCTCGTCCTCCATGGCTCCTGGGCGGGAGAAAAAGAGGGAGAGACCAGAGTGTTACCAGGCTCAGTGGAGAGAGGGGCCCTTGGTTGCCCCCCGAGCCAAAATGGAGCCCGTCCCTCCTTCCCTTCCCTTCCCTCCAGTCACACACTCGCTCTCTCTCTCTGTCCTCCTGTCACAGGGAAAGAAGAAGAAGAAGAAGACTCCGTGGCCGACCCACCGGCGCCGCCATCTTCATCTCCACGTAAACATGCGGCCGAGGAAAATGACGTCCCTGCGGTTGCCACCTCCTTCTCTACTCTTAAGACGCCCGTTAACTACTTGGTGCAAAGCACACAGCAGAAATAATCCCGCCTGAGGCTGCCCTGGCTCAGTGGATAAAGAATCCTTCATTGTGACGCCAGAGCTCAATGCGTCACAGAACTACAGTGCCCAGAATTCCATAGTATCGTTGAAGGTCCAAAACAGACGCTGCAGAAATAATCCAGTCTGAGACCACTTTAACTGCCCTGGCTCAGTAGCTAAAGAATCCTTCATTGTGGTGCCAGAGCTCTCTCTTGACAGAGAAGGCTCAGTGCCTCACAGAACTACAATTCCCAGAATTCCATAGCATTGAGCCATGGCAGTTGAAGGTCCACAACACACAGCAGAAATAATCTAGTCAGACTGCCCTGGCTCTGGCTAAAGAACCCTGGGAATTATAGTTTGTTGTGGTGCCAGGGCTCTCTCTGAGAAGGCTCAATGCCTCACAGTACTACATTTCCCAGAATTCCATAGCATTGAGCCATGGCAGTTGAAGGTCCAAAACACACACTGGAGAAATAATCCAGTCTGAGACCACTTTAACTGCCCGGCTCAGTGGCTAAACAATCCTTAATTGTGGTGCCAGAGCTCTCTCTTGACAGAGAAGGCTTAATGCCTCACAGAATTATACTTCCCAGAATTCCATAGCATTGAGCCATGGCAGTTGAAGGTCCAAAACACACAGCAGAAATAATTCAGCATGAGACCACTTTTAACTGCCCTGGTTCAGTGGCTAAGGAATCCTGAGAATTGTAGTTTGTTGTGGCACCAGGGCTCTCTGACAGAGAAGGCTCAATGCATCACAAAACTACAGTTCCCAGAATCCTCAGGGCAGTTAAATTGGTCTCACACTGGATTATTTCTGCAGTGTGTTTAGAACAGGGGTAGGCAACCTTTCCCCTTTAAGGGCCGAGGGACTTCAGCTCCCAGAAGCCTCAGCCATGTTGGCCAATAGTCCCATGTTGGCCAATAGCTCCTGGGATTCTGGGAGCTGAAGTCCCTCGGCCCTTAAAGGGGAAATGTTGCCTACCCCTGGTTTAGAATTTGCCTCCTTTGAGGAGTTATTTTTTTGCCTCCGCTGTTCCTCTGAAGTAAATCTGAGGCGAGTCACTAGGCCCCAGACTCAAGTTGCCTCAGAGGAGTGATGGAAGGAAGCACAGCCTGTTGTGTGGTTTCCAACTTACGGCGAACCTATCACAGGGTTTTCTTGGTGAGTTTCTTCAGAGGGAGTTTGCAGTTCCCATCCTCTGAGGCTGAGAGAATGTGACTTGCCCAAGGTCACCCAGTGGTTTTTACGGCTCAATCGCTATTCAAACTCTGGTCTCCAGAGTCGTAGACCAATGCTCAAACCACTACCATCCTTGTGTATACAGTATTTCAGTGTTCGGTGACTCCCAAACTCTGGACTTCCAGTTGTTTTGGACTTCAGCTCCCAAAAGCTTAAGCCATCTTGGCCAATGGTGAAGGATTCTGGGAGATGAAGTCCAAAACACCTGGAAGACCAGAGCAAGGGAATCACTGGATTAAATAGAGCCATAGTCCAGCAGGGGTAGGCAACCTTTCCCCTTTAAGGGCCGAGGGACTTCAGCTCCCAGAATCCCAGGAGCTATTGGCCAACATGGGACTATTGGCCAACATGGCTGAGGCTGCTGGGAGCTGAAGTCCCTCGGCCCTTAAAGGGGAAAGGTTGCCTACCCCTGCCTTCAACCAGTACACCATGCTGGCTGTTGTGGTTGTGTGCCTTCAAGTCATTTCCAATTTATGGTGACCCTAAGGTGTTATTTTTTGGCCTCAGCCGCTCCTCTGAGGTAAATCTTCTGAGGCAAGTCGCTAGGCCCCAGACTCGTTGCCTCAGAGGAGAGGCGGGAGGAAGCACGGCTTGTTGTGTGCTTTCCAACTTATGGCAAACCTATCACAGGGTTTTCTTGGCAAGTTTCTGCAGAGAGGGTTTGCCATTGCCGTCCTCTGAGGCTGAGAGAGTATGACTTGCCCAAGGTCACCCAGTGGGTTTCATGATTGAGTGGGGATTAATTTAAATAATCCAACACTCAAAACACCACACCACGGTGCCTCTGTTATCATGTGCCTTCAAGTTTTTTTCCGAGTTAGGGCCACCTACCACAGGGTTTTCTTGGCAAGTTTATTCAGATGGGAATTTGCTGTTGCCATCCTGAGGCTGAGAGAGTGTGACTTGCCCAGTGGGTTTCATGGTGGACTGAGTATTTTAACCCTATGTGGCTTGCCCAGGGTCACATATAGTGGGTTTTCATCTACCTGAGCGGGCATTTGAACCCTGCTCTCCAGAGTAATAGTGCAAGGCTCAAACCACTGCACCATACTGTCTGTTCTTGTGTGCCTTCAAGTTGTTTCTGACTTATGGCGAACCCTGCTCTTCAGAGTCTTAGTCCAGTGTTCAAACCATTACACCATGCTGGCTCTCTGTTTGTGTGCCCAGGGTGACCAGATAGCCTAACCACAAAGAAGGACAAGGCACCATAAAGCACGGGACATTCAAGTAAAATGTAGGATATGACCAAATATAATGTGTAGGACATTATCAAATACTGTATAGTAAAACTACTAATATAAATTCATGCTTCTTAGTCATGCTCAAAGTGAAGAACATTTTGGAATTCCTCCTGGCCAGAATGGTGAAATGGAGGACATGTCCTGGAAAAGGAGGGCATCTGACCACCCTGAGTATGCCACTAAAGGGCCTTTACAGACTGCCAGAAATAATGCAGCTTGAGACCACTTTAACTGTCCTGGCTCAGTGCTAGGGAATCATGGGAATTGTACTTGTTTTCTGAGACATTGAGCCTTCTCTCTCAGAGAGCTCTGGTGCCACAGTTCCCATGATTCCCTAGCACTGAGCCAGGACAGTTAAAGTGGTCTCAAGCTGCATTATTTCTGGCAGTCTGTAAAGTCATTTCCGATTTATGGCAACCCTAAGGTGAACCTATCATGGGGTTTTCTTGGCAGGATTTGTTTAGAGGAGGTTTGCCATTGCTATCCTCTGAGGCTGAGAGCGTGTAAGGTCAACCCAGTGGGGTTCAGGACAGAGCCGGGAATCGAACTCTGGTCTCCAAAGTCCTAGTCCAGCACTCAACCCATTAAGGGTGCATCTACACTGTAGAAATACCGTAATGCAGTTTGACTCCGCTTTAAGTGCAGTAGCTCCATCATATGGAATCCTGGGATTTGGAATTTCACAAGACCTTTAGCCTTCTCTGCCAAAGAGTGCTCGTGCTCTGTAAAACTACAAATCCCAGGATTCTGTAGGCTGTAGGATTCTGTAGGATGGAGCCATGACAGTTAAAGTAGTGTCAAATTGCATTATTTCTACAGAGTAGACGCATCCCTGCCCAGTAAGCTGGGTTTATTTTAAGCGGAGTTGAAACTTGGGATGCCAGGACTTATTGGTTGAACAGGGCTTTAAGAGCTTTTTCCTGACAACCAGATGGACAGGTTGACTTTTTAGAGACCAGTGCCTCTGAGCATGTCAGGAATCCAAATAAAGATGGCCATGCTGGCCCATGAGGAGAAGAATCCAAAACCTATGCAGTATTTGAACAGTAACTGTATTAGGATCAACTAAAATGGCAAAAAAACCTACATGCTTTCAGGTTTTCCAGAACTCTTAATAGGGAAGGCACTGATGGACCAAAAAGTCCAAAACTTAAAGTGACATGTTGTTCTGTTGAGTTGTAAACACAGCATCTAAACTGGGATTTGTAGACTGAATTGAGTAGTCACTGGTAGGTGGTGCATAAATAATTACAGGTAGCAGTGCATTTTGACACAGAAGCTGATTCCCACTTGTTAAAAGATACAATCCAGATAAAAACTCAGATCTGCCTCTTGCTTTGGGTTTAACTCACAAGCTTCTATCCTTACTATTAGAACCACAAAGGAAAATCCACTGAAGCTTAATGGTCTTCAGGAAAGATTTTTAAAAGTATTTATCTTCAAAAGATGCACATTGCACAGTACTGGGTGGAAGTAAGGATGGCCTTGGGCCACTTTAAAATTAAATTGGACACATTCATAGGGGATGTTGATGGTTACTACAAAGCATTGTATACACACAAAGAGGTACATCCTCCAATTGTCTTCAGGTATCAGTTGCTCAGAAGTACAATGGTCCCTTCACATTCAGTGGGGTTAAGAGTGAAGGACCCCCGTGAATGTGGAAAAACCGCAAATAAAAAAACATTAGTCTTTTTATCTGAGAAAACACCTTTCTAGGAATCTCCGGGTCCTCCAGTGCAACTCTATGGTCAACATCTACCACAAGTTGATTACAGAATCATGCTGGAAGACCGACAAATGCCTAGAGAAATGATTTCTCTAGGAATTTCTAGGTCCTCCAGTGCAACTCTATGGTCAGCTTCTGGCAAAGTTGCGCTGGAGGACTTAGAGATTCCTAGGTAAAGGTAAAGGTATTCCCTGTTGACAAGGTTGTCAAGTTGTGTCCAACCATAGGGGACGGTGCTCATCTCCATTTCTAAGCCGAAGACCAGTGTTGTCAGAGACTACTCTGTGATCATGTGGCCAGCATGAATACACAGAATGCTGTTTACCTTCCCACCAAAGTGGTACCTATTTATCTACTTGCATTTGCATGCTTTCGAACTGCTAGGTTGGCAGAAGCTGGGACTAGTGATGGAGCTCACCCTATCAAGTGGCACCTGGGCCTTGATCTGCCAACTTGCTGATCTTGCAATTAACAGAGTCAACATCTTAACCACTTGAGCCACTGCATCCCTGTTAGAGATTCTCAGAGAGAACATATTAATTCATAGAAAGTCCATAAGCAGGACCCAAGTAGAATACCCCTTTGCTTGTACAAAGCCTTCCACATTTGTGGCTTTGACTTTTGCAGATTTGATTACAGTCGTACCTCTACTTACGAATGCTTCATCTTACGAAAAATTCGACTGATGAAACGCGCCCCCGGATAAATTTTGCTTCGACTTTCGAAAGTGTTCAACTTACGAAAGCCAAACTCGCGGAGACGCTGCATTTTCCAATGGGCTGCCCCTGGAAGCGGAGAAGCTTCTCCGCTTCCAGGGACCGCCCATTCAAGGCCGCGGCTGGAAGGAGGCCTCCTTTTAGCCCCGGCCTCGCTGCTTTATGGGCTTGGTCCCCGAAGCGGAGAAGTCCTCCTCCGCTCGGAGGACCAGGCCCATAGAAGAGCGAGGCCGGGGTTAAAGGGACGCCACGCGTCCCTTTAACCCTGGCCTCTGTGCTCTATGGGCTTGGTCACCGCGGCGACCAGGCCCATGGAACAGCAAGGCCGGGACCAAAGGGATGCCCGGCGTCCCTTCAACCCCGGCCTCGCTGCTCTATGGGCCTGTTTGCCGAAGCGCCAATCAGGCCCATGGAGCAGCAAGGCCGGGACCAAAGGGATGTGCGGCGTCCCTTCTACCCCGGCCTCGCTGCTCTATGGGCCTGGTCACCGAAGCGGCAACCAGGCCCATGAAGTAGCAAGGCTGGGACCAAAGGGACGCGCGGCATCCCTTCTACCCCAGCCTCGCTGCTCTATGGGCCTGGTCACAGAAGCGGCGACCCGGCCCATGGAGCAGCAGGGCTGGGACTGAAACATATCTGTTTCAGCAAGCGTTCCCACCCTAGATGTAAAAGCTCTTGTCTGTTGCCCCTGTGTATGACCCTGGACTTGATATCGATCTTCCTTGCCCTACCCCTAACTGTCGTGATTTATCTCTGCTCCCCGTTGATTTTTCTAACTTGTTTTTAACTTGTATTGTAT
>CM034710.1:99742262-99784872 GCA_020142125.1 Phrynosoma platyrhinos
GCTGTCGGAACGGATTAATTTCGTAAGTAGAGGTACCACTGTATTTGCGGTTTTGATTAGCAAAACAAAGCAAAGCAGCTTCATTTATATACCACTTCATACCGTGCAATGGAGTGTCTAAGTGGTTTACAACTGTAAGCTCATTGCCCCCCCCCCAACAGTTGGGTACTCATTTTAGTGACCTCGGAAGGATGCAGGTCTGAGTCTAGCCTGAGCCCTGGCTAGTATTGAACTCGCAACCTTGTGGTCTATGAGTGAGTGGCTGCAGTAAAGGCATTTAACCACTGCACCTTAAGAGATTCCTAGAGAGAGAACATATTAATCAAATCCACAAAAGTCAAAGTTGCAAACATGGAGGGCCAACTGTACAAGCAAAAGGGTATTCTGCTTGGGTCCTGCTTATGGACTTTCCATTGACTACTGGCTAGAAACTGCATATGTGAGCAGGAACTGGAACTGGATAGTATTGCTCTTATATTCTGTGTGGGAGAGAGAAGTAAAGGGAAACATGATTCACCACCAAAGCCGGATAGAGTATATTTCCATCCACTAACAACATTTATATCCATGATGGGACTGGGGAAGAGCTGTGGATGTTGCTTTTTGGACTACAATTTGGAGAATCCCACATCAGCTTTGCCACTGGGAGATTCTGTGAATTGTAAGAACAAATATTTTTCCCAGACCTAGGGAGCATGGCTTCTAGACTAAAAGATGACACCCTGACAGACTGGGAGAGGATAGATACAAAAGAAAACATTCCTCTTGTACTTTACACTTTTGTGTAAATGAGGAAGAATTGATAAATATGAGGGACGTAATACAAAGATAATGTGTTGGAATTCACTCTACTTTATAGCTATAAAATGTAATGGAGATCTATTAGTTTAGGCTAAGTTCCAGTCACCTCTTCCCTTTTTAGAAATGGAGCACAGTGTCTAACATTCTGCTTTTTCTGGTTGCCCTTTTCTCAGACTCACTCTGTTGAACTGTGGGGCCCATTATGTGGCTTCAGGCCAGTCACTGTCATTCATCCCAGCCAAGTTGACTCATTTATGAACTGGGACATTTTCCAGAATACTAGCCATATTATTCTGTTGAAGCAAAAACAGTAAATATGGTTGTGGCATCTTAAAGACAAATATATTTATAATGGCATAAAGTTTGGTAAATTACAGGGCACCTGTGTTCCATGAAAGTCTGTAACAAAGAGCTACAAGGCTCTTTGTTGTTATGATGTGGCAATAATAATACAAACTACATACTGCTTGTACTTCTGAATCACTTTGCAAATGTGTAGCAAATAGCTACTCTACAAAGCTAATTATACCAATAACCCCATAAATCACAGCTAACTAAGGGGCTAAGCAGACGGGCGGCCGTGGGCCGCCCTGGGAAGCTGCGCCGCGGGACTGAGGCATCCCCATGCCTCGATCCTGCGGCGCACCTTCGCCGCCCCTGAAAGGAGCACTAAATCAGCGCTCCTTTCACAAGTCACCGAAAGTGCGTCGCAAAAGGCTGCGGTGCACTTTCGGCAACTTTTCCGCCGCAGCGTTTGCAAACGCTGCGGCGGGAGGTCCTCCTCAGAGCGCCGGCCGTGCGGAGGGCTGGCTGCTCCGAGGACGACCTTGGGAGAGGGTTGGGGCACCGAGTGTGCAGCTGCCCCTCCCCTTCCCTGCGCCCAAGATGGCCTTTTAAGCCGTCTGCTTAGGCCCTAACTGCCCTATTTTTCAGAATACATCACTTGTCAGGGCTGTAAAACAAGTCTCCCTAGACCCGTGATGGAGAACTTATGGCACGCGTGCCAGAGATGGCACACAAAGCCATTTTCTCTGGCACACAGAGGATGGGGAGATGAAGGAAGAGGCACGGTACCTGTTTCTTCTGCTTCCTGGCCCTCCCTGGCCTTCAACTGCCTCTCCAGAGGCAGCTGAAGGCTGGGGATAGCATGGGGGGGGAAGGAGGAATAGGCGCGCACCTGTTCCTCCTCCTTCCCGACTCTCCCCTGCCTTCAGCTGCCTGTTCAAATGTGAAAATGGAACCATCAAAGCTGGTCACTGTTTGATTCTTAGGGTGTATCAACTAGAGTGTGTCCACTAAGAGTACAGAAAGAAAAGCAGCAGAGAAGTCCACAGTGCCCACTATAGGCCAGGAGAGACCTCTCCAAATGCTGAGACTGCAACTCCTAGCAGCCCTAGGCAGCATAATTAGGGATGCTGGAAGTTTTAGTACAATTCCCATCTCTGCCATAACCCTATGAAAGCTAACTTTTTAAGGTATATATTTTATTAATGCATTTTATACTTGCAATCAGTAATCGGATACATGTTCAGAATAAATCTAGTCGCATTCTTCTGCGTGTATGTGTGTGCGCCTTTGTCATCTGTCAAAGTATGGTGGTCCCATGAATTTAAGTATTGCTATATTCAGAGACTTAAAAAATACAAAAATACAATTAATGTGGTTATTGTACTTTATTTAGAAATGCTCCTTCTTTTGCGGTGCTCATCATGCTAGTGGAGGAGTGGGCAAAGTGCAGCTTGTGGGCCATATGTGGTTATACTCAGTTCCAACAACACAGGCTTTCAAATGGACATTACAAATTATCTCTTTCAGGCTGTGTTTCCCTTTCAGTGTTGGCTTAATGTGATACTGAGCTGATTTTATTTATTTCAACTCTTACAGCTTAATTTATCTCTATATATTATTAGTAATACATACCAGTTTGATTTGTGTAATATATGGATCTGTGCTTTTATGGTTCTCTGTTTTGATACCCTGAAAAGTGCAGCAAGGACACTTCATTTGTGCAGTAAATAAATAAAACCAGTGGTTTCAGTAGATTGTGTAAATCACAGCCTGATCTTATGTATAATTAGGCATACTTGAAACCAATTAAGTGAGCCTAGATGCGCTTGAAGAACCAGCAAGACATAGTAGTTTGAGTGTTGGCCTATGACTCTGGAGACCAGGGTTCGATTCCCAGCTTGGCCATGAAAACCACTAGGCAAGTTACATGCTCTTAGCCTCAGGAGAAGGCAATGGCAAACCTCTTCTGAAAAAACTTGCCAAGAACACCCCATGATAGGTTTACCTTAGGATTGCCATAAATTAGAAACAACTTGAAGGCACACAACAACAACAAAGTGTGCTTATGGTAGATCTGCATAGAATTAAGCTGTTAAATTAATGTGATTCAACCACTGCCATAAGAATTAATTTTAAATTACTACACAAGAGCCTTTGGCTAGGAACATCTTTCTGCCTTAATTGACTGAGCAACATATGCCCCCTTTCTAAAATTTGGCATTATCTGTTTACATGGAGTGGATTATCTCCTTTGAACATAGAACAATAAAATAAAAAAATGATATATAAAATAGAACAATACAGTTTAGTGTCCACACTGATATAATTCTTATTTTTAATTTAAAAAATTATTTGGTTCATCTATCCAGTTTTCAAAGAAGCAAGATTTAATCTGACATTTACAGTGCACATTTATTGGCTGTGACAATATAACTGCTATGGAACCTTAAAATATTTCTGAAGATTCTTTTTGTTCAGAAAATGACACTCTACTGTATTTGGCAGTCTCTTAAAGGGAATTGAAAAGTCAGGCTGACTGGAGTAGAGGCCCATGTCTGATAGCACAGTGATAAATCTTCATGACATCATTCATAGGACCTTATCACACGGGGTCCAAAGCAGACAGAATCCAAAAGAAATCCCGACCTAATACGTATTATTATTCCGTGTGTTCACACGATGTCGCACAGAACCACACAGAACCCCGACAGAACCCCGAACGAATCCGAAACGAATTGAGATCTTTTGAATTTTGGTTTCTTTAGGAAGTACAAGTGCGCGACGGGAATGATTTCGCTTTTACAGTAAGTCCGATATGCATATGAACAGGCAATACGTATTGGGGAGCATTTCCCCAATACGTATTGTGGAGTATTTCCCTGCCCCCGCTTGCGCCGTGCCGGCTTGGGAAGGAGGGGTATGTTTGACAGCTGGCTGTCACCCAAACCCCTCCTTCCCAAGCCGGCGCGGGGCCATGTCTGGGATTTTCTGAATTGTGTGTGAACGGCAAATATGTATCCAGGATTCACTTTAATGGAAGTGCAATAATTGCGCGATGATGCTAGTTGCGTCTGATAGCCATTTACGTATTGTGGGGTTCCTTTCGGTTTAGTCCTGGATTTGTTCTTATTTTGCTTTCTTATCGCTTTGTGGCCCGCGTGTAATAAGGTCCATCATGCCAATTATCACAGGTTTAAAGAGATTCCAAAATTCATTCAGCTATGTTAATTGCTTTCTACATCTCTGTGATGTGTATGTTTGTATACATGTATATACACTTCATTAAAGCAGGAGTACCTGATAATATATTGTTGGAGAAATACATCTCTTACCCTTAGCTACTGTGAGGATTGTAGTTCAGCTTAGAAGAAAGACAGAGGAGAAGAAAATAATATGCAATTGTCTCTGCTAATCAAGAAGTTGCAAGCTCTGACTCCACTATATTGCAACTCAGAACTGGAAAAAATTAGTATAAAGTTTTGAGAAGGACTTCTGCAGAGACTCCAAAGCAGGAAGATAAAGAAGCATGGTAGCTGAAGAACAGGATAGAGTATGCAGACATTAAAATGTAGGTCATTCAGGGAACACTAGGAAGAAGTGATAGAGTTCTGAGTGGACAAAAAGTAAAGAGGATAGAAAGGAAGCAAGGAAGGAGACATTTGTAAATTATGCATTAGGACAGACAGAGCCCTGTATGGATGGCAGGAAAAGTGGAGGAGAAACAAACAATAAGTGCTAACAGGCACTATAAAATACCATAATGATTGTGAATATTAACTTTTGTTTAAATTAAACTGTGAGGGCCAAAACAGATGTAGTGCCATGTCAATCATGAATAAATGACTTTACCACGCAAGTATTCCGCATATGCCCTATAACGTGCAAAACATTAAGTGATGATGCATCTCTGTATTTCAATTCCATTTAATATTATGTATATTAAAGAAAAAGAAAACATCTTAATAATATGATAATGTGATGAATTATAATCTTACAAAACTGACTGTATTCATTAGTACAGTTAGCTTACCTGTGACCAGTGACTTAAGCAGGTATGCCTGCAGCATTCTAACTACCTAGCATGCAGATAGATTGACTGATGTGGTATGGCTCTTTATATATGAAATACTGATAGAGCACTTTATCCATGGCTCACATCATACCTGTTTCAACCTTCATTCTAAAGCAAGTTGGCTTAAACCATGAGAATGCTAATTACAGTCGCCCCTCTGTTTTTGCAGACTTGATGTCTGTGTTTTACATATTCACAGAGGAGTAACCTCTGTTTAAATCAATGAGGCGCACCCCCATAGGCGTGTCCCTGCAGCCACCCACAGGGGTGCACCCCAATCAAACCTATGGGGCATGACTATTTGTGAATCTCCATTTTGGTGGAGGCGTCTGGAACGGATCCCCGCAAAAACAGAGGGTCGATTGTATATTGAGTTATAATTGTCTCACACAATATACCCCCCCTTTTTAGGGTTTGCAGCATTATTAGCAAGATAAAGTTGTATTTCTAAAGCATTGACACTATGAAATATTGTCTCCAAATGTGTTCCGTCTAATATGCTAAAGTAGATTATAAAGGACACAGGATTTTTTAAATACTGTCTGTTTCATACTCTATTTACTTAATTAATGTGACTTTCAGAATAGTTAGCCCCTAATATGTAATAAGTGTGATCCTTCTAGGGAGCAAAGGAGGATAGCAAAGGAATTAAGTCTGAGTCAATTACATAGTTGGATTAAAAACCCCTAACAACCCACATATCTAAGAGTATGGGTGTTGCTGGCAGAATTTTTCTTAGAATTCATAAATTCTGCAAATGAGACTACATACAGAGTCACAGGTCATTTAAATCTTAAGTGAAATCTTAAGTGATACAACCTGTAGAGAAACCAGAGTATAAATCTTAGGAAATGGTAGCTATTGTTTACAATGAAGCAACACTAAAATGCATCAAACTCAGTTAAAGTAGTAGCAACTTTCTCTGCCTTATATTTGTAGTAATTTTTCTATAGTTGAATTGCCACCAACTATGATAAAATTAATTAATTTTACTCACTCACTCCCTCCACGTGAAAAATATTAGTCTTGCAAATGGATAAGAAGCCTCTTTTACATAATTATTTTATTTGTTGAACATGCATCACCCAGTGAAATTTATCAGGGAAACTGAGACATCCAGTTTTCTTTAATCTTGGAGCGATGTATCTGTGAAAAGTCAATCTATGGCCAGGACTTTCTGTCTCACAAACTAATGTGATCTACAAGAGTGATGCTATAACATTTTATTCACATTGCCACTCAACGTCTTAAATGGCAAACATGAAAATGAAGAGTAAGTAGTAATATCAACAGCTGAAGATATGCTACTATCTTGTAAATAAGCCCATTCAACCATAATTTTTTTTGAATAGGGGGGAAAAATAGACTTTTATTCCTAGATTCTGCATCTGTACCCCTGTGATCTGCCAATGGAATTAAAGTCTATCTGACAGGAATAAATATTGTAAAAGAGATCTGTGAAGAAAAATTTGTGAAGCAGTGTGAAAACAAAGGAGGCACCTACATTTGAGGAACGACTGTGCCTGAGGCGTTATTTGATCTGAGTCTGCTCCTATTTCCATTCAACCAAGTAGGCTTTTGTGCATCGTGCTTTTGTACAGATAGGCTACTGAGTTCAATGTCCAGCTGTCAGATAATATATTAAAGATAAGTACAAAGCGTTACCATCACCATGGCAAAAAATATAATGATTTATTTTTATGTCCCCAGCTTAGTATTCCATGTTGTTTGTAACATGAGGGTATTTTTCTCCATTTGCTTAACTGCTTTGTATAATTTATCCCACAATGGAGCTGAACACAGCTCTGCACCAGAATATCCCCGTATGCATTGGTCTTTTCTGTTGCTATGGGAGCGACAAGGAAGGGATTTAGGTAGCACTTGCACTGTGCATTGTTCCAGAAGAAGAAAGAGAAGAATAGTTTTTCAAAATGGGGTTAACAGGGAAAATGACTCTCATGGGGGAGCATATGCCTCTGCTGATATACTGAGTGTGCTTGACCTACTGACCTTAAGTATTCTGCTTAAGCAAAAGAGACAGTCTCATCCTTAAGCTATACCAGGTGTCAGCTCAGAAGCGTAGAACCTGCAGACTATATGCGGGCTTTGTAGAAGTTTTACAAGCCTTGCATCTGGACTTTAGTTAAAATCCAGAGTCTCTGTGCAATTATTACCCCTACTCCAGTCCAAATAATAGCTTCCTGTTTGTTGGTCACAGTTTCTGCAGATAATGTCACACTGAGAAGAACCAAAAGGATTATAAAGTTTCCCCTCTATATCACAAATAAGGCACAACCATACTCACACCAGTCCTTCATAAAAGAAGGTAAACACATTATTGTATTTATGAAATATGAATCTAGTAGAATGCCAAATTTACCTTTTTCCCATTAACTTTTGTTGTTGTGTGCCTTCAAGTCATTTCTGCCTTATGGTGACCCTAAGGCAGGGGTAGACAACCTATGGCCCGGGGGCCGGATGTGGCCCCTCGAGCCCTTTGGACTGGCACCAGGCCGGTCCCGCCGCCGCCGCCACCACCCGCCATGATGATATTAATCACTGTTGTTATTACTTATTCTTGGGGTTTTGCCATGGCTTTTCTGGGGCTGAGAGAGTGTGCATGCATATATTTTAAATTTTTTAAATTTTTTTTAATTTTTTAAAATTAAATTTTAAATTTATTTATTTATTTATTTATTTTTGGTGCTTCGGCCCCCCAATTGTCTGAGGGACAGCAACCTGGCCCCCAGCTCAAATAAATTGCCTACCCCTGCCCTAAGGCAACCTTGTCATGGGATTTCTTGGCAAATTTGTTCAGAGGTTTGCTGTTGCCTTCCCTTGAGGTTGAGAGCATGTGACTTGCCCAAGGTCACCCAGTGGGTTTCATGGCCAAGATGGGAATCGAATCTGGTCTCCAGAGTCATAGCCCCAACACTTAAACCACTACACCACATTGATTCTTTTACTTCATGATAAATGTCCAGTCCACTTTGGTCTGTACAATAATTCCTATTTTTTATAAGATTAAGTTTAAAAAAATAAAATTAAGATTTCTGAGATGAGCTTTTGCTACAAGTATCAAGAAATTTCAAAAGAAAGAAAAAGATAATTTAGGGTTTAGGAACAGGAATTGCATGTCTAGGAGAGGAAATTGAGAATTTAATGTAACAGAACAAAATTGATATTGTTTAATACGTAAGAAAAGGAGCTTGGAAGAAATCAAATATGTACGGTAATGGAGAAAGCAAGAACAGTATTCAAGATCTCAGCTGTATAGTTAATACTTGGTTTTAGCTGTTTGCTCTCGTTTGCAGATATACTGTTTGAAGAGACCACAACATTCCTATTTTGGCAGGAAGACCAGCTAAAACACCAGCATTGATTGTAGTAAATTAATGTAGCCATTAAATTAATTAACTGTTAAACTGTTAAGCTGGATCATGTAGCTGTTACACTGGAGATATTGCGCTATTGTCCTTTGATTATTTAATTGAAGTTTAATTGTTATTGGATATTTTAGATTGTTCTGTTAACTAGACTAGTATCGTCATGTACCTTTTCTTTACAAAATGCTCCCATATGTGTCAGGAAAAAATGTATTACATGTATTAATTATATTATGTATTACATTATGTATTCATTGGCAAATTGATGCAAATATAGCCATATACTGAAAAATATGTATTCTGCATGCATTTATAAGATCATACCTAGTCATAAAGAAACTACACAAAACAATCCCTTCATGTTCATGCATAAATGCAGGTGCAGTTCACACTCGTGTTTCCTAAGCAACCAACATATCAATAAATGAATTTAATGTTGTAAAGAGATTGAGATAATCACTAATAAAGCATGAAGGACAGAATTCTTGTAATATTGCAGTAATACATACCCCTTGCAGAAAGGTCTCTTTGTTTTCTGGATCCTGGAGTTGTGCAGCTTATAGTTTGACAGATCTTAAGCTCCACATAGCTTTTTTGGGACATACTTTTTATTATACCTTATCTTTTAATTGAATGGGCAATAATGGTGTAGGTTTGTTGTTCAGCTGGTACTGGTCTTTCAGCTGTTAAGGGGATCAAGGCTTTCTACATTTGAGAAAGTCCATTTGCAAGATGAATAATTTATTCTGCAAGTGTAATGTATCAAAGAGAGGAGCTGAAGGAATTAATTCACCTGCTGACCTAGATGACATTTGTTACTGAAATTAGATACAGAATATTAATTTGAATTGGAATTAATTTGTCGTTTGCTCAGATCAGCCTCCTCCAATGTCATCCATGCCAGTTGAGGACGATGAGAGCTATACTCCAAAACAGGGGTAGGCAACCTTTTTGAGCCGGGGGCCGGGTTGCTGTCCCTCAGACAATTGGGGGGCTGAAGCACCAAAAATAAATAAATAAATAAATAAATATTAAAATTGTTTTTTAAATTAAAAAATATGCATGCACACTCTCTCAGCCCCAGAAAAGCCATGGCAAAACATCATGGCGGGTGGCGGTGGCGGTGGTGGCAGGACCTGCCTGGGGCCGGTCCAAAGGCCTCGGGGGCCGCATTCGGCCCCTGGGTCTTAGGTTGCCTACCCCTGCTCCAAAACATCAGGAAGGTGCCACTTTAGGAAAGACTAGCTTCAATATACATATGTAGAGCTTATTTGTTGTGCATCAGGCAGTTTTAATTGCATTTTTTTATCATCTGCAGTGATCCGAATCACCAAGGGGTTTACATTAGTTTGTTGGGGTTAATAAAAACCTTCTACATTTTGCTGTCACAGCTGATCTTATGTCATATCAATAGAATCCATAATGCAAAGGCTACTAACTTTGAGCCCAGGTTGTGGTGCCCACAAGGCAGTTTTTCCCTATTGAAGTGAATGGACTGATTTCACCATGGAAATGAATGGGAGAATGCTGTGCCAAAAAATAGATGGGAGAAGTATCTTTCATGCCATAGGCTCTATGGCCTCAAGGATCCTCGGTTGGCAGTGCATCTTCCATCCAGCCGTGCCCCCAGTCATTTTTTGGGATGGAAAGTTTTCTTTTGGTATATTTCCATCTCTTGATATATTTCCCGAAGAGGCTGGTTTATTGTGCATGCTGTGGAAAATGGAAGAATCTGAAGCAAGAAAGCAGCCAGAGTACTTGGCTATGTTGTTCATAAGCCTGGTCACTGTGCTGCAGGTAGGAAATGGTTGCCAGGATCTGAGACTGCATTCTTAGAATATCTGAAAATGTTCTCTGTTCTGCAATATATCAACATTCTGTTCCAATGATAATTCTTTTTTTGGTGGAAGTAGAATCCAAAATAGTTGTATGCCTTCAAGTTGTTTTTAAGGAGACCCTAGAAAGCCAGTGTGATGCAGTGGTTTAAGTCAGGGGTAGGCAACCTTTCCCCTTTAAAGGCCGAGGGACTTTAGCTCCCAGAAGCCTCAGCCATGTTGGCCAATAGTCTCATGTTGGCCAATAGCTCCTGGGATTCTGGGAGCTGAAGTCCCTTGGCCCTTAAAGGGGAAAGGTTGCCTACCCCTGGTTTAAGTGTTGGACACTGGAGACCAGGGTTGGATTCCCAGCTCAGCCATGAAACCCACTGGGTGACCTTGGGCAAGTCACAGGCTCACAGCCTCAGGGGAAGGCAATGGCAAACCTCTGCACGAATTTATTGCCAAGAAAACCGAATGAAGGGCTGCTATATGTTGGAAATGAACAACAACAAGGCAACCCTATCACAGGGCTTTCTTGGAAAGATTTGTTTGGAGGAGGTTTGCCACAGCCTTCCTCTAAAGCTGAGAGAATGTGACTTGCCCAAGGTCACCCAGTGGGTTTTCATGGCAGAGTGGGGATTTGAACCCTGTTCCCCCAGGGTCTTAATCCAACACTCAAACCACTACACTCTCTAAAGTCCAAACAGCCATGCATTTTCTTAAAAAAATAATTGTTGTTTCATTGTTTTCTAATTGGAATGAGGAAACAAAGACCTTTGGGGGGAAACCCACCATCAACCCTGTCCCCTTTCCCTACTCTTTCCCTTTTTACCTGACACAGCTTTTTGTGTAGATGGATTTGTTTTCTTACCTGCCTCTCCACATATATAAAGTCAGTGAACAACAATTAACAGACAAACAACATCAGTTAAAAAGACATAAGTCAAAACACACATCAATTTAAAAAGACAAGATGTACACATATTAAAACAATCCACATTTTAAATTCATCATCCATTATTATTATTATTATTATTATTATTATTATTATTATTATTATTATTATCTAACTTGTTTATTTTTGTGAACTCACATCTGTAGTTTGAAATAGCACAACCCACAGGTGAGAGCCATATCTTAGTACATACAGACTATACTACTTTTTCATTCATTCATTAACTCACTCACACAGATATACACAAATTGATTTTGGCACATATTGTAGTGATGCCAGATGGGGGATTATGAGAGTTGTAGTTAAAAACCCCTCAAGTTTTCCAAGCTCTGTGAGAAACCAAGGAGATTTGACATAAAAGTATTAATATTATAATTGTATTATAATATTATTATAATACAATAACATTTTTGTAAATATATCTATATATGAAATGCAATAAAATTTTATAAAAGATTGGATTGGATGGGATTAATAGGTTTATATTAATATAAAATACTATATATATATATATATATATATATATATAAAAGATTGGATGGGATGGGATTAATAGGTTTATGTTAATATAATATATAATGCAATATATATATATATATATATATATATATATATGATAGTTTATATATACACACACACATATATAATGAAAGATTGGATGGGATTAATAGGTCTATGTTAATATATATATATATATATATATATATATAATAAAAGATTGGATGGGATGAGATTAACAGGTTTATGTTAATATCATATATAATGCGATCTATCTATCTATCTATATATATAGATATATGATAATTTATACACACACACACACACACATATATATAATAAAAGATTGGATGGGATGAATAGGTTTATGTTAATATATGTATATATATATATAAAATAAAAGATTGGATTGGATAAGATTAATAGGTTTATGTTAATATAATATATAATACTATATATATGGTAGTTTATACATACACACACATACACATATATAATAAAATATTGGATGGGATGGGATTAATAGGTTTATGTTAATATATCATTTGATATATTATATTAACATAAACCTGTTAATTCCATCCGATCCAATCTTTTTCTAAGTGCTAAAAAAATGTCATTGCATTTCATATCCAAATCCCAAAGCAGCTCCTTCAACCCAAAGCAAAGGGAGCTGATCTCTTTGCTGAACAGAGCCCAGTAACAATGCACCCATTTTCTTTACTTCTTTTGAGGCAACTTTATTTCTTTAGCAAAGGATTTATAGATTATTATGTTGTCTAATACCGCCTCCTCCTGGAACTTCGTTTTCTTCTTGGAAAAATATAAATGCTAAACCTTAGTTTTCCCTCACTGCTAGATGGCAGCACCATGAAAAAGAAAAGCCTCTTTTTCCCATGGCAGGGAAGCTCTTTCACAAGTTCCTCTGCAGTTTTGTTGGTTTCCCTTTCACCTCTCAACTTTCACACTCAGAGGGCAAAAAACACAACTTTGCAGAGAGACCTTTTGTTGCTGTGCCAGAATTGTTCTTTTTAATACATGCCGCCGTGTTTTGTTTTGGTTGTTCCCCCCCCCCCCCCCCCCCCCCATAGAAAGCTGTAAACCTGAGAAATTATTGAGGGCTGTAGGATTTGAAAACAGAACTTCTCCAGCTGAGGCTTGGAAATGGAAAGAAGTGACTGAAGGAGAAGAAAAGCAGGGCTGCAGAGTGAATGAAGGCAAGTACCTGAATATGGTATGAATATAATATTAATATTTGATGTTTTAACTTCTTTTTTATGATGTTTTAATTTGTTATTTTAACTTTTAGATTGTACGCCACAGGCAGGCTTTTTTATATATTTTCGATTATATTTGGTTTTGTACAGCGCCGTGTACATCTACGGCGCTTAATAAATAAAGCTGATAATAATAATAATAATAATAATATTGGATATTGACAGAGAAGTACTGTCAATGTGTGTGTATACCTTCAAGTTGCCTTAGATTTATGGTGACCCCATGAATTTCATAGGGTTGCCTTAGGCAAAGGATACTCAGAGGTGGTTTTGCCAGTTCCTTCCTCTGAAATACAGGTATAATCTATATAGCACTGGTGGTCTCCCCTCCAAATATTAACCAGATCTGGCCCTACTTAGCTCCCAAGATCAGATGGGATCTGGTGTCTTTAGGGTATTTAGACCCAAGCATAAATCTTGGTTTGGTCAGAAAGCTTGTTTTGGGCTAATCATTCTCAATCCTGTCCTGTCTTTATGGAATGATGAGATAAATATATGAATGGGGGGGGGGGGAGGAAAATACCTGCTTTGATGAGTAAAATATACTTTACCATTTTTAAGGCAGCTTCCTTTTGTTTGTACCCCATTTGTAGCCCTATGAAAGATGATAAAACAACAGTCAGACCGGTGAAGTGTGATTAGGTTGTCTTAAGAGTTATGATCTGGTGAGTATGCCTATTTTATCAGCTTGTTGGTTAGGTTGCTGGCATTGCACTTAATCCTGATTTTGTTTTATTTTTCAGTTAGTACTGAACCTTTTTTAAAAAATGGGAGTGATAACTTACTATAAAACTCATTATAAAACAAAATGGGAATAATAACTCACGGTAACCCAAAAAGGCATGAACAGAGGGTACAGGTCATGTATACTGCTTCTCTTGTTCAACTCTCCTTGCCATCACTATAGAAAGATGGTATAATATTTTGGTTGTGATCTTATTTTCTGCTGCAGAACATTTCCAAACAAGAAGAAACAAAGAGGGGAAATTGCTTATCTGCTCCATCCTCCTAAAAAAAAGCTCAGTGAGTAAAAACATCCCAAGACACATCCATCTACATACACCTAAAGTTCTGCTTCTGAACTATTTTTTTCTTAGGAGTCAATCCCAACCTTTTAGGGCAATAAACTACTTGGTTATCAACCCCTAGAAAGACTTTTGGGTTGTTCAACAGAAATACACATTTCAAAGTGCATAATAGGTTAATACCCTCATTAAGACTGACCAAAACGTGACAAAATAGTGAGCTCACAGTGGATTTTTATTCTCCCCCCCATGGCCCCATGTGGTTGCATTTACTATACTTCAAATTGTTGATTTTATTGTCCAGATCCAGAGTTATTTGCACATGGTTCCAATCAAAATTAATGGGATGATTAGTAGAACAATCATGTGGGCAGAAAAGTAAGGGCCTTTGCAGACTGCCAGAAATAGTGCAAATTGAGTCCACTTTAAGGGTTAGGGTTAGTGCTAGGGAATCATGAGAATTTTTTTTTCCTGAGACATTGAGCCTTCTCTGTCAGAGAGCTCTGGTGCCACAATAAAATACAGTTCCCATGATTCCCTAACCTTAATCCTAACCCTTAATAAAGTGGACTCAATTTGCACTATTTCTAGCAGTCTGCAAAGGCCCTATGCCTCATCAAGTTCAGTGCAACTTAATCACAACTGATTGAGAATGCTAGGTCACTTGCTTTGTATTCCACTCTCACATACACACTATTAAAAATAATCCATTAACCAGAATAAGTGACGAAATAGTGATCTTTAGTCCCTGAGAGTCATATTTTGTAGCAGAATCCACAGAAAACTAGACTTGCAATGTAGGCATTCTATGATATTGCCACCTAGACAAACAACAACAACAACAACAACTGAAAAATGCATCCAAGACACAAAATAGCCCAACAAATCTATTGATTTTTGTCATTGGGGTATTTCCCCCCCACCTAACTTCAGTCAATGTAAAATAATGCAACAAAAATGTCCCAGTCTGTTTTTTGGGGTGGAAGTGTATGGCGAAGCAAAACTGATGTGGTCTGGTTGTGCATAGGTTGATTTCATGTGAAAGGGAATATTACCCTTCATTTAGCACCAAGAAATGCAAAGAATCTACATTTTATCCTAACGCTGACTCTAACACTCAATACATTGGAATTACCACTGGGCTTAGAAATGAACCACAATTCATCTAGGGGAATTTTTTTTTTTTTTAAGTTCCAGATGCTTGCACTATCAGTGAGGTATTAGCAAACTTGTTTGTTTGGATTTCTGCAAGTCAGGAGTAGCAATTACTTTTATTTTATTAACATTTAATTTGTTCACACTTTGAATATAAACCCACTTTCAAACTTTTTCAATAAAAATAAATTCGAAAGATTATCATAATTGTCAAAATGCTTTATTACAAGTGTATATAATAATTCTTTGTGTCTTTATAGCTGAAGATCCTGGACTGACTGGAACTAAAGTTTTATTTAGAGATGTGCAGTCTGATTCCTATCACAATGAGAGGGCTGATGAACATGGAGAACAAATTCCTTTCCAGTATGAGCATTCCAGTATGTTTTATTAAATTGTCTGCAGATATGATATTCAGAAGATCATCTCCCAGATTTCTTTCTCTTAAGACAGATAGCTCCAGTACTGAATTGGAAAAGGAAAATGACATTTTAATAAATAATCTGACAGTTATGGGTGTGGATATCAAAATGGTAAGAAAGCGACAGCCTGGTGTGCTCAAGAGGCAGATTACCAATGAAGATGGCCTTAAGAAATTTTTGCAAGCTAAAGGGGCTAACAGAGAAGCCATTGCTAGTATTATTTCACGTTACCCACGTTCCATCATTCGCTCATACCAATCTCTCAGTGAACGTTGGGAAATCTGGCGGAGTATTTTAATGAACGATTTGGAAATTGTAACAATCCTGAAACGTTCCCCTGAATCTTTCTTTCGCTCTGGAAATAACACAAACATGCAGAAAAATATTACACTCTTTTATTCTCTTGGACTAACTTCCAAGGATCTTGGAAAGATGCTGACCAGAGTTCCAAGGGTATTTTCTAATAGTATGGAACTCAATGAACAAATTATAAATTTGTTGAGTGAGATCTATGTAGATCTTGGAGGAAAAAATCCAGAGCATTTTGTAAAGGAAATAATTTCTAGAAATGTTTTCATCCTTTTACGGAGCAGCAAGCAAGTGAAAGCTAACATTCAGTTTTTGCAAGCATCTTTTAATCTGGACAATGATGAACTGCTGACACTTTTACGTGGTCAAGGAGGTGATATCCTGGATCTCTCTAATGAGTACCTTAAGAAAACTCTTGGAAATGTGAAAGAGAAATTGTTATCTCATGGATCCACTGAAACAGAGGTGAATATGTTTGTCCTTAAGCACCTTCGTATTCTGTATCTCTCTCCCCAGAACTTGAATGAAAAAATAGATTTTCTCTTACAGGCAAATATTAGTCTTCATCAAATGCTCAGAAGCCCTTTAATTTTTGACAAAAGCATTAACACTATAAGTAGTCGAATTTGTAAGTTGAAAAAAGTAGATTATAATTTTGGAACCCATGGAATTGGAATAATTGCATTGAGTGAGCAACGATTTAAAGCTAAACTAGAAAAGTTACAATGTGCATAAGAATGTGTTTTTATGACATAAGTACAGGAAAAGAAATTTTTTTGGAAAGTCACTTTTGAAAAGGGCTTAAAAATAAAAATAATAAGATGCTTTGAAAAAAATAAATGATTCTGTGATTGTTGTTGTGTGCCTTCAAATAGTTTTGGACTCACGGTGACCCTAAAGTGAACTTACCATGGGGTTTTCTGGGGTTGAGAACATGTGATTATGATAAAAAGTCCTAAGTAAGGGCTGAAACAGACGGCCGAAAAAAGCTAGCTTCCGGACATCATCGGAGTGTGGCATTTACATGCCACAGGCTCTGATAATACCCAGAAGCTGGGTGGTCACCTAGACGTGGGCAGCTTCATGATGCTCTGACAGTGTGGCATTTACATGCTGCACGCCTCCGGGGTGTCCTGAATCCGCCCTGGGGTTGTGGCAGGGCAGGGAAGCCAGCTCTTTCCTGGACCAAATAGGAGCAGATCTTTTCCGCCCCTATTTGGGCCAGGTTCAAGGCAGATTGGGGCTGTGGCATGTGTTTGCCGTGGCCTCGATATGTCTTCAGTGGGGGTAGCTTCAAGCCACCTCTTCTTGCTGGTCTGTTCCAGCCCTAAGTTCTCAAATCTTTTTGGTTTAAAACCTAATGAATGTATGGATATAGCCACTTTAAAAATTCTTCCCTACCTGTGATATTGCTTGATACGTGTTTATATGGAGTCTGATTTTTAGTTACAAGCACAGCTTTAATGAAAGGTGTGATATGATGGAATTGTCTTCTTTCAAGATTTTGGATGAGGAGGGGTACAAAAATGGACCAAATAAGTTGCCACTTGTTCCATATTAAATCAGAAAGTACATTCTGATGATGGATAAATAGTTTTACAATTCAGTTTCTAGTCTTGGAGAAAATCTGGGTCCATTATAAGGAACAAAGCTACCATAGTTGGACAAGAGTTCCTGATCATGAAGTACCATGAAGACCTAAGTATTTAAAAGAAAAATCTGGTTAGGACGTATGCTGGATATAAAAATCAGATTTAGGCATCATTGATTTTTTTGCTGCTTGGTCAGTGCTTATTTTGTTTCCTGCTTGGCCTTAGGTATTATTTTTAAATAGGTTGTCCCTTGCTGATAGAGCGAAGCGAAGGTTCACCTGATGCATTTAAAGTTTGTGTGCTGCTTAATGATAAGGAAACAGGATAGAGTCATGGCAGTTAAAGTGGTGTCCAACTGCCTTAATTCTGTTTTGTGGATACACTCTGGATTAGAATTTGTGAATATAATTTAATCCAGCACTTTCTAGCCTTCCTTTGTAATTTCCTTGTTCGAAATAAATTTCAAGATGAAATTTAAAATGAACATGGCTTTTGTATACAATTTTTTCCCTTTTGATTACTGTTTGAAGAACTCTATACCTTTATAGAGAATGGATGCAGAAATAAAGGGAAAACAGACTAGTATCTCCCCTTTCCTCTTTGTTACTGTGAATTAAACCAATCATATAATAAAAAGACTCAACGGAAGCAAGTTTCAACTCAGCCTTGCTCCAGAATTCTCATTTAGATCTTTTATCACTTGAATCCAGAACTGGGGTGGAAGATTGACTATAAATGTGTATATAAAAGTAGAACTATTTTGAAATGAAGAAGATAGAATGTGGTAATAGGTGTCAAGTGGGGGGAAAAAAGAAAGAAGCTAATTGGCAGATACAAAGGGCAAACCCTCTTGTGGCCAAAGTTTCTGCGAGATGAAAGGATAGAAATCTTTGGGGAAGAATGCATGTTTTAGTTCACTGCTACTAATTATGCGTAAGCTTCAAGTGTGCCCCATGCTGCAAAAACAGTAAGGAATGATAGATGGTGTCCTTTAGTGGCAAACAACCAATTAGTCTGTTTTAAAAAATCCTTTTGATTGTAAATTCTAAACATTTATTTACCTGTGGATGTCCTTGAGTGCACACCACTTTGTTTGAAGCAAGATGTATCAGAAAAGTCAGAGAGCTAATCTTAGACATTGTTTTCCCTTTGAATCTGTAATAAGGGCCCCCTATGTTTTCACTACTAGGAAAAGAAAAATCTGCAACTACAGGACCAACATGGAGCAGGGGTGCAGAGAAATTTGTGGCACCCACTTAGTTTATTGCTAGAACTGTAAGACCCTCTAACCAGGGACCCTTTCAAACTGCACAATTATAGTACTCTGATTCCAGTGTAGAGTAGTGGTTTGAGCATTGGACTATGACTGGAGACCAAGGCTGAAATCCCGGCTTGGCCATGTAAACCCATTGGGTGACCTTGGGCAAGTCACACTCTCTCTGCCTCAGAGAATGGCAATGGCAACCCCCCTCTGAAGAAACTTGCCAAGAAAACCCCATGATAGGGTCGCCATAAGTTGAAAATGACTTGAAGGGACACAAGTAAAACAACAGTGATTCCACTTTAACTACCATAGCTGCCATCTTGTGGAATCCTGGTGTTTGTACATTGGGGAGGCACTAGAGCTCTCTGGATAAGCAACAGCAATAGCAAATACATTTCTATACTGCTTATCAGTGCACTTAAGTACTCACTTAGCGATTTATAATGTGTAATCCAATTGCCCCCAACAAACTGGGTACTCATTTTAGCAACCTTGGAAGGATGCACGCCTGAGTCGAGCCAGAGCCCTGGCTGGTATTGAACTCACAACCTTGTGATTTGTGAGTGAGTGGCTGCGGTGCAGGCATTTAACCACTGCTCTACCAGGGCCTATAAGGATTCTAAATAGCCCTCCTGAACTGCAAATCCCAAAGCAACATAACACTGTAGAAGTGTGAAAGGGCCCCAAAGCTGGATGCAAAACATATTTTGATCAGGTCGTGGCGACATATGCCTTGGTTACATCCTGTTTGGATTATTGTAATGCACTCTTTGTGGGGCTGCTTGTGAATGAAGGGTGTTCGGAAACTTCACTCGGTACAAAACACTGCAGCTAGAGTTCAGTGAGGCTGGTTACAGGGCTCATATAGCTCCCCTGCTCCAACAGCTCCACTGGCTTCTAATTTGTTTCCTGGCGCAATTCAAAGTGCCAGTTATGACCTAAAAAGCCTCACACAACTTAGGTCCAGGCTATCTGGCAGACTACATCTCCCAGCATGAGCCTTCCTGGGTCCTGAGATCCACAGGAAAGGCTCTTCTGTCGTTTCCACCACCTTCACAGGTATTGTTGGTGGGAATGCAAGAGAGGGTCTTCTTAGTGGCTGCCCCTACACTTTAGGACTCCTTCTTTGGGAAGCTAAAATGGCCCCTTCCTTGCTGTCCTTCTGTTGGCAAGTGAAAACTTTTTAAAAATTCAGATAGGCTTTTAACAAAGGACTGTAAATGCTGTTTTGTAAATGACATAAAAATCTTTTTTAGAGTGTATATTTTAAATATGGCTATATTTATATATAATTTAAATTTGCTTTTAATATTGACTTTTAAAATGTTTTTGACTGTAATCTTTTAAATGTGTAAGCTGCCTTGAGTCCCAGTCTTCAGGAAAGTGTGGGATATATATAAAGATGATTATAAATAAATGAAACTAAAGTGTTTGAGTCCAGGAATTTGTGCTGAGTACCAGAATGGAACAGAAGTCAATGTATTTCAACACACACAAATCACATTTGTTACCTACCTGCAAACTTTCTTCATTTTGTCAGTGTAACTCCCATTGGGTGGGAGCGAAGAAGTCATTTTGTTACTGCCATTAAACATTTGGGAGTCCAAAAGCCATGTCAATCTACAGGAAATCACCCAGGGATATATGCCAGTTCCCATTTTTGCTCACCTTGATACAGTTCCCACTAAAGCAGTAAGAGCAGGAGAGTTCTCTTATCCTACTCTTACATTCCTTTTTTTCAGGAATCATTCCAAACATATAAAGGCAAATCTGAGCTTGCAATCAAGTTCCTTCCTTCCTTCCTTCCTTCCTTCCTTCCTTCCTTCCTTCCTTCCTTCCTTCCTTCCTTCCTTCCTTCCTCTCCCACCTTTCTTCCAACTTAGGGCACAAGGCAGCACACAGCATGATTTGAAACAAAGTAGAGCTTTTAAAAGACAAAAAAAGCATGGGAAAAAAATAAACATCCTGTTAAAAACACCACTAAGAGTATAAATATTTTAAGTAACATACCAATGTGAATAAAGTCCAGCATACCCCTTAAAAGACTCTTCTGCACAACCATTTAATCAGTTAACCACCAAAAGTTTCTTTAGATAAAATAGGTTGTCCCTTTGCACATTACTTAGAAACGGGGCAAAAAAAAAGGACTGATTGTATAAAGTATGCTTGTGTTAATATACTGTGGGCTCTTCCTATCCGTGGGCTTGCCACCTGCGGATTTTGCATGACCCATTGTTTTCATGCATACAGTGGCACCAGCAGCTGCACACACACCACACCGCCATAGGAAAAAATGGGACTTGAGGTCCCACATTTTTTTAAATCATCTGCAGTGGAGGAGTTCTGGAATGGATCTGCACCAATATGAAGGGACACTGTATATGTATAGTCACATAGGTAGAATATAATAATCCAGATATAAATACATGTTGCAATGAGATGACCTGTCTGCTTCCTGTCTTGATGGGCATTCTTGTAGTTCCTTATCATTAAACCAGATTTGGCTTGGACAACTTTCTGAAAAGAGTTCACAGATATAGCGATGTTGGTCTGTCTGTATGTAGAGAGACATTGTAGAATCTGAAGAATGCGAAAGCTCATGCTGCCAATTTCTTTCTTTCAGCTACTCTCAAAGGTGCTGGAAGATCTCTCTACTTTCTGAAAAGAGGACACGTTCAGGGGTGCCTGACAGCCATTCAAACAGAAGACTTTCCTCTTTAGAGTAGGAAACACAACCCCTGTACATGCAAGTCCTTAGAAACTGAAACCTACGCCTTGAATTGAGGTTAGAAGCAGATTAGTGATTTGGGCTTCTGGCGAATTGGCTGGATAAAATTGTACCTTCTTGCAATAATTGCAAGATGCACAGCAATATTCTCCACCAGTTACACGTAGAGCACATTGCAGCAATCAAATTGAAGTTAAGAAGTGTAGCTCAGTGTCAGATTATTCGACTTGTCCTGAGTTGTGATAGCCCAAATATGAAAGGAAGAACAGAGTAACAGGTCTAATCTGTTTATTGAACAACAGTGCTGGATACACAAGTACCCCTAAGACTCTTAGTCCAGTCTTGACCTCAAGAGGCTATAGAAACCCCATCAACGATCAGCAGGTCAGTCTCCTCCAGATCAGCACCAGCTACTCCTAGTCTCATCCTGAGGCATTTCTTTCTTTGATCTGAATTAAACTGACTTCCTGGGATACCTCCTGCACTAGGGACATGAATTTAAAAGAGATGGTGTATAGTGAGAATGGATCAGGTCACCAGCGTTTCATATTCCTTGCTATTGTTTGCTAGCAAATAATCTGAAATTTATTAAAGCAGCCAAACCAGTCATCTTCTGGCCAAAGTTAAATTCGGAGAATTCAGAGAAAACAAGCCAGCACAGTAGCAAAGTTGCCAGAGAAGACAAAATGGAAAAATGAATTACATTAATTATTAGGAGCTGAGAGTCAGTGTGGCATAGTGGTTTGAGTGTTGGACTACAACTCTATAGAGACCAGGGTTTGAATCTGGGCTCAGCCATGTAAACCCACTGGGTGACCTTGGGCAGATCACACTCTCTCAGCCTCAGAGGATGGCAGTGGCAAATCTCTGAAGAAACTTGCCAAGAAAACCCCATGAAGCCATTGTGAACATTAAAGGAACTATCTAAAATGCAGATGAGATTCACAATCTTGGCTAACTCTGTTAAAATCTGGGCTACAACATGGATCAGATTCACCACCCTGCTGATAGGCAAGCCACCAGCTGCTGCTTCCTCTTCCTATGATTAAATAAGAGCTAGAGAAGCAATAAATGCAAAGCTCTATTTGCCAGAAAGAAATTGACTTGAAAGGTTCTTCTGGGAGTAGAGATATTGGCAGCAGCATAGAACACACAGAAGGGGATTATGCCCAATTGCTAGTGCTTCAGTGGTTTTAATAATGGAAGAGCTGTTGTTATGAAACTGAGAGCCAAGAGCAGGAAGCCTGGGCATATTGTCTCTCTGTGAATATGTTAATAATTAGAGGTTGTTTTTCCTCCTCTCTAAGGTGAGAGAAGGACACAGCAGCAAACAGAGCTGGAAATCTTAACAGAGGTGCGTGTTCACTTACGTTTGCATGGCATGACCAAAAAGAGCAGCAAAGCTATTTTTGGTACTGTTTCATGATCATAAAACCGCTTGAGGCTTCCTCGCCCTCAAAACATTTATTTTGTGGCAGTTTGCCATATGTTCCTTAAAAACAATTTGTTTTTGTTTTGTTTTGTTTTGTTTTTTAAAAATGTTTCACTTGGAAGAGTCATGAGACAGACGGAAAACTGCCACCAGCGGGAACTATCAACACTGTAGCTATGTAAAGAGCCCTCTAACTATTATTTTATTGCCATGATGGAATTGACTGCTGACAAATGTAATAACGTTGGATTTCTAGAGTCTGCAATAGATGAAAAAGTAGGATAATCGTTAACAAACAGGGTTTAATGTACAGGACAAGCCCTGGCTGAGATGAACTTTAAGCAGAGAAATCCTGGAATTCATGTAATGCATTTAGGAAAGACTGAGATCCAAATTCACTGCAGAAATAATCCAGTTTGATACTGGCTTAACTGCTCTGGCTCAGTGCTAGAAATCATGGGAACTGTAATTTATTGTGGCACCAGATTTCTCTGACAGAGAAGGCTAAATGTCTCATAAAACTACAGTTCCCAGAATCCCCTAGCATTGAGCCAGGGCAGTTAAAGCAGTCTGAAACTGGATTACAGTAACCCCTCCCAATTCGCAGGGGATCTGTTCCGGAACCATCACCCCCGCGAAAATGGTGATTCGCAAATATTCAAGGTCCATTGAAAATAATGGTGTGCACGCCCACGGCACATGCGTGGGGCTACGCGAATGTGCGCCGCCATTTTGTCCCTTCCCACTTATCCCTCCATGAAGAGCAAGACTGTGGACTTCAAGTCTGCGAACGGGGAGGGACAAGTGTGTTTTGGACCTGAATTCCACCCTTCATGAGCCTACAAGGAAAGCAAGACTCCACCCACCTCTCTACTCTTTTTTTCTAATTAATGAGTTAATTGAGTACAAATGACTTTTGCACTTTCAACTCAGTTTGCAGCAATTCAACTGCAAAGGAGGAAAGTGGCAGGAAAAGAAAGAAACCGAGACATTTTAAAAGCATCTGAGAAAGTGGGACAGTAAAGGATTAACTGGGACTGTCCTCTGTCAAAATAGGAAAGTTGGAGGGTACCTAAAAAGAATTTATAGAACAGAATACCTATATAGTTAATAATAGAATAGTTCCCTTACACAATTTAAATTCTGAGTTTGTTTTTCTGTTGATGTATTCTTATTTTAAAATGCATATTAAATGGGAACAAGGACAATTATAAATTTTTATCAGCAATCTGGGTGGACAATTTCTCACTACTACAGTGGGCCTTTGGTATCTGCTGGGATAATAATTTTTTTTTTCCTGATTTGGTTCCAGGCCCCCCTGTGGATACCAAAATGTGTGGATTCTCAAGTCTCATTATATACAATGTCATAATAAAATGGTGTCCCTTATTTAAAATGGCAAAATCAAGCTTTGCTTTTTGGGGTTTAAAAAAAATATTTTCACACTGTGGATGGTTGAATCTGTGGATGCAGAATGCACTATGGAAGGCTGATTGTACCATATATGTTTCTGTAGAGAGAAAAAGCTGTGTTGTTTCATAAAATATTGGATTTCCTTTCTTCCAAGCAAACACAAGTTTCCAAGGACAGGTTTTTGTTCAGGACTGCAACAAGGAAGGAAAGAGTTAAACTCTACCATCATTCCTGGTTTGACTCCATTTTATTTAAAAGTAAAGAAAATATGCACATTTTTACTTTTAAGGGACACTGAAAAAATAACATAAACCTATTTCTATGACAACAAAGGCTGACTCCAATGGTTATTCTCAGTGAGAACCGACCCACTGAATCAGTGAATTATGCATAATAGTTGACATACCAAGTTCCCTTTGATTCTGTGAGTATACTCTGGTTGGGACTAATAATCAGATTAAGCCCATAGTTCCTAAATTTGGATCATATGATAGTCAGGGGTAGGGCCGCCTTTAAGGGCCGAGGGACTTCAGCTCCCAGAATCCCAGGAGCTATTGGCCAACATGGGACTATTGGCCAACATGGCTGAGGCTTCTGGGAGCTGAAGTCCCTTGGCCCTTAAAGGGGAAAAGTTGCCTACCCCTGTGATAGATCAATTCTGTCCCATCCTGTGGATAGTGGCAATATGTGTTGTGAGGGATATCCACAAGGAAAGAAAATTTCCCTTTGCCAATACATTTCCACAAAAGAAAAAGGAATGTAAAGAAATGTCAGCTAAAAAATATTGTGGAGCTAATCAAAAATATTTTGGAGGGTAATCAAAGAAACTAGGAAGTCAGAATGTTCCAAGCTAGTCTCTGAACCTATGAAAAATGTCTTGTTGCAGTTTTTACTAAAAGATGTAAGATTACCGCACAGTCAGTCCTGCTTGATTGAAGACACAAGTTGGTTCTGAATGATTTAAAACACATCTGGATTTTTTCAGTCAAGGTGTCAATTTGTCATGGTTTTGATGGATTGAATGTACATCTGGTAGCTGTCCCTTAGGCAACATGCATGTCTTTTGCACACTGCATGCCTTTTCCTAATTTTTTCATGATCTTTGATCAGTAACCATGAAGATATTTGCCTATATCCATCGCCACAGACAAGTGAAGATTTGAAGAAAGCTAACTCTTGGCCTGCTTTTCTGCTCCAGTGATGCTCATGATCTTGCAAATAAGCTTGAAAAGATAAGTGTTTTTTCTTTCTTTCACAGAGAATCCGATTAGCATTTGTATTCAATCATATTATTTGGCTAGCTGCGCCACTGTTATTGTTAAATATAGTTTGACTGATTTTCTTGACAATACTGTGCAAATGCTGTTACAACATAGGCTATGGCTTGGAGACATGGGAGCAATTGGCCCAAGCCTAGCACATAAGAAAGGCCACATCAGAATTGACAGATAGGTCACACTAGCTACAAAAGATATGGGGAGGGAGGCCTCCTTTTGTCCTTGTTAGGATACTTAAAAGGTCACATTTTCTGTTTTGTCAAAGATCTTGTCATATTGGGTCTCCATGTAGCATCCTTCATATCCTTTACCTTAGAAGAACTGGCTCCAGATTCACCTAACACATTGTTGCAATAATGCACAGATCTGAAATAAATACAATTCTGGTCTGAATTCAAAATGCTTGTGATGACATTTATAAACAGTTTGGAACCTCAACACTTTAAGGACCACCTCTCCGGTCCGAGGACTGAGTACACCTGCGCAAGGACTGAGGTCATCTGGAAGGCTTCTCCCCTGGATCCCACCAATAAGTATTCTATATAAGGATGTGGGAGAGGAACATCTCAGTTGTGGCACCCAGGTTGTGGAATGTATTCCTCTTGGAGGCCCAATTGGCACTGCCAATGGCTTCATTTCCATGCCAGGTAAAAATGTCACTGCTTATTAAACCCTTTGAGGTCAAAGTGATTATTCCACATGTATAATTTAACACTCTTTTTAATCTTTTTAATTTATTTTAACTAGTTACATTATTTAAAATTGTTTTAAATTTCTTAATTTTATTTGTACACTGCCATGAGATCTTGTGATATAGGGCAGGATAGAAACATTTTAACAACAACTAAATCAAACTGTTATTGCTGTTGTTAACTGTTGTCAAGTTTACTGTGACATGGCAATGCTATGAACGAGAGACCTCTATGAATGAGAGACCTCTAAGTCCCCCTATCTTCAATGACCCTGCCCACGTCTTGCAGACTCATAGCCGTGGCTTCCTTGATTATGCTTATCTGTCTGGAATGTGGTCTTCATCCTTTCCTGCTGCCTTCTACCTTAGCAAGCATTATTGTATTTTCTAATGAACCATGTCTTCTCATTATATGGGCAAGGTATTATATGGACAGTCTCAATTTAGTCATTATGGTTTCTGAGGAGTGTTCAGGCTTGATTTGCTCCAGTCAGCATGGTCAGTGGCCAGTGGTGGAAAGAACTATTATTCAGGAACAGCTGGAATGCCACACTTTGCCTGTTCCCAGACTTTACAGACCAAATTGATGCAGTTTTCTGCTTCTGTGGAAATGAGTTATGTGGAAGAAATCTATCTAGAATAAAGTCATCCTAACAAATCTGTGATTTGGATATGAAGAGCTAATTCAGATTTTATAAAAAGCCCATACTGGGGTTTTGGATCTGAGAGTTTTCAGATGAGGTCCCCTGCCTGTTATCAGAATGGTCCCATCATGAGGACTTTATTATTCCTGAAAGGGTTACTTAGCTCTAAGAGTGCACAAGCAAGTAAATAACAATCACAACTGAAGGGATGGCATAGTTCAAACCTCTGTGATGGACAACATGAAGAAATATTATGATATAGACGTGCAATACATTCCATTAGAGACCAAGATCAGAAGTGGGACTTCTGAGTAAATAACTTTAGTTAGTGCCGTAATTGTGGTTAACTGTTGTCAAACTGACTTCAGCTTACGGCAACCCTAGGAATAAGAGGCCTCCAAGTCACCCTGTCATCAACAACCCTGATGTAAATACCCTGAAGGCACCATATCCTGTCTGATCTTGGAAGCTAATTCTTTGATGGGAGATCAGCAAGAAATACCAGGAGCTGTAGGCCATATTTCACAGAAAGGCAATGGTAAACAACATTTAAGTATTCCTTGCATAAGAAAACCCTATAAAATTCATGGAGTCATAATAAATCAACAGGCAACCTGAAGGTGCATACCCACACACAGACTGTTGTAATAATCTGGGCAATATTGTGCTATTGTTCTAAATTCTTATTCCTAAGAAGCTTGTCCAAGGCACTATGAATTCTGTGGTTGTGTTGTAAATTGGAAGAATATGAAATCTGAAATATGTTTCTCCTGTGTTCACAGATTACCAACCATGGATTTATGAGGTAATTACCCCCTCCCCCTATAGTGTTTTTCAAATAGCATGAACCTAACTAGGACTCAGACTCAGAATAAAAGAGAAAGAGTGATTGTAGTTACTTAGTGACCTGACCAGAATTTTCCCAACTCCTTTTGCTCATGGTAGTTTGACATATTGTGCTTTTTCCAAACCTCTCTTTCCTTCATAGTTATGAGGGATTCATTTTATTCCCAGTAAGTTTATTTGCAAATCTTTTTCAGCTCATGTTCCCTCTTAAAAATTTAAACACACAGTTTTGCTGAATTACAGCTTTTCCTAATATTTGGCTGGTAGTTAGCTGGTAACACTAGAGCACTGCAGGGCAAATTGAGCTACTCTTTGAAGAGAAAACGGATTATCTTTATTTCAAATAACATTTAAGCAAAACAGCCAAAACTCTAAAATTGTTAGAAATATAATAAAAATGGCTTTTCTCCAAATTGACTAGAAAAAGACAATGGAGATTATTTCACTTACTTTTTCACCCAATCCAGGCACAGGACGGGATTGGGCTTGAACGGGGGAAAACAGGTGTTACACACAAAAATGCCACTGATGCCACTGGCTGACGACCATCCATCCCCGAGCCATGTGTATCCCACCGATTTTGCAAGGACAGAAGCTCCCCATCCTTGAAAATAGGCTGGCTAAGTGCGGCTCGGAGACAGGTGACGGTCAGCATGGATTGGGAGAAAAAGTAAGTGCAACGATCTCCAATGTTTAGTAAGGAAAAAAAAAAAGACCACATTACAGTTGGTAGATTTAAAAGACATAGCCGTGTTAGTCTAGAAAATCAGCATGCAAAGGGATCCTGCAGTGCTTTTGAGACTAACTGAAAGAAAGAAGTTGGTTGCATGAGCTTTCATAGACGTGAGCTTAATCCCTCATGCATCTGGCTGGGAATAGATACTTTGGGAGAGTTTGGTGTGTCATGACCAGCGTCATTCCCAGGGGTACTCCTGGAGGAAAAGATGGCTTGGAATAGGATTAGGGCTGTGGTAAAGCTGGACTATATGGAATGACTGTTGATTGAAAGGTTACAAATACTATATCATTGTTTTTCATCTCTGTACCACACATGTCCATTCCTAACTGTGCTTGTTTCAGCTGTTTATGTAGGCATATCTTTGATAGCAAAACAGATACATGAATGATGAGTTTGGGCAGTATAGCCAATATGTTTCATTAGTATATTATTTTGTGTTGGTGGTGGTGTTTTGGATAAGAGCCAAGTATAATGTGATAAAACACTGTGTTAGATTAAACTCCAGGAAACCAGGGTTTGAATCCCTGCTCTTCCATGGAAACCCACTGAGTGTCTTGAACAAGACATACTCTCTCAGCCTTAGAGGAAGTCAATGATAAATCTCCTCTGAATACATTTTGCTAACAAACCCTTAGGGTGGGGTTGTCATAGGTTGAAGTTGACTTAAAGGTCCATAACAACAGCAACAAGAATAAGAATTCCGGGTAAAATGCAGACATAATAAGACTGCTGTCAAATTCTGTTCCACTTCAGTAGATAGACCTCATGAATTAAGAAGCTACTGTTCCAAACACCAAGGGAAAACATCTCTTTTGCTTGGAAAGGCATGTTGTGCCAGCACAAAGGAGCCTGTTCTCCTTTAGTGGGTAATAAAAGGCCACAACTTTATTTATCTTACAGGGGTCATAAATCACAGTTTGACAGCCGTATTGTTTCAATCATATTGTTTGTTACCTGTTTGACATATGTGTACACGCCCATGTCATAAATCTTACAGTCAATCAAACCATAAATCATGTCATAATTTTCAGGCCATAAATCATACCATAAATCAATCATATGTCAATGCTCAGGGCATAAATCAAGCCATAAATCATGTCATAAATCATTCAGATGTCATCACCTGTCATCAATCATCCTGGTTAACAAGTCCATAAATCACAAGCTGTCACCATAAATCAATCATCCATCACAAATCACAATAACTTGATTAAATGATCTATTCCAACTTAATGCCTGACCACAATCACCAAGTGCCTCTATGACCCTACCCCTAGTTGTGACAAAAGCAGCAGATAGCACAAAATCACAAAGTTGAAAGTTAGACCTAGGATGAACAATATGCATGCACATTACATAATGATTACGCTTAGCACGACTAACTAACACTGTATAATGCTAACTAAGACCAAAATTTATCAGGAAGGGTGAAAAACCCATGCTCCAATAGCACTGGTAAAAATTCCCTCCTGGCCCCCGAAGTTGACCACTAAAAGCCTGAGGGTCCGGAAGTGATAACGTAGTGGATGGGCTGGGTCTCTCAGCTGCCTGGCTCACAATGGCCAGAGACATCCTCCCTTAGGAAAATAAATATTTCGGATGGACCTCCAAGCCTTTTTATTGCTCATTTTATGCCTAACCGTCTTTACAAATTAAAGCTTGTGCTCCATTTGCCAGTACAGAAATCTTTCCAGGCAATTATCTTTTATGTAGATTTTTAAATATAACATCAGAGACAACTGGAAACAGATGTATTGCTTTGAAAAATGAAACATTCTCCCACCACCATTTCTGTTTCGCTGCCCTCATGAACATATGTTTTCTCTTCAATATGCATATCAGATATTATATTGGGGAAAACTTGTGGGTTGGTCTTTTCCACTTTCCTACTTAAGTTACTATCGCAAGCAGTCTGACCTGAGAGTACAGTTAATGAACTTGGTGAGTCTTCCAAGTAATAATAATAATAATAATAAAATTTATTTCTATACCGCCCAATGGTTACCCAATCCAGGCGGTTTACAAATTAAAACAATTACAATAACAAGATATCCCTCCCCCCCTTAAAACAATATTAAATAGTAATATAATTAAAAAAGGACAAACAATATAACAAGAATTAAAAAATAACAAACCGTAGCAGGTAATCTCCTTGCTACATTTAAAAAGGGAACCAGGTTAGGGTTAGGGTTATGTAGGGCTTGGCTATTCAATATTTAACAGCTTACAGAGTCTGCTTCCTTACAACCACCTCACCTGTTCTGACCCTTGAGTATACTCCAAATCCTGTTATAAATCCAGCAAAGTCTCTGTTTATTAGTTGTACAAGCCCAGTAGAATGGTTAATATGGGTAGGCTTAAACAATGTGAATCTGGATATACGGTCTTGTAATTAAAAATGAAAATATATTTCTTGCTAAAACAATTATAACAAATCATATTTTTAAATATGAAGAAATTATTTCTAAAACTGACCAACCCTCTTTTATGTTCCTTGATGTGAAGGCATGTATATACTTGCATAGTTATAAATAATATTCATGTATTAGGTAGTGATGTATGTATAGGCTAGCCCTGACGTACACCCATCTCCCTTGGCTGATATGTTTCCTGGACTACTTAAATATTCTGTTTATGGTTACTCTTAATCGGTAGGGTTTCTGTCTGCATTGAGATTGCCTTACATCCATACATGTGTAGGCCTTCTTCAGAGTGACAGCTATTGCACAGTATCCTGGGAAAATGTCTGATGTATTCATTAGCATGTGATGGGGCATTCTGGGGAGGTTCTTTGCATGTTTGGTAACTATCACACTGGACACCTGAGTAGGGCTATAAATGATTAGGAATCAAGGGTGGTCATGTTCTGGAAGGCTTATGGCTATCTGCTATGCTACTCAGGACCATGTTGTTCGGGACAAAGAGAAGTAGGAATCTGATTCTATTACCAACTAATTCCATCTGGAAATTACTCTGTGATTTCTTGGGCCTCAATCTTTAATACAGAGGAGCAATCTGACAGAGATAAACATATAGGGTCAAACTAGACCATATCCTTTGCAAGTGCATTTAGAAGATACACGCGGAGAAAGATGTACATTTACCATAATACAATTATCTTCACTCAGTTATTTTGCAGTTAGCATGCTTTACTTTGCAATTAGTCATTGAAAAGTAAACATGGGCTTAATTGGCAAATGTGACTGCACATATCAGATTGATTCAATTTGGAAGACAGAAACATATATTGTATCTCTGAGGAAAACCTATTGTATGAAGGAAAAATTGTTAATCACAGGCAATGTACATTTCCCTTAATGTGTAGTTTGACCCAGAGAGATGCAGAAAAAAATTATCAGATTGCCAATTACAAAACTCTTGGTGGGAACAAGAGGGGAGCCTTCTTGGTGGTTGCTCCCAGACTTTGGAAATCTCTCCCTACGCGAGGTATAAATTGAGGTCAATTTGATGGCAGTTAACAACAAGAACTGAAGCCATAGGGATTTACAACATTTTGGCTCAGTCATTAATTAAAATGGAAACTGAAGTAAAAAAATCAAAATAATAAGACTTGGAAGGGAAGCTACAAACGATCTTAAGAGCCTCACGTGTAATACAGCATTAAATACCAAAGCCAGAATCATCCATGCCATAGTATTTCTGATTTAATATGATTATGAAAGCTGGACAGGTAAGAAAGCTCACAGGAAGAAAATCAACTCATTTGAAGTTGTTGAATTCTAAGTAGATTCCTGAGGCATTAGCCCTTTTTTCTGGGAGACTGGTTCAATTAAGACCCAACCTCCTTTAGCAGAGTTCACAAATGGAAGTACTTAATCTCTTGGGCCTCTCAGATACTAGTTTTAGCAAAGTAAGCCAGTGTGACGTAATGGTTTGAGTGTTGGACTCTGGAGACCAGGGTTCTATTCCTAGCTTGGCCATGAAACCCATCAGGTGAACTTGGGCAAGTCACATGCTCTCAGCCTCAGGAGAAGGCAATGGCAAACCTCCTCTGAACAAATCTTGCAAAGAAAATCCCATGATAGGCTCATCTTAAATTTGGAAACAACTTGAAGGCACACAACAACAACAACGTAAACAGAAAGTATGGAAGTTTCACAGCTAAAAACTTTACATTTAAATGGACAAAAATATAAGTTTATTGCACAGCACTTGCATGAACAGGAACTGAATGGAACGGCATGGAATGGGGCAAGAACACATGTTACCACACAGAAGAACACTGCGGATGCCGCCGGGAGTCCCCAAGCCATTCCCCAGCCATTGCTGGCAGCCGAATGGTTCAAAATCATTCTTCAAAATTGGCTGCCATAGCATGGATGGGGAACGGCTTGGGGACTCCCAGCAGTATCGGTGGCATTCTCCTGTGCAGTAACATGCATTCTTGTTCCGTTCTGTTCCTTTTTCCTGCAAGTGATAAACTTAATATATACATGCAGTGCTTATGACCTGGCTAAGTAGAGGAAAATTTCAAGAAAAGGAGGAGCTCAGCAAAACCTACACTCACTTTGAGGGCAGACACAGACTGAGAATGGGGGGGGGGGTCTTTTATAAGCTTGCAAACACACCTGGAAGGTTCTGTAGTCACATAGTATGGTTACTAAATACATTCCTAAAACAGGTGACTGAGCAAATGGGGAAAGTTAGCATGCACAGGGTAGAGGTATGCAGGAACCCTGTCTGTCTTTGCATCTATCCACAAGCTAGTTCAACAATATATATTTTTTTACTCTATTAATTTATAAACATTTAAAATTATAATGCAACATTTTGTGTTAGACATAAATATTCTGCAGCAGATGAGATGAGAATTTTGCATATAACTGTATACAAATTATATACTTTGTGGATCCTACTAAGTCAAAGGTACTTAAAGAAGGAATTCCCCAAAGATGTTGATGCAGGTTTTATAAATAAAAGGTGTAGAGGTGTCAGCTGCATCATTTGTTTCTGTTATTCTCATCTTTTTATCTTTACCATAACATCCTCAAAGATGTTAACTACTGCATATACTTGCATATAAGTCTAGAAATTTTAGTCAAAAAATTGACCTAAAATTTTTTAGTTGACTTATCCATAGGTCAATGTAAGTACTGTACTTTAACTCTTATTAATAAAGGAACCATCACCTGGTGAAAAGTAAGAGTATAATCCAGCCTGGAAGCACTAATCCCCTTCTATTATCTCACCCATCCACCCTTTAGTGCAGTAGTTTCCAAACTTTCTTCCTCCAGGTGTCTTGGACTTCAACTGCCAGAAGCTTGGTCAACAGTCAGGAAGTCTGGGAGCTGAAGTCCAAAACATCTGGAAACCAAAGTTTGGGAACCACTGTTTAGAGTGAGCACAAACTGTTATGGCTTCCAGAATTTTTAGGTTCTTTGGCATCATTTTCCTCTGCTTCATCCTTTAGATCTTTTATTATGTCTCTATGTTTTGCCCTTGACTTATCCATGGGTCATCTCAAAGTCCATAATTTTGGCCCCAAAACCTGCCCTTGACTTATACATGAGGTTGACTTATAATTGAGTATATACGGTAAGTTAGTTTATCTTTCTGTAAGATTCCCAGGTGAAAGAAACTACTGTCCAATAAGTGCTGATGATTTTACACAGCTACCCTTCACTAAGGTTACAGTCCCATACACATTTACCTGGAACATAAGTCCTATTGAACTCAGTGAGTGTTTGGGCTCCTCTAGGTAAGACAAATGCTCCTGGAGGTTTTTTTTTTGGATAATTGTAGTCTTCATTTAAACAAACAAAAAACAAACAAACAAACAAAACAAAACAAAATGTAAAGATCACCAGATGGTTTTTGTTGTCCCAGATTATTTGCTGGAAACTTGTTTATTTCAATTAATATTCCATCTTCTTTCCAAATTGATTTCAAGGTGGTTCTCAGTAATATTAAATAAAACAAATATAACCGTACAATTAAAACACAAAGCAAGGAGATTATAGCAGCGCTAATTAAACTGGCTTACCTGAGCTGGCTTAAAATTTAAAATGGGCGGCATCCTGATTTTATCACAAGGATTTAGCCACTGAAATTGCCACCCGAGTCCATCCCTGCTCCCAGAGCCACTCTGGCGGTCATTTCCTTAAGCTAGAAAACTCCCAGCTTTAAAAAAAGCTGTGCTGAATGGCCCTGGGCGCAAGGATGGACCTGGGCTAGACCCGGGCGGCAATTTTGGTGGCAAAATCCTTGTGATATGATCAGGATGCCACCTGTTTTAAATTTTAACCCAGCTCAGGTAAGGCAGTTTAATAAGCACTGCGATAATCTCCCAAAATAAAATAGCACTAAGCTCAAAGCTCAGTTCAAAACAATTACAAATAAAATTTAAAAAACATCTTAGCATGAAAAAAACATCCTCAGTAGGGTCTTACTTCTGAGTAGGCATGTAAAGGATTGTATTGTAAGGGGGGGGGAGGAACTGGAATGGAAAAATATTATTGATTAACTTATCTATTCCAGGCATTGTTATTTTATTGTGAGCCGCTTAGATTGCTGTCAAGAAGCGAGATATAAATAAATTTTTATTATTATTATTATTATTATTATTATTATTATTATTATTATTATTACACCATTGTATATAATGGGACTTAGACATCCACAGGTTTGGGTATCCATGGGGATTCCTGGAAGCAAACCCCAGAAGTTACCAAAGGCCAACAGTAGCTCTAAAATTTACAGCCATGTTTACTACATTGGGGCCAGCCATGAGCAAGTTACACATTGTTATTGCTGTTTTTTAAAACAATGATAGAGACAAGAGAATTTAATGAGACACAGAATTTATATTACAACAAGCAACAGAAAAGTGAACCAACAAGGCCTGATGTTTAAATGACACTATAATTTAAAGGCTTAGCAGGAAAACTGAATTCAAAGCCTTTGTTTTAGGGAAATTCATGTTGTTGTTTGCAAGAAAGAAACGGCAGGGAGAGACGGATGGCTTGAAAGTGAGGCTGGGATGTTTGGCTGTCCAGACATTCTGGACTACAACTATCCTAAGCTATTACCACTGATGTTATCTGGGACTTCTAGGAGTTGAAGGTTAAAACATTCCAATCTCTCTTGTAACAGCACAGCTTTCTCCCCTCAATGATAACAACTCCATTCTGATGTGATTTCTGTGTCTACCTCTAGTCCATTGAAAATAATAGAGTGCGATGTGTCATGGATAGCAGAAACCCAACAAATTTCAAAAAGACTTACTGTTGACTTTGCTAAATGTACTGGGATTGTTGGGATTCTTTGATTTAATGGAATTTAACAACCTGAACTTTGCTACATTTGGAAACTATATTGATGAGTGTTTGGGGCATCAAATAATTGGGCTGGGTGCAGATTTAGTTATGAGGGTGCAACTGGACTAGTGAACATGAACTTCCTTGGTCATTCCTTCACATAGCCATCTCTCTATTGCACGAATGCTACACAGAGAGTTGGGCCATCTGGCTGAATAGGGGATGCCATGTTGCAAGGAATTGCTGAGTGGGAAGAGTGAAATCCTTAAAAATTTGGCACAGGTATCCACCCTGGTCAAAGTTTGGCCCATAAAGATTTTCAATGACTCATCTTCCCTTCTGTATCACAGCCCAACCTATAAAGCAAGGTCATCTTATCCTCTTTGTAACATTGGAGGTGGGGATATACAGGAAGGGCTGATATGAGAAGGAGACAGAGACATCCCTTCTAACCAGCCCAATTGCATAGGCAATTCCCAATTGTAGAAAATTACAGTTTCAACACAATACATATAGATTTCCCTCTTTTAATCTATAAATAGTGTAGCTGTTGGCCACCCTTTGATTAAAATTAGGAAGATATACAAGGGAGACATTTTACTTTGTACATTTACGTGATGTTCTCACAGTTAATGCTTGTTTACAAAATATCACATTTTCCGTTTCTCTGTGTCCATGTTGACTGTCTTAACCATTCAGATAAAAGAACAATTTGATTTCTTTGTAACCACTAATGCTAGTTTTTTGTTGTTTTGTTTTTGGAATCCTCCCATTCTAATAAGTTATTTTTAACTGAAACTGATGCAATGGTATTCAGGGGGAATATAGACACATCTTTGTGAATTTAAAAAAAAGTTACATATGAATAGTGTTATTGTGACTGATGTTTTCTGAGTTCCATGTGGCAGAACTAGAAATGGTCAGTGGAGAAAAAAAAAAAAGGATTTTATTTATTGAAAAGTCAGCCCAATTAGTCAAGAACTGTTATTGAGTGCCTTCAAGTAATTTATGACTTCTGGCAACCCTATGGTAAATATCATGGGGTTTTCTTGGCAGAGTTTGTTCAGAGGGGGGTTGCCCTTGCCTTTTTCTGAGGCTGAAAGAGCATGACTTACCCAAGGTCGTCCAGTGAGTTTCCATGGCTGAGCAGGGATTTGAATCTCCAGAGTCCAGTATGGTGTAGATCTTTGAGTGCTGGACTTTGACTCTGAAGACCAGGTTTCTATTCCCTGCTTTGTCATGAAACCCAAGTCATATGCACCTATCCCCAGGAGAAGACAATGGCAAACCTTCTCTGAACAAATCTTGCCAAGAAACTCCCATGATAGGTTCACCATAGGGTTGCCATAAGTAAGAAACGACTTGAACGCACAGAATAACAATAACTCTAGAGACCTAGTCCTAGTCCAACAATAAGACCACTACATCACACTAGCAACACAAATCAAGAATACAGAAGTATTATTAAAAGGAGATCAAATGTGTGTTTTAGGCAGTGGTTAGCTCATGGTGTGTATCTGCTAACATGGAAAACACATTGTAGTTAATTATGAATATTAAAAAGAGGCAGGACCTTAATATCTCATTAAGGGTGGAGAACCTTCAGTTTTCCAGATGCTTTAGACTTCAATTCCTACATATGACCTCTTACCATTGCCCATGCTGGTTGAGGCTGATAGTAGCTGAAGTCTACCACATGTGGATTGCCCAAGGTTCCCCAACCTTGGTTTGCTTTCATAAATTTAATGAACAGGAGACAAAGAGAAAGCATAAATTACATCCCACCCCATGTTTAAAGTTGAACAATGAATAGTCTAAGGGATGCTAATCTGTAGATTAATTGATGACAGATTTATTCTCTTATATGTGGCTTTTCTTCTATATCTGCAGGGGATATAGGTATGTGTAAACAGGTCTCAGCACCCCAGTCTTCTCATATCTTCCCTTAAAGATCTGAAGAGAGGTTGTAACTGCACTCAGTGTAACCATGAGTGTAACCAGACTTGGAAACTCTATGTAACCAGAGTTTCCAATTCGAATGAGGATTACAACCACACTTAGTCAATCACAGATACCAATTCTCCTTTGGCATTCTAATTCAACATGTGGAGGCCATGTTGGAGATGACAGGGACTATATGTCCTTGTTCCTCTAGAGCTTGCATACACTGGGGGTGGGGGGTGGGGGGTGGGATTCATCTCCCAGAATCTCAGTTAGTATGCCAATGCTAAAAAAGTAATTTTTCCAGGCTCTACCCCAAACTTAGATATTTGAACTATCATTCTCAAATAGAGAGTGAATCCATCTTTTGGATACCTAAATAAGGATTATGTTGTGCTCAAATCTAAAAGACAAATAGAGTTGTAAGGGCAAATGCTGGAGAGATTACCACACTATTGGCATAAATTTGTACATTCTGCCCAATTGCCCTTTTAAAGATGACACCACAGATTGATCTAGCTACACAGTCCTCACAGTGAGCTAGTAATGATATTACGATGCATCTATAAAGCCAAAAAAATAATAATACATGGCTTTATCTATTTAGTACACTTATGTGATAATCTGTGCAAAACAGGAAATAAAAAAAAGTCAGATACAATTAAGATTCATATGGTGGTGTATCATGAGAAACGACACTCTGTATAACACAATAAAGATTCTTTTATTCAGGATTCTACAAGCCCATAAAATTAAGTGGAGAAATACTGTATTCCTTGTCCTAATACCTTTATCTGACAGCCCTGGAATAAAGGATAAACCTACTCAAATATACATTACTTAAAGCAGTTATTATTGGAACAATAACGTCAACTACCCAGTGTGTGTGTGCATGTGCCTTCAAATCGTCTGCTGACTTATGGTGACCCCACGAATTTCATAGGGTTTTCTTAGGCAAGGAATACGCAGAGTGGTTTGGCCAGTTTCTTCCTCTGAAATATAGCCTAGAGCAAAAATATTGTTCTACTCTTAAGATATTTTCCTTCTCTAAAATTTATGTTTTTAGCTGCCCAGTAATACCAGCTGCATGGAAAGAATATAGGAACATAATCTTGATCTCCTCATAAACATTCTTCTGTTTTACTGGCATGATCAACCTTGATGTGTTTAGTGTTGTACTGATGGATTAAACCACAGTATCAGATAATTGAAATCATTCCTAACATGTCTGGAAAAACCAAACACCCTCAACTAATATAAAATATGATTCTGCAGCAGTGAATGAATATAGCAGTATACATTTATATGATTCCAGGGGGAAAAACATTCATGTACATACCCAAGATTTTAAAGGATGCAGTTATGTAGTTTGAAATAAACATTCCCTAGCAAACCAGAAACATCCCCAGCACTTGTTGCATGGGTCTTGTTGAAATATTTTCACAATGCAATTACAGTAATTTTCTTCATGGTGTCATTCTGCCCTTCCAGGGAATCTAGGAGCCCTGGGGGCGCAGTGGTTAAAATGCCTGTACTGCAGCCACTCACTTATAGACCACAAGGTTGCGAGTTCAATACTAGCCAGGGCTCAGGCTAGACTCAGGCCTGCATCCTTCCGAGGTTGCAAAAATGAGTACCCAGCTGTTGGGGGGCAATGAGCTTACAGTTGTAAACTGCTTAGACATCCCATAGTGCGATATGAAGCGCTATATAAATGAAGCTGCTTTGCTTTGCTTTGCTTTTCAGCTGGAAAGTGTACATCTTGAATAAAAGAATCTTTATTGTGTTATACAGTGTCGTTTCTCATGATACACCACTATATCAACCTTCATCATATTTGACTTTGTGTGCATAAGAAATTGGTCTTATCTATGTGGTCTACAAACTGTTGGTACCTCTGATCACTCTCCCAATTTTCCCTATCCTAGTGTTGCCAAGCATTTCAAATAATAACAAGGGACAGTCAACTTTCATGATTTACAGAGTTGACAATCAGGAAGCAGCTATTAACAAGTCTGTTGTTGCTATTGTTGTTGTGTGACTTTGCATAGTTTCTGACTTATGGTGATTCTAAGGTAAACCTATAATGGGCTTAAAATGCACTGAGAATGGCCTGGCCTGGGCTGCTGAGGCAGCGATCCGGCTGGGAAAGGGTTGTATATGTGTGTGTGGGGGTGGAGGCTCCTCCTGCCTTTCCCTGCCCAACCACCTCCTGGGGAAGGCAGCGATCTGGCTGAGAAAGGGGCAGGGAGCCAGTTAAAGGGTTGGGAGGTGGTAAAAAAGGAGTGTGGCACCTGATCCTCTACCCCCTCCCCCTAACTGGTTTCTGAGTTATTTGTGGTTTTTCTACATTTGCAGTGGTCTCATTCCCCTAACCCCTGTGAATGTGGAGGGACAACTGTAGATGCAAAATATGTAGGCTGAGGAAAATTACATGCTGTTACAAACAGATGTCTTTGTCACCACTTGAGGGAGCAACCTCTTGTAAAAACCTGCTAAGTTATTGTTTAAGTTGACCCTTTGTCTGCTGACTTCTTTTGTTTCCTTCCCCCATTTCTATTTCTAGGAATAATAATAATAATAATTTCTATCCCACTCCTCTGCAGCACAATTGGAATATTGAATACTCAACCCAGTTTCTGATTATTCTTCCACACCATGGCAGTTTACTTTGCCACAGTCCACCAGAGAGGCTTTCTGAAATGTGCAGGGAATGTTTGGGAATGTTTGTGGATCTTTCAGCAGTATTTGATGCCACTGACTATGATATCCTTCTGGGCCATTGCGCTGATATGGGACTTAGGGGCATTGCTTTGCAGCAGTTCTGTTCTTTCTTGGCTGAACTTGCCCAGAGGTTGGTGCTGGGGGATTGTTGTTCAATCTTATAGCCATTTGCCTGTGGAGTGCCACAGGAGTAAATACTGTCTCTTATGCTTTTCGACATCTACATGGAGCCTCTAGAAGAGGTCATCCAAAGCTTTGAGGTTGGGTGTCACTAGCATGCTAGTACTCAGCTCTATCTCTCCTTTACAACTAATACCAAGGAGGCTGAGGTAGCATTGAATCATTGTCCAGATGCAGTAAAGGATAGAATGTAGGTGAATAGATTGAGGTTTAGATAAGATAGAAATGCTCCTGGTAAGTAGGAGAACAAATCTGGGAATGGGATCACAGCCTGTTCTGAATGGGGTTGCTCTCCATCTGAAAGATCAGGTTTGTAGCTCAGGGTGTTCTTGGGCCCAAAACAGCTCCTGGAAAGCCAGTTTGCTGTGATGGCTAGGAGCGCCTTTGACTGGTGTGCCAGCTGTGCCTTTTCATGGATAAGGCAGATTTGGCCATAGTGGCTCATGCCGTTACCTCTTGACTAGCCTAATGTAATGCACTCTGTGTGGGGCTGCTCTGGAAAAGTGTTCGGAAGCTGCAGTTAGTGCAAAATAAATCAGCTAGACTGGTGTCAGGTGTGCATTTTAAAGACCATATAACACCAGATCTGCAATTTTCCAGTTGCTTCCAATTTGCTCCAGAATTCACTTCAAGTTGATGGTGTTGACCTACAAAGCCATAACTGACTTGGGGCCAAGATATCTGAAAGACTGCCTCCTCTCATATAGAACCAGCCAGAAATTTGAAATCTTCAGAGAAGGCTCTGTTGTGTGTCCCAACACCTCATGAAGTTAGATTGGTGGGTACATATAACAGAGCTTTCTCTGTAGCAGCGCCTCAACTGTGGAACTCTCCATCCAAGCAAGTTAGACTGACCCCATCTCTTTTAAGCTTCCAATGGGTGGCCAAAACAGTGTGGATCCACATGGCATTCAGTGTTTGAAACTGCTGTTTTAATTTGTTCAAAACTGGATTCTAGGATTGTTTTTAGACTGCTGGTCTGGAGAAGACTTTCTCTCTGTCCCACCACCTTCTCAGGCTCATTTGGTGGTAACAAGGATGAGGCCTTCTTGGTATTTTCTCCCAAACTTTGGAACTCCCACTCTGGAAAATAATTCTGTGCCATTAGGCTTTTACCAACTAACTAGGGCCGGGTTTTTCATGTTGTGTGGTTGTTTTTAAGTCTGGTATAAAATATTTTAATATATTTTGCTATTTTAAATGTTTTAACTCTATTAATTGTTTAATTGCTTTTTAAAAACTTTTTAATGCTTTTGTATTATTTTAACTACGTTGTTAGCTGCTTTGCATCCTATTACTGTAGAAAGGCTTGATAGAAATGGAAATTAATAATAATAATAATAATAATAATAATAATAATAGGGCTATATTTCAGAGGAAGCAACTTGCAAAATCACCTCTATGCATTCCTTGCCTAAGAAAACCCTATGGAATTCATGGGGTTCCCATAAGTTGGCAGGTGACTTGAAGACACACACAACACGCACATACACACACAAAAGGATGTAGAAAAAAAACTGTTTCATTTGATCCACTAGGTGGCACCATATCATGACTTTTCCTCCATCTAAATTTAGGCTATATAACAAAAACAGAATTTCTCGTATTGAAATTTAGGCCCTCTCAGTCAGTGCTGTAAAGTTGGTGAATATTACATGGACATGTACACAGAGATACGCACAGAGCTACCTGTATTTGCCATTATATGATGCTAACATTATATGGTATAAATATCAGTTCTTGTCTCAAGAGTTCAAATAAAGAATGACTTGGTCTACCAAAAATGCATGCATAAGCTGGTCATGTTCAGTGCAGTGCATTTTGTTAAGCCGAATTGCAGCTACTAAGTATGTCACA
>CM034710.1:99792007-99809080 GCA_020142125.1 Phrynosoma platyrhinos
AGTTCAGCACAAATTATTGTTTCATAACAATATACCTTTCTTTAAAAAAAACTAAAAAGAGAAAAAACTTATTAACTTTAATTATTTCCCCCTCACATCTTTTTAGTAATCTCATTTGTCATATACTCTTTCTAACCATGAATAGGCAATAACATTAATTTAACCAATAAATCGAGACATTACTAAGTTGGCAAATCTAAATTGCAGATAGACTTGAAATCTTTTCCAGTCATTCATAAATTTAGTGTTGGTTTCTCATTTAGTATGGGACATAGAAATGGACAATTTATCCATTTCCACAATATCTGCCATCTTTGCTGTCCATTATTCCTCTATGGGAGTATTAGATGTCTTCCAGAATTTTCCCAGAAGTATTATAGCTGCAGTTACCATATGCCAGCAGTCTGCCAATTTTTTTTCTCAGAACTTCCTTCAATATTAAGTAGGCCTATCAAGAAAAATTCTGCATTCATAGTTATTTTCCTCTGTAATTATATTTGCATTCAATGAGTTCTGATAATGCTGGCCTTAAAAACTGCTCAGCCAAGGACTATGAACAACATGCAGACTGTCATATAACAGTATGACTGTGCCTATCTCGTTTTTTTGTAATTTTATTTTATACTTCTTTCCCATGACTATTTTTTTTAAATGAATGGGGGTGGGGTGTTTTGCAGGCATTGTTGTTAGCTCCTAAAGCAGATTTGTTTTACAGTACTTTATGGGAGCTGATCACCTGGAATTATGGAGGACATGAGGGGTGAAGGAATGCAACACAGATAATTTTAAGAGCATCTGTACAAGTAGTCATCGGGTCCCATTTTCCTTTGGAAAAAGTTTCATTTTCCTTTGGAGTCTAGTGTGCAGGTAACATTTTATGTGCGACAGCTGTTTTTTGAATACTCTAGTATAAAATAGTGATGCAACATGCTTTTACAAGCCAGGGCCTATGTTCTAGTAATAAATAATTGAACAATGGAACAGATTGTCTTTTTGTGTTAGTATAAGCAGTGGAGGCCAAAGTACGGTCCTGGGGCTGCATACTCTCCAACATTCCACAAACGAAAACTAGAACAAGTGTGGCCAAGCAACATCAGGATGGTGGTCAAGATGGCTAATGTTATTAATAGGGAAGATTACACAAGTTAAGAGAGACTGCATCAGTTTGCTTTTTTCCTGAGCTCATCAGGGAGGGCAAGATCCATCCTTCTTCTCTCCCCCAGCAGTTAAGAGAGGACAAACTACTTTTGCACTTTGAACTCAGTCTGCAGCAAGTAATGGAAGCTGAGGACAAAGAAGGAAAGTGGGAGGAAGAGTTAGAAATGGACATTTTAAAAGCTGCTGAAAAAAATGTGATGACAGAGAATTAACTGGGACTTGTGTTGCTATCTGCCTTTGGATAATTTCTGACTTATGGAAACCCTAAGCCTAAGGTGACTATATCATGGGGTTTTCTTGTCCAAATTTGTTCAGAAGATCCTCTGAGGATGAGACAGTATGACTTGTTCCATGGTCCAGCAAGGATTTCTGTGGTCCAGCAAGGATTTGAATCCTGGTCTCCAGAGCCATAGTCCAATGTTCAAACCACTACACCATGCTAGGGACTGCTCCTGCCAAACAGGGATAGCTGGAGTTTATGGGACATCATGAGGATGTTTTTGTGGCTGTTTTCCTAGCCAGATTATGCAGACTGCATTTTTTCACCTGGACTTTTTAACATTAAGAAGTGCCTGTTTTTCCAAAACCAGAGCGCTTCCGTTTTGGTTTTGGTTTAACTTCAGTTTTTGGTAATTTTTGGCAGACTGTGTGCTCCCTGGAGGATTACATGGGAAGAAATTGTCCTCTGGATGTGCTGGTGTTATTCTTTGCAGGAACATGCTCCAAACTTCTTGGAGCTACTGCTTCTGAAAATCCTTTCATAAGGTCTGGCCAACTTGAAATGATGCACACAAGGCATAAATATTGGCAAAAAGTGTTTGTTTTTGAGGGTGCTTTTGTAGAATATTGAATAAACCACCCCTCCTTCCTTGCACTACATTGAGAAGTTCTTTGGTCTGACAGCTTGTCTTCACCCGCTCCTCTCAATCCAGTGATGACTTACTGGAACTTGTTCAAAAAGTTTGGCTTTAAAAACCCAGGCATTTGAAAAAGTAGCATTTAAAAAATTGTTAACCATCAAGAAGATGGGCACACTTGCAACCTCTTTGAAACATATCCACTTTCATCTAGTCTGCAAAGGAAATCTGCTAATAGTCAAGGGACAGCATTACAAACCAAAAACAACCACAAAATTGCAGCTTCCAGACTGGAATGAAGGATGGGCTATGTCTGCTCAGTTTCCTACTCCCAAAATAATCTGTGCCTTTTACTGAATTTACAGAAAGAGAAATTCTCTGGATGGTTCCCATCATGTTCATTTGATGGTGCTGTGGTCTTATTTGTCAAGTCCACTAAAGTTGCTACAGTCATCACCTTTATTTTTGAATGAGTCTGATGTCTTCCATTAAGACTGGACATGGTTGACACTAAAGTATGTTGTGTGGTAGGCTTTACCGTTGTGGTGGGCAAAGTATGTGGCCTCCAAAAGTTTCTACGGTAGCCCAGTGGTATCACTAGGTTTGGTGTTAGCTGGTGCAATAACTCATGGTGTCACTCCCCATGGAGCTCCTGCCATACAACACCATACAGAATCTTTAGGAATGTTTTTTGGTACTAATGTTACTCATAGATTATAATTCCCTTATATCACTGACTGAAATGGTAATAATTGTGACATGAACAACTAGCAAAATGAAAACTATAACACTAAATTAAAATATCATAGATGCAGCTAAATGTGGTTAGAGTGAAAAGTGATGTTTTTAAGGAAAATTTTAAAAGAATAAAGAATTAATTTTAAGAAAACCTGGAACCTTTCCTTTCGCCTCCCCCTGAGCTCACCCCATTCATACCATCTCTTCAGTGTTTTAAAGGGGCATAGGTGAATTCACAGCCAGTTTCTGCACAAAGGCAGATATTTGGGGAGCAGTGGTGTCGCCCCCCTGAGGGTGTCACCTGGTGTAGTCAGCACCCCTCCCTCACCCACCTTGTACTGCCACTGTGGCAGCCCTTGATCCCACCAGATTCCAGAACGAACTGTTTTCTAGTCCCCAAACCAAACAAATGGTCTCTCCCAAAACTGTCCAGGAGTGGGGTTGGCATGAAAGGCAATAACATCCATTTCAACTTTTCAATAGCTTCTTCCTTATTTTGTAGCATAGCAAAATACAATTCCCCTCCAGGTATTTTGGCATGTCCCTAAAAGTTCCCAGAGCAGAAATTAGCTCCACACCCATAACATTTGCCCACCCTATATTAGAGTTCCCCTCCTTCTAAAATTTGGTGAATCACTCAGTGAAAGCTACAGTTGGAAGCACCCAAAGGATCAGGGTCAGATGTTTATGGCTCTTCTTCTTTCTTTCACACAAACAATGATAGTGGGACAAAAATGGTATAATTCAGTGCAAATTAATACTAGGTTATAGTGCAGAAGGTCCCAAGTTAAATTCCTGGCATCTCTAGGATGGACTCATCTGTGAATTTCAGTTTTTCTGGATTTCTCATTTCACCTGACTGCATTTTTTGAGTTTCTACAAAATGGGCATGAGAGCAATCTGAATGTGTGTGCCCAGAACTGGGGTGAAATCCAGCTAATCGAATACTTGGATTTCACCCCAATTTACCCATTTTTCACAATAGCTAACCAAGAGACAGTATACAAAGGGATCTTTGAGATTAACTAAGAGAAAGATGTTGGTAGCATAATGTTTTGTAGATTTAAGTGTATTTCATCAGATGCATAGAGTGGTGCATCTGATGAGGCAGACCTAGGTTTTACAAAAACTTATGTTCCCATTGTCTTTCCCTTAGTTATCCTCAAAAGTGCAACAAGATTCCTTTGCATACTGATCCTTACTAACATGGCTATGTTTTTGAATTTATGACCAAGAAACAGTTCTAGCCCATCTTCTGTCCTTCCTCTGTGACATCATGCAGACCCTCCCTTATGACATCACAAGGGCTTATCCTTCCTCCTGAGATTTAGGCTTTGAAATGGAAAGCTGCTGGCTGAGTGATGGTACCCATGAGAAGTTTGTTTTCTTTATTTCCTTCCTCATCTAGCCCCTTATTATGAGACCTTTGATCTAGGGGAATTTTAATTAGCTGAATTAATTAACCCAGGATACATCCCAATTTTTACAGAGGGTGGGGAAATAGAGGATCAACAGAGACAAACTTCTTCAAATGAATTGCATTTTATTAAGGTAAAACAACAGCAATGCAAGCACACACACATACACATTCACACACATGCAAGAGCTAATAGGAAAAGCTTCTTATAAACATAATTACCATAGCATGGGTGCTCCTCTTCATGATGAAAATCTTACTCAGCTGCTCATAGAGCGGCAATGTTCGGGGCAGCATGAGTGGAGACCAGTAGAAGTTCAGAGAGAGATGTAAAGTCCCCTTTTTGTACTTTTTGACTAGTTTTGGCCTATTTAAGGACCACAAAATCCTTTGTTTGTTGAGCTAGTAGGATTTTGGGACCTTAAATAGGCCAAAACTAGTCTCCAGGCAAAGGTTGTTTATTATACTTCAAAAGGCGCTGAATTTACATAGCAAAGATCACTTTGATATAGCTAGTCTCCGGAAGTGGCAATGGGTCTTTCTCTGGCTCTTGTCAGGAAAGCATCCTGAGCTATAAATCATTTGGTCTTCCTGCTAGAAAAGGTGTGAACGTTTCCTGATTGCAACTCCTGCCTAGCTGTTTGATCTGTATTTCAGTGCAGTGCCTACGTGGTCTCCCTGCTTTTGGGTGCATGGCGGCTCACTCTACAGTTCCGTCTAGAGCCATAATAGAAAAGCATGCACACCCAAAATTGGAACAGTTCAGTGCTCGTAAAACCCTCCCCTTTATATTCAACCTTTCTCCCAGAATTGGCACTGAAGGCAACTCACAGATTTTTTTAAAAAACAACAACATACAAATAAAAACATAGTTATTAAACACAGTCATGTTGTAACATTTAAGCTTATCGCACAGCACTTAAGGATTGGGAACAGAAAGGAAAGGAATGGAACAGAACGGAAGGGGACAAAAATGCATGTTACTGGACAGGAGAACGGCACTGCTGCCGCTGGGATTCCCCAAGCCATTTCCCAGCCGTTCCTGGCAACCGATTTTTGAAGGACAGTTCAAAATCTTTCTTCAAAATTGGCTGCCAGGAACGGCTGGGGAATGGCTTGGGGATTCCTGGCAGCATTGGTGGCGTTCTCCTGTCTAGTAACATGCGTTTTTGTCCCATTCCGTTCCTTTCCATTCCCGTTCCTGTAAGTGCTGTGCGATAAGTTTAATAGTAAGATTATGAATTTCAAACTATTTATGTTCCTCCTTGGTCTCCTTTTAAAGACAAGTAAAAACTTGGAAAGGAGAATCAACTGGAAGTATATTCTTGACTCACTCTGAATTTGTTTTAAGCATTTCAATTCCCGTTCTGCTTGGAACCCCCTTTCTTTAGTATTATTTGTAAAGAGCCTTTTGTTGACAAGTAGACAGAAAAATATTAAAAATAAAATTACTTATTAGCATGACTCTTTCCTCACAAACCACAATGATCCTTCATACATGTACTTTTCTTTCCTCTCTCTGTATCCTTCTATTTACCATAGTTTTCTCTTCTAGCTGGACTTGGCAGCTTTCTTTCAGAGACTCTCTGGCTTCATTAGAACCATGGCAACATTTTGCTGGCTTCCAACCCTATTAGTTGACTGCTAACCCACACAGTATCCAACTTCATGATTTCCCTGGTATCAGCTGCTCATTAAGAGAAAAAGAGAGAGAAGGAAAGAAAGAGAGGGGCATACTGCATACTTTTAAATATGTTGTGTTTTGAATTGTAGCCATTTGCCCTTTTTGCCACAGTCTGTCAGTATGACTAAACTGAACGACAAGCCTAAGTGCTAATAAAATTACTGAATTTTGATTAGGTTGGTCAGTATTATATTTCACTGTATTGTAAGAGTATGTGGTTGAAATAAACTTTCTAATATCCCACTAAAAGCCACTGCCAGCATTTTGTATATCTGAAGATAACATTGGAAATAGATGACGAAAACAATTCTCTTGCTTTAGTTTCTCCCTTCCTCCTGGTGTTTTTGATTATTATATTCAGTACATAATAATTTCAAATGTTGGGTTGTCTTTTCAGAGTGAAGCAGTGAAGGACTGACGTGCCAGTCTTCTTCATTTGCCAAATGGCATGGTCAATTTTTTTCCAGAAGCATTCACAGGATGCTAGAGGTAGTTTCCATCTAAGGCACAAAGTGGACAATGCATTCATTACATAACTACAGTATATTTGCATACATTTAATTTTTTAAAAAAACAATATTTTAAACAAAAAAGCTAATTGTCTATAGGCATACCTCAGTTAACAAATTCTTTGACAAAGATGCTCCTAGGTGGAGTTTTGTTAGCAGCTTCAACACTGGGAGGATGAGGAGCATTGGGAGGATGAGGATGCAGAAACACAGACTTTCTGTACTGGTTTGTAGCAGTGTGCCTGCAGTATACAATGCAATAAATCTTGCGCTAGGAAAGAATGGGATTGTATTCCAGGCAATCCTATTGTAGCTATGTCCAGTGGTCTGCAACAAGCAAGGTAAATAGCAGCTGCCTCCAGAATCCCTTCATGATCATACAGTACATGAACATCAAAACAGAGAAAAAATGAAGAAGAGCAGATTAACCTGCCTCATCAGCTATCCCCAGCATGTTAGAAAACCATAGTTGTGGTCACCAAAATTGGAATCCTAAGGGAAAAACCCCTGGAAACACATCTCAAGATGCTTCATAGAGGGCTATTTTAGAAAAAGCTCTACAATAAAATAAAGCAGTCATCTATTGAACACTTTTGAGTCGTGACTTCAGTTTTTCCTGTGGATTCTATTGGGTTCTTGCCAAAACTGAAAATCATTAAGAGAAGTGGAGCTGGTGAAAGAAAAAGTCATTCCTGGATGTGTTTTGGAAGAAGTCTTCAAGAAATCTCTAGAAAGTTCAAAATGCTGTTGTTTACTTGCACAAGACTTCCTTCTGACTTGGTTGTTTTAATTCAAATATGCATGTCATTAGTTCTGAATGAAAAGATGGCTGAAACAGGTTGAAGTTGAATGAAACTTGCTTGATGTGATGCAGAAACCTATCCTTATTTCTTTTATGTTATTTCTGGAGATTAGTGCACCAGCTTTCATTCTCACGCTAGGCGCAGGATGTAAACTCACAGAGATGGATTGTATCACACCGCTCCATCCCTGGGCAGTACTCATCCTCTACTTGACCTGGGCATCTCCCAGACTTTTTAAAGAATGAGATTTTCCTGTTCTTTAAAAGGTCTGGGAGAAGCTTGGGTTGGGTACAGGATGAGTACTGCCCGGAGACAGAACTGTGCGATACAATCCATCCCTGTGAGTTTTCATCCCGTGCCTAGCACAGGAATGAAAGCAAGTGTACTCTCCTCTGCCTCTGGTGCAGAATTTTCTGATGAAGAAGTGATATCTAGGAACACATCTACTTCACTAACTGAGGTATACCTGCCATCTCCCATATAATCTGCCCTGTACACTCAGGTCCATTTGGAAATACTTGCTCTAACTGGCCAGGACTAGACTGGGAATGGTTTCCCAGAGGACTTTTTCATCTGCTGCCCCCAGACTGTGGAATGACCAGCTGGAAGAGATACAGCAGCTGAAAATACTGACTTCATTTAAAGCAGCATTAAAGATATCTCTTCTAGCAGGCCTATCCATTCAATTTTAAATCATGACTTTTTAATTGCTATATTTTAAAGAATGCAGTATATGAATGTATTTTAATGGTTTTATAGTAGTACTATATTTTAATGGTTCATTTTATGTGTTTTCCATTTTTAATTGTGTTTTGTATTTTGACATGTGCCCCACCTCGTGCCTTGAGAAGAAGCAGGAGAGAAATAAAATTTACATAATAATAATTATGTAAATAACAACTTACCCTAGGGCTAGTAAAACAACTTAACACAGTAGTTTCAAGACATATCTGGGAGCAAGAAGTCTATGCTCTGCATATTGTTATACACTGCCACCGTTGCTTACAGCAATCCTGGATCAGATGCCACAACAACAATCCTGGATCAGATGCCAGAATGCCAAGACCTATTTTTAAATTACAGTAGGGGTTGGTTTGCCTTTTCAAAAGCGTGGTTAACATGTGTGCCCTTGAGAGTTCCAGTACACTTATACAAACCTTTGTCTTGTTTTCTAAGGCTCTTATGTGAGAATGTTAGTAATTTTTTCTACCTCTAATTCTCACTTATAGAAGGGGATGCAGAGAAATGTATATTTACCTAAATTACCCATAAATGCATTGGCATATTTTACGATTTGGGGAACAGACCAAAGCAAAAGCGTATATGGATTCAGTGATTGATCTGCCACTCTAGCTATGACCATTCCTGATCACAGAACAATAAGAGCACATCCATCCTTGGCCTGTACTTTCCTGTTAGATTACTAAAATGTGTTCTACATAGGTCTGCCCTTGAGGACAACACAGATGCCACTGCTAGTGCAATAGGAGGCAATTAGGCTGCTCTCAGAAACATCATTTACAAACTACATGGCACCTGTTTTAAAGGAAATGGGCTGGCTGCAAATACACTTGATTGATTGTTAATTGAAGATGTTGATTATGACTCTTACAGCCCTAAATGATTTGGAGCCTAGATATTTAAAGGAGCATCTCTCTCTCTCCACACACACCCAACCATATTGCTGTCATGGGAGGGGAGTGCTTCAGTCTTGTAACTTTGGAAACAATTCATCATGTGAAGAGAGAAGATGGCTATCCTGCTTTGGCATCATGCTTGTAGAATGCTCTGCCCTTGGAGGCATGACTGTTGCCAACATTGCCCTTATTTTGTTGCTAAATTAAAGCATCTGGGGAGAAATAATTTTGTTTCCAATCTTTCAGTTTGCTCCTGTTATGCTTGAATTATTATTGTGTTTTAAATTGCCTGACTGTTTTTAGATTTGTAAAGGACATTTTGTAGATTGTGCTTTTCCCCAAGATCTGTTGACATAGGGCATTGGCATCCCTAGAGTTGGTGTCACCCAGTGCAGTCACTCATCATAGGGTGGGACTTATGGGGTGGGACTTCTGGTGCACAACCTCCAGTGCACACGTGGCCAGAGATGTGCTGTGGGCCCCCAGGAAGCAGCCACTGCACCTGGGGTTCCACTACGTAGGGTCTAGGTGGCCTCAAAAGGCCCCACATGGAGTCCAGGTGCAAGGTCTAGGTGACCCAAAAAGGCCCCGTGAGGGGCCTAGGCCACCTAAAAAGGCCCTGCATGGGGGCAGAGAGCTGGCCTGGTGTCACCCCCCTTTTGGGGTGTCACCTGGTGCAGCCTGAACACCCCCCCCCGGTTGATGCTACTGACATAGGGTGGGTTAGGAATACTTAAATAAACAGACAGATAACAAATGTCTATGTTAGAAACAATATACTTCATCGTAGTTCTTACCATTAGTACAATTAGTACAATTAAGGGGTGACAATGATGTGCTCCACTAGATGTTGGAATACAGCTCTCAGCAACCCAAGCCACCATAGGCAATGGTGAAGAATTAGGGAGTTGTAGTATAGTAATATCTGAAAGAACACATGACCACCATCCTTGCTGTAGATGAAACAGGTAAACAGATGTGAGGGAAGACTGAAAGGCACAGATGTTTCCTCTCAAACACCTGCTTGTAGAAGTATTTTATGGTAATACCTTTTAATTCCTTAGAAAGAACTTTCTGGAAAGTGAGTATATTGCCAGGATTTCATGTAACAGAAAACCACTTCATATTTTTCAGAAGCTGAGATGTGTTTCTATAGGAACACACATTCAAGTCGCCAGTTTAAAATTCTGCTTAGCATTCAGATAGTCAGGTCTCTGGTACAGACCTCCTGTCATATTCATCTGTAACATAAAGATGGCAGAATGATAAAGAAGCAGCTAAGAGCCAAGATACAGGGAGATTAACTTGAAGGAGCCAGTTAGTTGTGAGGCAGTAGCAGCAATGTGGCATCTAAGCAGGTATGCATAACAGATCTAAGAGATAAACACATACAATAACAAATAGCAGGTGATATGGTACTGGACTTTGGGGGCAGAGAAGAAAAAGGAACTTGAACTTAATGTAAATAATATGGCAACATGCAGAGGAAGGATTAAGGTAAAAGAATTATAGTGATAGTTGTGGCATGCCTGGCAGTCAACTGTGGATTCAGTATATTACAAATCCCACAACAAACTTAATTGGCAGTAGAACAAAATGATGTATTTTCTTACTCTGTACAACCACTCTGAGGTAACTTGTGTATAGAGGCAGCTGGATAAATTATTGAAGAAGGAGAAATGACTGCTTTATTACAGTGAGTTCTTGGTATCCTCTGGGGTTTGGTTCCAGATGCTCAGGTCCCATTAAATACAATGGAAATAAAATGGTGTCCCTTATAAAAAATGGCAAAATCAAGGTCTGGGTTTTGGAATTGATATAATTTTTGTAAATTTTCAAGCTGAGGATGGTTGGATCCATGGACAAAGAATCTGTGGATACAGAGGGCTGGCTCATGGATCATGGATGAGGACTTTTGGCCCTTCACATGCTTTGAACTGCAACTTTCAATATCCTGGGACATTATCATATGAACCCCACTCTCACAGCAATTATATCAACTTTTTTTTTAAAAAAACAATGGAAACATACTGCTTGCTGAGCAGCCATCACTGCACTTCTTTTCAATTGCATGACTGGGGTTGCTGCTCCCATCATACACTCTTCCTGACTCTTCCTTAACCCTGCCTCCCTGTCCTATGCCCTATGTAGCATGCCTTCTCCTTTTCCCCCCATGCAATTCTGGAGCTCTGCTAATATGTTAATTTTTCTGAAAAGAAAAATAGAAAAAAATAAGGGGAATCAGGCTGCTTGGGAATAGCAAGGGGGGGAGGCATGGGAGGGAAGAGAGGACACTGACACCACACGATTGCCAGTCTTGCATCTGCCATGGCAGTGATGTGTTGCACCTGCAGACCTGCACGATTCTGAGGTCATGACAGGTTTTCTCTGTCAATGAAAAGGAATGCCCTAATTGTGGTTGGGGGATGCAGCAGCTATGGGTAGGAAGCGTCATCATGTGACAAGTATCTCCAAAGTTGCTTTTTTCCTTGTTAAATGCTGTTTAATGCCTCATGTAGCAATCCCCCCTGCTGACTGGCCCTGCTGACTGGGGCTTCAGATATTGAGTGGAAATAATGCAGCCCTCCAGATGTTTTACTGCAATTCCAAACATTCTTCACCATTGGCTGTGCTTCTGGGACTTACAGTCCCATTGGAGGGCCACGTGATTCCCTCCTCTGATCTAAAGGACCAACATTATCTGTCCTCTTATTTGAGTAATAATGCGGTCTTGTGTAGTATCTATCTTGTGATTTGGGTGGACCATGGAGTACATGCACAGATCTTAGCAAAATGGCACAGCATAACCTGTGTTATCAGAATTTTGAAAGATGGGCTTTACAAGAATTCTAGAATTAAAAGTAATCCCCCATGAAATATCCACTGGGAGATAATCTGTTGCCATTTCCTGTTGTTATAACTTGGATATCATGATGAATTAATCAAAATACATGACTCCACCTGAAGAGCTGTCTAGCTAATGAATCATTTAAACAGAGGCTGGATGACCATCTGTCAGGGATGCTTTAATTTTGAGTTCCTGCATGGCAGGAGGTTGGACTGGATGGCCCTTGTGGTCTCTTCCAACTCTATGGACGTTTTCACACAGGCGGCTCTAAAGCCGCCTGGAAGCCCCCTGGAAGCAATCAAGAGCCATTCCGGCGGCGAAAACAGCAGCCGCTGGAATGGCTCCTGATTGCCTCCGGCAGCAGCCCCTGTAATTCCTTTTTAAAAAAGGAATTACAAAAACGGGGCTAAAGCCGGCTAGCGGCAGGGATGGCGCAGGGATTGCGCAGGATGGGGCGGGGCTTGCTGCGACGTCGTATGAACACGCGCAGCAAGACCCCGGAGTGAGGCAGGGATGGCGCAGGGATGGCGCTGGATGAGTAGGGGCTTGCTGCGACGTCGTGTGAACATTTTGAACATGGAGCCGGACAGAGGTAGGAATGACTCCGTTTAAAGCCCCGTGTGAAAACGTCCTTTGATTCTATGTAGTACTGGGAGTAAAGAACTGCTATACAGCTTTTAAAGCATGTTTCTTTTCCAATATACTTTTGATTCACATTTTACAGTATTGAAAACAAGAAGACCGCACAATTACACAAACTGGGAAGAAAAATATTGCCAAAAAATACCAAATATCCTTTCTACCACCAGATAGATATATAGGAGGATTTTTGCATATTGTTCTGTGGCTCAGGTGTTTTAGTGCAATCTCTGTTTTGGGGTGCTGCTTTTTTGAAAAAAAAATGCACATCTTCGAGGAAAATGAAAGGGCTTGGGCATATGAAGCTTGCAGGAAATCTACAAAATTTTAAATGCTGAGATAAAAATATAAAGGGGAAAGCAAGCCAGTATGGAGTTTTCTCCCTACAACAACCACAATCTGGATTGCTGCTTGTAGACTGCCATTAGCAGAGAAGCTAATCAACCAATGTGCATATGCAGGAATGCCAGAACTGTATTTAAGGTGGATGGGGGACTTATGTTTTTATTTCTAAGGGGAGGGCAAATGACTTTCCCCATTTATTATCATTCAAACATCATAAAAAATGAAATTTTTTCCTAACACAGTGCATACTTATTTATGCATTCCATATATTTAGTGTTTCTTGTGCACATTAGGTAAGTGTGCATATAATAGTTTGCAGGCAGGCTTTATTATTTCTGGGATAGCTCAATGACAATAGCTGTCTTATACCCTCCAACTGTTCAGATTTGCAGAGACAATCCCATTAATTTTCTGTCCCTAATTTTTAATCCCTCCATTTTTCAGATGCTTATAAAAATGTTCAATTCTCTTTCCTCCTTTCATTTCCCCCCTTTGTCCTCAGTTTAGGGGGGTTGCAGACTGCCAGAAATAGTGCAAATTGAGTCCACTTTTAGGGTTAGGATTAGTGCTAGGGAATCATGGGAATTGTTTTTTTCCCTGAGACATTGAGCCTTCTCTGTCAGAAAGCTCTGGTACCACAACAAAATACAGTGCCCATGATTCTCTAACCCTAACCCTAACCCTAAAAGTGGACTCAATTTGCACTATTTCTGGCAGTCTGCAACCCCCCTTAGTTGAATTGCTACAAACTGAATTCAAAGTGCAAAAGTAGCTTGCATTCAATTGGCAGGGGGGAAGGGGGGGCAGAATTTATCATTTCCCTGTAGCTTCAGGCAAAAGCAAACTGCTGCAGCCTTTCCTAGCTTGTTCTTTCTTCCTCATTAATAACATTTGCCATTTTGATTGCACTGTGATGTTGCTTGGCTATATGTGTTCCAGTTTTCCTCTATTATGTTGGAGGATATGCTATCATAATATTTATTAGTGCTTAATCATTTAGTGAACTTCTGGCAAATAATTCCTGAGCGAGGCTCAACTATATAGGAGTCTCATTGGTCCAGTTTTGCCAGATCATTTCAGGGGAACATGGGCAACCTACCACCCTTTTTCTGGGATCCTTGTACATGTATGTGTTCAGCAGCAGGAGAGGCATGGGGACTGTACATAAGGCCTTTATGCATGTACACTCTGATGTATACTGCCCTGATTTCCCTAGGGGAAGGAGATTATCGCATGCCTTATATAATACTCCTTACCTCTCCCTAATTTAATTCTAATTCGCATTACAGCTGTGTGTTTATTGCATGGTTTTTGTAGCTGAATTCAACTTCAGAGTAAATTCCCCACTCCTATGCGCATTTGAAAACATGCTCCGGGGGCCACTTTTCTAAGTTGAAAGGTCCTGACTTGGAAAAATGGCCACTGCAGCGCATTTCCCAATTTGCATTGGAGTGGGGATGTACTCTGAAGTCAGATTCTGCTGCAAAAACCATGCGATAAAACACGACTGCAGTGCAAATTAGAGTTAAATTCGGGAGAGGTAAGGACTATTATTTAAGGCATGTGGTAAGCTCCAAAGACTGAAAGAAAGTGTTACAGTCGGTCCTTGGTATCTGCTGAGGTTTGGTTCCAAGACCCCCTATGGATACCAAAATCCATCAGTGCTCAAGTCCCATTACAGTGGCATAGTAAAATGCTGTCCCCCATATAAAATGGCAAAATCAAGGTTTACTTTGTGGAATTTAAATATTTAAAAAAATATTTCCAAGCTGTGGATGGTTCAATCTGTGGATAAAGAACCCATAGTTACAGAGGGCCAACTGTATTAATAAGTAAGCTGGAAACTTTCATTATAGTGGCAAAAGCAAACCTCTATGTTTCTTCTTTTACATATAAACTTTTTTTTGTAAGCATGAAGTAATGATTTTTAAGATCAGATAATAAGCATTCATTTTCTCACTTGTGGCAGCAGGCCCCTATGGACTGAATATTCTATATAATTTGGAAGAGACATGAGTGTTGTGACAGTGAAATCAATTGCTTTCAAGCTGAGTACCATGCATAGTTTTTATGTCAAAGCCAAGTTCAGGCTTCATCTCCCTTAAATATTTTTTTAAACAGAAGGGGATCATTTTGCAAAACCTCAGTTTTCAAAACCTTAAAGGGGAGGAGTGGGGAAGAAGATGGAATTACTAGTTAGGAAATAAGCCTGTGAAAGAGGGTGTTATAAACTGAAGTGTTCTGACATGTTAGTTGTAGCTTGGCATTTCCATACAATTGGAAGAAAGTGATTATTTAAAAGTCACAAATACAAATATAGTGTTCTCAGGTTTATAAGCACATTACTTATTATAGGATTTTGAAAGGGCAAACCTTTAAAAATATGCAGCAGCAATAAAGCACAAGTTAGAAAGCCAGTGGTATAAAAACATGTTGGGTTTTTATAGGCTTACCCTTGGAATTTAATTTGGATGAAAACAGTTTTTTCCAGGCAGGCGTCAGTTACACTGTAGATTTATTTCACAAACACAACATTTTAGTTTCCACAAAATTTGCTGTGGAAAGGAGTTATATGGTTCTCAGAACTCAACCCCCAAACCCTAAGCATTACATTTGTAGCAGTTAAGAATGAATGCAACTGTATCCTCCATTTTGCATTCCCCAGTAACTGATATAGAAAAGCAAACATGCACTGATACCAGAGGTGATATATAGCCATTCTGCCTAGTAGGCGACAATGGATCTAATCTCCACTGAAGAATCTAATCCCACTTTAAAACCACTGCAGCCATCACTACATCATCTGTCAGTGAATTTTACAGTTCCTCTATCCACTATGTAAATAAGTACTTACTTTTTGTCTATCCCTAGATCCCCCACCATACATTTTCTGCAGATGACCATGAGGAATATTAGAAAGAGAAATTGAAAGAAAGAGACAGAGAGAGAATTCTCCATGTTCTCCATAGCTAACATTTGTTAGCACTGCACACAGGAAGGTGTAGGTGGTCCTCCTTGTGTAACTCTCCCACCTAGAAAACCCTATGAGGAGACATCAAAAGTGTCACACAGGCAGGACAAGAGAGATAGATAGAAACTAAAGGAAAACACACTTTCAAGGGCAGCTAAGGGCAGCCAAAATGACGAAGCAAGAAGTAAACACTAAGAAAGACAAACCCCATCAGAAGCAGCACCACATGTAAAATAGGGACATGGAATGTGAGAAGCATGAGCCAAGGGAAGCTAGACATAGTGAAAATGGAAATGCAATGCATGAACATAGCAGTACTGGGGGTGAGTGAATTAAAATGGATAAGAATGGGCCACTTTGAATCAGACAACCACACAGTGCTCTATTCAGGGAATGAAAAGTCAAGAAGAAACAGGGTGGCTTTCATATTAAGAAAAGATGTTGCAAAAGCAGTCAGAGGATACAATACAAAATCAGACCGAATCATCTCAATAAGGCTCCATGGGAAACCTATGAATATCACCACAATTCAAGTATATACACCAACTACTAAGGTAGAACAAGAAGAAATTGATAGATTTTATGAAGGAGTAAAGGACGAAATTGACAACACACCAACATAGGATGTCAAGCTGATCATTGGAGATTGGAATGCAAAGGTTGGAAGTAAAGAAGAATAAAAAACAGTGGACTAGGCAAAATGAATGAAGTAGGTGAGCGTCTGATTGATTTTTGTGAAACCAACAACCTATTCATTGCAAACACATTTTTCATACAGCCAGAGAAAAGGTTATACACATGGACATCACCAGATGGCCAACACAAAAACCAAATAGATTACAAAATTGAAAGTAAAAGATGGCGAAGCTCCATACCGGTGGCCAAGACTAGATCAGGTGCTAAAGCAAAGCAAAGCAGCTTCATTTATATACCGCTTCATATCACGCTATGGGATATCTAAGTGGTTTACAACTATAAGCTCATTGCCCCGCAACAGTTGGGTACTCATTTTAGCGACCTCAGAAGGATGCAGGCCTGAGTCTAGCCTGAGCCCTGGCTAGTACTGAACTTGCAACCTTGTGGTTTATGAGTGAGTGGCTGCAGTACAGGCATTTAACCACTGCGCCACCAGGTGCTGATTGTCGCACAGATCACAAACTACTCATTTCAAAAATAAAAGTAAAACTCAAGAAGAGAACATAACTATTCATTATACCAAAATATGATTTAAACATTTCCATAGAGTTCACTGACAATATAAGGAACAGATTTATAGTACTAAGTATAATAGATTGTGGACAGGAAGAACTTTGGTCTCAAGCCAGGGGCATAATAAAAGAATAATGCATAAAGATACTTAGAACATACAAAAGGAAAGTGAAGAAACCATGGATGAGCCAAGGGATAAAACACTACAGGCGATAAAGGAAAGAAATGAAACAAAACAAAAAGGAGATAGGAATAAAC
>CM034710.1:99828577-99868629 GCA_020142125.1 Phrynosoma platyrhinos
CAGGGAAGGCCCAGAGCACCATGCTTGGGCCTTCCCAAGGCTCAGGGAAGGCTCCATGGCAGCTGCGCAGTGCAAATTTGCACAGCACGGCTGCCGTGGGGCCTTCCAAAATGGCGCCTGCACAGGACTGACTATGTGACAAACGTTGCTGTCCTTGAGCAAGCAGGGATCACCAGTATCGAGGCCATGCTATTGAGAATGCAACTGCGTCTCCAAAAATAGTACTCTGCTGTGAACTCACCACAGGTCAGCGTAAGGGGGCGCCCCAAAAAAGCGATACAAGGACTTCCTGAAACAACATCTCAGGCTCGGCCAAATTGATCACCAACCATGGTCTGCCCTGGCCTTACATCGGTATGCATAGAGATGCACTGTCCACAATGCTGCAGCTTTGAGAATTCACGACGAACAAGTCTTGAAGAGAAATGACAACGCAGAAAGAATCACAACCCAGAAACATCACCCAAGGAGACCTTCTGCTGTGCTTTCTGCAACCGGACTTGTTTATCTCGAATTTAGTCATCAGCACGCTTGCAGAAAGCGTGGGATGAGTTCTTCCTGAATCTTCGTTTGCGAAGAAAAGCCAGAGATCATGACCTAAATAATATTGGTTAGTTGTAACAAGATAACCTATTGAATCCATTGTGTAAGTCAAAATGTAGGTAAACCCCATTAATTCAGTGGATCTACCCTAGATGGGACTAGTAATAGGATTCAGGACAACATGTTCATGGAACTGTTCCTTTTTCTGACAAAGCAATTGGATTGAGCATTGCACCATACAGAGAGAGCTCTCGTGTCACATATTACCTTATGTGATGATGGAGAAGATACCCCAGACCTATGGCCATGTAAATGTGTGAACCAGCTTGATGTGATTCACACTAAGTAGTGAATATGGCTGGGGAAAAAAATCAAACAAGGGTAACTTTTTACTGACCTATAATCTTACTCTTGCTTTATGGCTGTTCAAGGCTTACAAACCAGATAGTTCTGCATTGGTTCAGGCAGTTTCCTGCTGGAACCAGAGTTATATGTACATTTTAAGTGCAGCCTTATGAAATATTTGAGCTATAGGCACAACTGTTATGAAGGAGTATGTTCTTCTCCATACTGAAGGCACAACTCTGAAATGTCAAGGACTAAAATTAGATGATAAATATGACTAGCTTGTGATAGACTCCCTGTTTAATAAGCCCTCCAAATAATAAATTTTTACTAGGGTGACATTATACATTAAGCCAAATTCATCATACAGTTTTCATGCTGACCTCCTACTGTGTTTTGCACAGAGAACTGAGCCAGGATGTTACTCTTGGCTTAGAGTTATGGCATGAGAGAAGAGACAGAATACATTACTATTGAGTTATGAATACCCTAGTTGGCACAGGATGGTCAATATTCAGACTGGAATATTACAACTGTAGACTGCAGTTGCTTAGCACCAATCTTACATCTTGATAATAAATACTTTGCCAAAAAGTCTTCCAGGTCTCTGTGCAATTGTTTTAGTTTCATCTGTGCTTCATTAAAACCTATTTTATCAGCACTGAGATTCTCTGCATATGTAAGTCTGCATTGGCTCTAGGCTCATCAAAAGAGATTTAATAAGATTCAGATGCTGTACAAACTATGACAGGGATCTAAAAATTTCCAGACATGCAATAGCAGCTCCTGTTTCTGGCATGCTGTTATATCAGCAAACTCCAGTTCTGCTTTTTGTTGACCATAGTTGGCTTGGTTTACAGTTCAGTTGAATTACACAAGAAATCAAAATATTCAAACCTAAAGATTTATATTTTTCACTTTTTCTAAAGCATTTTCATATTATATTTTGTAGGAGCAATGTAGCTTGAAAATTGCAGAGGAAGAATGGGGAATGTAAATAAGGCAAGTTACTACAGATGGATGATGTTCAAGAAGAAAATATTCTTAACAGAAGACATAATTGCACTTGTTTAGATTTCTTATACTAATATATGAAAGTAATAAAGTCAGTGGCATCACTAGGTGGGTGCGGAGTGGGGGATGGGGGGGTGAGGACTGCACCAAATAATATCATAAGAGGGTGTGTGCACACAACTGCTCCTCAAACATCTGCCATTTGACAGAAACATTAATTTCAATTAATTAAAAAAATTATTTTTTTAAAATTCTTTAAAAGCATCACATTTTACCGAATTTTCACTTTAAGCACATGAAACTATGTATATGTAAATACAGTTAGGCTGTGTGTATGATATTGTAGTTTAAAGGTATAAATTTAATTGTGCTAGTTGTTTATGTCACAACTATTACCATGACATTCAGTGATATATATGGGAATTGCGACTGATGAATAACAAAAAAAAAATGTACAAAAAAATGACTTAGGATTCTGTATGGTGTGGGATGGGAGGAAGTCAATGGGTGCGTGACACCATGAGTTACCGTACTGGGTGACGCCAACACTAGTGATGCCACTGATTGGAGTGTGGAAATGGTTTAATTTAATTAGATTTAAAACTCGTGAAATTTCTTCTCAAAATTCTCAACACAAAGGATAAATATTAGAATACTTTGCAAATGTTGCCAGGTCTCTGCATTTGAGTTACTTGCTTTAAGGTATTTGAAGTCTGGTGGCACCTTGCTGTATTTAGTAGCTGTTTAGTATATTGTACTATGTGACACCTGGCAGTTAGTTGTATTAATATTTTAGAGCTTGTTTATGGCTAAAGGATCGGATATAAATTCAGATAATAAACAAATAAACTAAAACAAACAAATATGAACATGTGCTTGAAATCCCAAAATATTAAGATTCTAAAGTTTGAAATAAAGCTGTAAGACTGAGAAATGCCTTATTTTTTACATTCTGAGTTTAATTTGAAGTAAACATCTTAAACACTTCCAAATCATATTCTGCCCATTTAACTGTATTTTCCTTTTTTAAACCAATTTGTCATATTTCTAATTAAATTTTACATATATTTTATGTTAAAGCATCCTAATATTATAACTCTGTGTGTATTCGGAAACAGAACTGGGGTACTGGTGTGCTTCTACATTTGGAATTATCATTTAATTTCATTTCTATCCCACCTTTCTCCTGAATCAAGGACATTTATAACATAGATTTTAAAAAAGTACTGCTAAAAACTCTGACAATAAAACCTTAATTAAATATTAAATAAACCCAATCAAACAACTGTTAACAAATATGAATTTGAGGGATTGTGAAGGAACCCAACAAAGACTACAAGAAGGTAGATATGAACCAGGACTAAAAAGGCTACATGATTATTTCCAGTTATAGGCTTTTGGGCTTTATCACTTCTAACAGAAGCTTCAAGAATAACCCAGGAAGTCAGTCATGAAAACTCTAGTATCTTCTAGTATAGTATGAAACACTCATTTTGTAAGGAATCATAGAGGAAGCAAAAGTGGACAAGTGCATTGTATTACTAAAAGTGTTATAACTGCACATAGGATTCTTTAGAAACTGGCCACGTTAGTACAATATTTATACTCTGGATCAAGCTTTAGCATTACAATTACTCTTACTGAGATAGCAGCCCCCTTCGATGTATTAAATACAGTAGGTTAGACCTCCTTCCAGCAGGTGGGAGAATCTTTCTGTACGAGGAAATGGCTTTTCTAATCACTGGGATGGGAATGCCCTTAGGAAAAGACTGGAGCTCAGTGAAAGCAAGAGGTTTAAAGTTCAGTCAGTGGTAACTACAGATAGGAATGGGAAACCCTGCTGCCTGAAACTCTGGAGAACAGCTGCCAATAAGTATAATCAATATTGAGCTAGATCAAATATTGATCAAAGCTCTGACTGGTCTTGAAAGAAGTATTCTTCTTGGGTTCCCATGAGAAGCATAGGATAAATATATGGGACTATATGCTAAGAGACTAAACCCTAGGAACTTTAGTGAAGCAAACTGGTTTAAGAATTCAGTTTAAAAAGATGATTTTAAATGCCAAAATGAGAAAAGAAAAATAGAGAGTTATGGGCTGGAATATCTCCCAATTTTACAAGATGGTCTGGCTAGCACAATGACAAAAGAGAAATCTGCAGGGTATTTTAATACAAAATTGAAATAGCTCTTGCATTTGTATAGATTATTACAGCAGGAAATTGCCATTAATTATCGATCAAAGGTAATAATAAAACGAACAGCCAATGTTTAATTAAAACAACAACAACAATTGTTACATACAACACCTTGAATATTACCCAACTGGGGGGAAAGAAAAGAAAAGATGCAAGCCGTTCGATCAGTCAGTATGCTCATCTATAGCAGTTACCTGAGAACTTATTTGTTTATATCACTTCAGAAGTGTTAAAGGTATAAACAGAATCTCTGGACTGCAATCTGACAAATTTAGGCAGAAAATGAAATAAACCACCCTTGTGATGCATTATATTACTCATTAATAATGTGTTGTAATCTTTAGCAGGCGTGAGCAACTACATGGCGGGCTGGGGTTAATTTCCCTCCTCAGACCCCTCAAGTCTAAATATATCTGTTTTACATTTTTAGCCCCTATCAAAATAGTGAATGGAAGTCAAGGTGAGTCACTTCCTGACACCATTTCGAGAGGAATTGCAGAGGAAAATGGAGGCATTCAAGATACTGGGGGTTCAAGGGGATTGTATCGGTAGGGCTGTTTTGGCATGTTTTAATTCATTTGGGAGATTTTTCTGTATCTTCTTCAGGCAAAGATTGACTGTGAATTGCAATACATTTTTAAATGGAAAAGGATGGCTTTGAAAGACTGCTTGGGGGCTTCAGGGACTACAAAAGTGGGGTTCAAGGGCCATATGTATCCAATGGGCCACCTTGTACCCAATATTTATCTTTAGGGTGTTCTTTTAGTTTCTCTTAGGAAGTAGTGGGTTATGTTGGAGGAAGTGTCTGAAGCAAAGCAGTTCCCCATTATTCTGTAGCAGAGTGACCAAATGTCCTAAATGCAAAAGAGGTCAAGGTACCGTAAAATGTAGGACATTGAAGAAAAATTGAAGCCATTACAAAATAAAAGCTAAATTACACTCATATAAATGTAAAATGTATGCTTCCTAGTCATGCTCAAAATGGAGGACATTTTGAAATTCCAGCTGGACAGAATGTTGAAATGTAGGACATGTCCTGGAAAAGGAGGATGTCTGGTCATCCTGTCCTGTAGTGCAGGTCACTTGTGTGAAGTTAAAACCATCCCCCCCATCCCAAAAGTGTTTTGGTATAAGCAACAGTTATTGGTTCAACAAATTCCTTCCAAGCTCAGATTTAAACAATTTACTTCTTTGTAAAAGAAACAACTCACTATAAGGGAAGGGCAACTCCTTCAAACTCTGACATTGCATATGATCAAGAGGAAATCCTTGAAATATTTTCTAATCAGACTCTATTTCTTTCCTGCAGTACTTCTTGGCTTACATATGTGTCATGTTGAGAATATATCTACTGTCCAGAGACCTGCCAACTTTACCATCTCTGTCTTATCTTTGATTTTGCTTGTTTGATGTTATTGGCAAGTTGTTCCAGCATAGCAGTGGTTCCTTCAAAGATATTTGAAAATAAACAAACAGAAGATATCCAATGTATTCTGTCTGAAATTTAGATAGCAGCCAAAAGAGTCAAACCTCCAACAAAAACAAAAAGGAAGGAAAGAAAACTGGCAGAAAGTATGAATTCTCTCAACTATATTTTGTGGCTGAGCAGTATTAGGAGAGAAATCTTTATTGGTGAACCTTTGTATGCTGGTGTTACTGAGTTTCATATAGCATAGCCACTTATACATCGACAAAGAAAAGGATGCACTTTGCCATGAAGCAGAACAAAAGAGGGCACAGATTTGCATGGAATTTAAATTTACTCATTTATATGTATAAATACAATACATCATGCCACAGTGGGTAGCATGTCACAATCAAAGGGGGACTAACAGAAACTTAAATCCTCTCTCCTCCTTCAGCAGTTTCAGCTGAGATTGTTGTTCCTTTGACACAACCTGTAGCTTCAAAAATTAAAAACCACCCAAACCAAAAATAGTTTCCTCCCTGAAGCTTAGCTGACCAGCTTAGCTGTGGGGTAAAAGTGGATGCAGACCTGTTGACTTTGAGACCCACACAAGGAGGAGCTGAGGGCCATATATGCACCCTTGGCTAAAGGTGTTCATACCTCAAGAAAATGTACCTTCAAACAGAGGATGGTTATATTCAAAGTATGAGATGTGGCTACTCTAGTTTCATATGCAGACCACACAGCCAAAAGGGAACCTTCACATTACATAAATAAGTTCATGACTAGCCCAAGATGAATACCAATATGTATTCTTCAAACAGATGATAATCAAGGCAAGTACAAATGTTTATTATTCAGAAGCTCTCAAATTCAGTCACTGGCACCATCAATCAAAAGAGTAGGTGATACGGAGAAATATATTCTGCCAGAATGCCCTCTACCTTGGAGAGCTACAGCAAAAGCATAATTGTTATCCCCCCCCCCTTTTTTTCTTTTCTGGTCTAGAAATGTTTGCTGCTTGATTGTCATCCGATCTTCTTTCTCACATCCTTCTGTATTAAAGGTGTCCCAAGGCTTGTTGTATTCTGACAGTTATCTTTCCTCTAGTTATAGCAATTGCTGTTAACATGAGGGGAAATCAAAGACCTTGGGAGGGTCACAAATACATTCTTGTGTATTTGCACTTTTCCCATCCTTGCCCTAGCCTAGATCAATGGAGAGGAATTTGGGGAGTTGTAGCCCAACAACTTCCAGGGACATATGGCTGAGAACTATTGCCCTGGCATTCAGAGCAATATTTCCTCTCCCCAGACATTGTGCCAGATTGTTAAATGATTTTAAGTTTTTCAAGGACATACAAACATTTAATCTATTGCACCAGTAGACACTAAATATACTACCACTTTGTTTCAAAATAACACTAAGCTCATTAGGCCTGCAGATCAAATTCAAAAATTATTATCTTTTCCTTCCTTTTTTTTCATAGCAATAGAATTTAAAAAAAAATCTATCAAAACCTTTATTTCCCCCTCCCCTATCAAAATTACCAAGCTGTTAAACAAGTGCTATCTCACTCTTATCTTCCAGGAATGAAGTCTGCTTCAAAAATGAGCAGCTAAACTGAGAGATTTAATTCATCTTGTTCATTAAAATTCAAATCATTATGAAGACACAGATGTTAACTTTTCAGTGACTACATTACTGATGATGGAGAAGGTCTGTTGTATTCACTGGGGCAGATACAAAGTCATCTTTGGTGGTGAATGTTTTGGTTCTTTTAAAAACAGCTTAACGAGGGTTTGAAGCACTGCTCCTGAGAATTGTTTTAATGAAGTTATCATTATGAGGAATTGATAGTATATGCCTTCCTTGAGCTTTGGAAAACTTCACTTGCATTACAGAGTGCATACACACAAAGGGATAATTACTTGTCCATGAAGATGTCATTCTTAAATTGTTTTATGAACACAATATCCACAGAACACATAGTAGTTAAGTTTTTTAAAAATGCCTAAAATAATGAGTTAGCTGTGCTGTTGAATAGAAAATAGAATATTGCAGTTGATATCAATGTGGTAAAGTCACTATGAATCAAATTAGTTTTTGTACATTTATAGCATTCTAAACTAATGACATCCAAGGTTACTCTAGTGAGAAATTTACAAACAGAAACCAGAGTTCAAAACCTCGTATAACTGAATTACATGCCACATGCTGTAAAGTCACTTTTTAACAGTAACTACAGTTAGAGGCTGCATCCGCACTGCAGAAATAATGCAATTTGACATCACTTTAACTGCCATGGCTCAATGCTATGGAATTCTTGGATTTGTAGTTTTGTGAAATATTTAGTCTTCTCTGTTGTAGCTCTGGTGCTGCAACAAACTACAGACCCTAGGATTCCATAGCATTGAGCCATGACAGCTAAAGTGTTGTTAAACTGCATTATTTCTGCAGATGCAGCCATAGTTCCAAGGCCCAAAATAGTGCCATTCACACATGTAAGTTTCCTTATAAATGTGGTTGTACTTTTTTGGCCAGTGTGTATTGGATGTATTTGGTTCATGGTTACATAACCAATATTCAGCTGCTGTAACCATTTCACATGTAGCTGATCATTTTTGGATGGTGCATAAGTAAGTACTTTCAGTGTATCATTTTATTCACTATGATTTTGGAAGCAGCCATTGTGGATGATCCATCATACAATGAGACAAGCAAGCATGTTGCAATTGGTTGCACAATGTTGGTATTCAGCAGAAGGGCAATGCAGTAAAACTATCACAGAACTAAATGCATGTAGAGCTACACTATGCAAGCATAATGTAGGATCTCAGCCTAACAGTTTGCTTCCCATTTATCACACATTATTAAACAATCACTTTTTACTTACTAATCAGCACTGGAATAGTTTTCATTCAATAGCATGAAGTACACAGCATGAGCCAGAACATGATAAATTTTCTTCCACCATTTACAAAAGTCATATCCAAGACTATCAAAATCATTTGAAAATTATGCTTACATGCAAAAGGAATCAAGTTATCTCTTGTTAAGTTACAATTATAATGTAATGTAGTTATTCCATAATTCCTGAAAAATAATGATAGGTACCTCATTATTTTTATCTAGCAACTTTTAAGCTCTAGATTGTGTATATGTGTGTGTTGTGTACCTTCAAGTTGTTTCTGACTTACAATGACCCTAAGATGAACCTATCATGGGTATTTCTCAGCAAGATTTGTCCAGTGGAGGTTTGCCATTGCCTTCCCCTGAGGTTAAGAGTATGTGATTTGCCCAAGGTAACCCAGTGGGTTTTATGGCCAAGCCAACAATCGAACCTTGGTCTCCAGACATAGTCTGATGCTCAAACCATGCTAGACTATGTACATGCATATATATTAGATTATACCTGTATATCATGGAACAACAGCAATCGATTTCATAACTTGGTGAATCTTAGCTGAATGTGTTTTTGGTCAGCACCATTTAAAAAAATTGTTGAAACTGATGTGATGTTTCACTTTCTGAGCACTGCTTCATGCATACACACTATGGTTTGTGTTGTGCCCACAGCACAAGAGTGATGATAATAGATGTGTGAACTGAGCTGAAAGCAGAATGGAGACTTTTATCCTAAGCCATTTCTTGATTGAAATAAGAGAAATTTACTCTAGATCTCCTGCATCTATATCTGTATAATCTATTAGGGTTTGTTTCCTTTTTCATTTCTCTCTCAGTTTTGATCCCCTTTCAGAATCCCACATGACTTTTCCCAGAGAAGATTCAGAGTCTGGCCAAACCATCTCCAATGGTAGAGCCCATGTCTGTGATCTCTGAACAATCTGTTTTATTTCATTTATACCCTGCCTTTCTCCTGGCAAAGGCCTTAAGTGGCTTACAAAACTTTTAAAACAAAGGGCCTTTACAGACTGCCAGAAATAATGCAGCTTGAGTCCACTTTAACTATTCTGGCTCAGTGCTAGGGAATCATGGGAACTGTAGTTTATTGTGGCACCAGAGCTCTCTGACAGAGAAGGGTCAATGTCTCAGAAAAAAACTACAGTTCACATGATTCCCTAGCACTGAGCCAGGGCAGTTAAAGTGGACTCAAGCTGCATTATTTCTGGCAAAGTTCAGCCCACAGACAACTCTTACACATTAGGGGTATGAATCTCTCCCTTCAATTATTTTTATAAATAAAAACTATGTAAAATAAGAATTGAACAAACTTTTAGAATGAGAAAGTGGAGTATAGTAAAGATACTTATAAATGGAAGACTAGGGCTGCTGCTACACTACAAAATTAATGCAGTTTGATACCCAGTTAATTGCCATGGCTCAGTGCTATGGAATCCTGGAATTTGTAGTTTGTTGTGGCACCAGAGCTTTCTGATGAAGAAGGCTAAATATGTCACAAAACTAAAAATCCCAGAATCCCATAGCATTGAGCCATGGCAGTTAAAGTGGTGTCAAACTGCATTAATTCTGCAGTGTAGATGCAATGTACGCCATGTTAATTGCTTTCCTCTTTGAGCAGAGCTACACACTAATAAGATCTTATTGTACTATTGATGCTTATCTCACTAGATGTGTTAACTGCCTTAATTATTGCTGAGATGTTTGTTAGTGTTAGAAATATAATTGTCACATTCCAGATACAATTTCACTCAGAACTCACCCTTGAACATGTATGTCACACATACATACCTTAACCTCTAAGATTATGCTCCAAGCATTTGAGGGAGCAGATTGTCAACTGCAAAAGCCCATGCCATAACGAATCTGTTAGTCTTAGAAGTGCTAGAAGACTCTGTTGTTTTGCAGGAATAGTCTAACTAGGCTGCTCCTTTGAAAACTAATAAGGTCTATAGCATGGAATGGCATACATCTGCCTTCATGTGCTTAACAATTTATGGAAGACTATTCTCAGTGCATGATATGATCTTAATGAATCCATTGGCAATGAAATGGGCAATTCATAATGCTGCCCTAATGCCTCTAATAAACAAATATCTATCTACCACCCCATTATGTTAAATGATCAGAAAGGGTTAAATGAGCATGATTGTCATGGAAATTTCTGCAGCCTTAATGTTTTCTACTTACTTTTCCTTTGCTGTATTGAATGCCCTTGTGATAGAAAAGAAAGAACAAACATCAAAAGTACCTTTTAACTCCACAATTCTTTCTAAAATTCTTTTAAACATATAGACTATACCACTGGCTTTCTATCTTCAAAGCATGCAGGAGGATAAGGGTCAGATATAAAAATTATTTTGATCAGTATAATAAAATATGCATGTGAATTGTATGACCTGCAGAGATATTATTTGTGTGTTAATGAAACATGGTAACATTAATTATATACTTTTGATCCCCCCCTTTTTTCCTTTGGTAGGTTCTGTGCCTGTAATTAAAGTACAAATGGGAAAAAAATAATTTGTAACCTATAACGTTTCACCAAATCTGGCTTCATGATTCATTTCCTCTTAAAGATAACTTTTTAAAAAAGCAGTCAAATCTTTTAAGAAAAACAAAACTAGTAATCTCTCTCCATCAATCATGGCACCATTAAAATCTCAAAACTGTCCTGATATCCTCAAATGTCTAGTGGAATGGGTGAGTTTTAATTAACCTTTTAAAGGTCAACAAAGATGACACATGGTGAGTGTCTCCCTAGGGAAGTCATTCCATAATTTGTGTGCTCTTTAAACCCACCGTTCTTCTTAGTGTCTCAGCACAGCATGTTCACAGAGTTAAATTGACCTAGCTGTGTTCCAAGATCAAACAGTTTTCAGCTGATCAATGAACCTACCTCCACCTAGATCACTGGCAATTTCTTGAAGTTATGGAATTGTAAACCTATCACACAAGCCATCTAATACTTCCACTGTAGAATTTTGGGATCATTTAAAGTGTTCCATGGGTTGTCCTGAAAGTGAACGTGATTCAATTTACTGAAGTGAAAAGGTATTGTGTAAGTAACTTTGTGATGTGTCTTGAAGCATGGCAGACTCTGTGTTATCATAGATAGTTTTATTGTAGAAAGCTGCTTTTAGAAGACAATGCTTCTCTATCTGTATGAATATTTGAATTATTTGTTAAACTGAATTGAAGATCTTCACAGAGGTATGTTGCATGTACCATTAATGCACTACATTTTAAAAATGTGTTGGAGCTGAAACAGCTGCTAGATTAATGTTTTATGTTCCCATTTGTTGTTCCCATTCCTGGCTTTAGGCTTTGTTTTTATTTAACAGAATACTTCAATTTTTTAATAATAATAATAATAATAATAATAATAATAATAATTAATAATAATAAATTTCTTACCTGCCTCTCCCTGTGGGTTGAAGTGGAGAATAATGACAAATAACACAAAACATAATATTAGTTAAAAGAGCATATAAAACCAATACACATTAAAGTCCATAAGTACTTTAACAACAATAATTTAAAATAATCTGGATAGGCTGCCAGAACAGACTGGTCTTTATTGCTGATTTAAATTCAGACAGCATCTTTAGCTGACAAGTCTCTTCCAGCAGGTCATTCCACAGTCTGGAATGGCTGAAGAAAATGTCTTCTGGGTAACTGGCAACCTAGTTTGGCTGAAGTAGATGTCCCCCCAAAAGACTTGAGTGTACAAGGTGTATTATATGGGAGAAGGCAATTCTGTAGGTGACCTGGATCCTACAATGAGTTATATCTTGGGTCTTTAAAAGTAAAAACCAACACTTTGTACTTTGCCTAGAAACTAATTGGTAGAACGGTGGAGTGATTTTAATATTGGTGTAATATGGTAATTCCTAGGTATACCAGTAGCCAATCTGACTGCTATGTTTTAAACTAATTGAAGTTTCTGAACTTGGTACAGAGGTGACCCAAGATATAACTCATTGTAGAAGTCCAGCCGTGAGGTTACCAGTGCATGCACTACCATCTTTAGATCATCCAGTTCTAGGAAGGGGTGCAGCCAAAGCTGATAATATGTACTCCTGACTATTGCATCTATCTGGGCTGTCATTTGGAGTGACAAATCCAGGAGCAACTCCAAGCTGCAAATACAATCTTTCAGGGGAGATGTAACTACATCCAGGACCCTTGACAATAAGCACCTCTGTCTTGCTTAGATTCAGTTTCAAGTCGTTTTTCCCCATCCAGCCCATTACCTCCTCTAGGCATTTATTCCAAGGAAACACACTATCTTTAGCTGATGCTATTATGGAAGGCATAGAGAAGCACTTTTGGGTATCATCAGCAAATTGATAGCACCCTGCCCCATTCCTCCAGATGATCAGTCCCAGTTATCATCCCATTTAGATGTTAAATAGCATTGGGAATAGAATGGCACCTTGTGGTATGCCATTTAATACCTCCTTTTTTTAAAGGAGAAGCTATGCCCATGCACCACCATCTGGAACATGCTTGAGAGACAGGACACGACCAAAACCACTGGGCCACAATGCCTCTTATTCCCAAACTCCTTAGGCATTCCAAAAAGTTATCATGGTAAATGATACTGAACACCACTGAGAAGTCCAAAGGTACCAGCAGGGACACACTCCCCCATCAATGCTCCAGTGAAGGTCATCCACTAAAGCAGGGGTAGGCAACCTTTCCCCTTTAAGGGACTTCAGCTCCCAGAAGCCTCAGCCATGTTGGCCAATAGCTCCTGGGATTCTGGGAGCTGAAGTCCCTCGGCCCTTAAAGGGGAAAGGTTGTCTACCCCTGCACTAAAGCAACCATAGGACTCTCAGCTCTGTATCCTGCTCTGAAGCTGGTTTGAAATGGGTTTAGGAAGTCTATATAATCCAAGACTGGCTGGAGATGGAAGGCAACTGCCATCTCAACCACCTTGCCCAGAAAAGGAAGGTTTGATACTGGTCTATAGTTGTTAAAATCCAGGGGGGTCTGGGGAGGGCTTTTAAATAAGTAGTCATACCATTGCTTCTTTTAAACAAAATAGAGAACTTTCCTACCTGAGAGGTTAGTTAATTATATTGTAATTGGGATCTTATTTCATCTCCTCTCTGGATGATAAGCCAAGAAAGACAGGATCGAGAGGACAAATTATCTTGCTTAGACATCTTAGAAGCGTGTCAACATCAGTGGTACTCACTAACTGAAACTGAACCAGTGCAATAGCAGTCAATTTCTGCTATTATGATAGTGTCCAAGTCAGCTCTTATCCAAGAGATTTCATCTGTGAAGTTATTGTACTTAAAAGCATAATGGTGAACTGCTGAAGGCTCTAGAATTGGATTCAGATGAGAGGATGCCTGAGTTCGACCTTTCACCATCTTGAATAATTTAGCTGGATGTGAATTTGCAGACACAATGTGCACAGCGAGGAAGGCTTTCTTTGTTACATGTATTGCCACTGTATAGGAACAAAGATGTTCTCTGTGTTGTATCTTGTTGGTTCTAAGTTTAATTTTCTACCATCTGCACTCCAGTCATTGTCCTTCCCATTTCAGCCTACTGAGGTCCTCAGTTTACCAAGGAGCATGATTAGTAAAGGGTCAAATAGGACATTCGAGAGTGATCATATCAATAGCTCTAGTCATGTCTTGATTACATCTATTGACCAAGGCTTCAACTAGATCATTGGTGGTACCAGCCATAAAACCTTCTAAGGCTTTCCAAAATCCTGAAAACTTTGAGGACAGACCATCTTAATAGGCCCACCACCTCTGCAGGCACATATAGTAGCTCTGATACTAACTCTGACTTAAAAACAATATCTCCTTAACAACACGAAAGTATTAATCACCTCTGCCCAGAAGCCTGCATGCTCTGAGATGAAATTCTCTCATTTCAGTTCCCCATTAAATACAGAAGTAAAAGCCTGCTTAACTTTACTTCTAAAGGTGGTGTTTAGCTTTTATTTTTTCAAAATTTGTTTTGTTAAATATTGAATGTACTGTTCAAGATATAACTTAAATTATATTAATTAATGAATGCTAATATAATTAATTATGTTAAAGGTAGTATAATAACTGACACAAACAATAAGATCTAGTAGCCTCTTTTTTATATCTATAAAAAGGAATTATTTATTTTTGTTGTTAGCTGTCCTTGAGTTGACCTCAACTCATGGTGACCCTGTGGATGAGAACTCTGGAAGTCCCCCATCCTCCACTGCTCTTCGGTCTTGTAGATTCAGGTCTGTGACCTCCTAATTGAGTCTAGCCATCTGATGTGCAGTCTTCCTCTCTTACTGCTGCCTTCTACCTTTCCTAGCATTATTGTCCTTTCCAGTTATTCCTGCCTTTTCATGATGTGGCCAAAGTATGATTTAATTATTTTAGCTTCCAGGAAGTGTTCAGGCTTGATTTGTTCAAGGACCTATTTGTTTGTCTTTTTGGCTATCCATGGTATTCTCAGCACTTTTCTCCAGCACCACATCTCAAACGAGTTTTCTTTTTATCTGCTTTCTTCACGGGAATTATGTATACGTTATAAAAATGCCCATTTGTAATCTTGGCTAAAGATTGTAATAGCAGCCAGAGAGTTTGTTTAACTTTTGATAAGTGTAGGTACTTTAATGCACCTGAATCAAAGCTATTAGCTTCCTTTTAACAGTACTCACTGAACAAGGCCCTCCACATATGACCTACAAGATTTTAAAAAAGTGTGCCCACTGAACTAAGCTGAATAATTAACTAAGAATCAAATCCCACAATAAACTGAGTGAAAGAAATTGAAGTTATTATTAGCTCTGGAAAAGAATCTCCCCAGTGCAGGTAATGGGAGCTTTCCTTCTACAGCTAAAACCTCAGTTAGCATAACAGCAAGGACAAAAATGAAATCATAGTTCCCATGTGTCCAGTTCCTGCTTTCATCTTCCCATCACTGTGGCAGTGCTGGTTGTGGCCTATAAAGCCCTATGCAGCTTGGGTCTAGGCCTGTATTTTTTGAAGGCCTGTATTTTCCTATATGATAAACATGCTGTAAGATCTTGAAGGGAGGATCGACTCTCAATGCCAGCTAGGGTTGCTAGGTTGGAAATGGGAGATGGTTCGTGTACCTTAATGATTGTGTACAAGAGGGAATTTCAGCAGACATGGATTCTTACCTCATTGCATGACAGGTAACACCTGCTGAAATACCTACTTCTATTCAACTATTAAAAGAAGAGGCTCTTTCTGCAGTTTTTAATCTGGCAACTCTAGTTCAACCACTTTCAGAGGTAGGTGTGTTGAGAACTTGGGAAAGGGCCTTCTCAGTAGCTGTTCCCAGACCTATGGAGGCTAGGATAGTTCCCTCTTTGCTGTCCTTCTCTTGGTAGGTGAACTTTTTCAATTCCAATGGGCGTAGGCAATTGACCTCAATGGGCTTTTAATACTGATTTTTACTGATTTTTATCTTTTATCTTGTGAACAGAATGTTTTTAAATGGTTTTAATTCTTATGGATGGCTTGAATTTGATAATAACGTTTTCTATATCTTCGTCTGTGTTTTATCTTAGCACTCCTAGTACTAATGCAATCTTGGAACTCCAAAGTATAATAATAATAATAATAATAATAATAATAATAATAATAATAATAATAATAATTTTTATTTATAGCCCCCCCCTGCACAACAATCGAGGCGGGTTACAGCATTTAAAACAGACAAAATTAAAACATTCCCTCATTCCCCAATCCAAAGTATCCAGGAGAGACAGGGATTATCCCTTGATGTGGGACTCCCATCCACATAGCTTCACCAATGCTAGAGAATCAGCCATATCCCCACTGTTTATTGGGTTTTAAATCCCCAAATCTTCAGGGTGGGGAGCAATGACAATAAGCAGGTAAAAAGCAACACCCACTGAAATTACTCTTTATATGCAACCATGAAAGGTTCAAGAGCCAACTTGAGTCTCAATTTTGGAAAAAGGTGGGCTATAGGTGAATAAATAAATAGAACCAGTATTTGAGACCAGGAACTAGTGATTGGAATCTGAGCATTTTAGTTATTTCCACACATTTAGTACAGTGTATGGTTTGACCCTAGGAGCCAGTGTAATATAATGGTTTGAGTGTTGGACTATGACTCTGAAGACCAGGGTTCAATTCCTAACTAGGCTGTGAAACCCACTAGGTGACCTTGGGCAAGTCATGTGCTCTCAGCCCCAGGAGAAGGCAATGGTAAACCTCCTCTGACCAAATCTTGCTGAGAAAACCCCATGATAAGGACCATTAAGGAAGCCTTAGGGTTGCCATAAATTGAAAATGACTTGAAGGCACACATCAACAACAGTGGTTTGACCCTGAGTGTAGATTTTCAGAGGCTATAGCATACCTTGTTACAAAAATACAAACTGGGTTATCATGGAAAATGCTAGAGAAACATGGGACCATTCTTACTGACTTGAAACATTTTATTTTAAAGAAAAATATTTTATTAACAGTCTGAATCTTTTGGCTTTACAGGTCAGAAATGGCATATTTGCCTTTACTCAAGTGATGAAAAGGTTTTAGAATGTTATTTTTCCAAATACCCATGAATCATTCTGGTAGTGGAAAGATAGAGTCAGTGAGGTAACTGGCACAGTCAATCACACAATCTGCCTTAGGCACATCTGTACTGTGCAGTCTGAAGGGAATACATTCAATTCATTGATAAAATAACATATTTCCACTTTGAGAGATGCATATTTTCAAAATGAAACTCTGGATTTTAAAAGCAGAGGGTTTGGTAACGTTAGAATATTGCATGCCAGTGTTTCTTGGTTGCCAGAATGTGGAATTAAAACTAGGGAGACCTATGTTCAAATTCCTATACAACCATAGGAAGCTCACCTTGACTCTCTTTCAGCCTGGTTTTTACTTAAAGTTTTTATTGGTTTTTTTTAGTACACAGCAAAATCAAAATGATTGTCAGTCCAAACCCACCTACCCTTCCCCAGCATTGCCCACCTCCATACTTCCAGATGATCCTTCATGCAATAACCTAACCATATTAATATGCCATGAATGGTATGACACAGATCATTGATACTTGTTTAAACAAGTACAGTGCAGAACAGGTACATGAACACAGACACAATGGGTGGGGTAGGAATGCTATGTTCTGCTTTATGGCAAACTCCATTGGGTCTTCTGTCCAGCTTTCTATGTGTGGATAGTCTTGGATGTACAACTGTTAAAAGATACACTTGGCCACTTGGGATCCTTGTAGAATTCACAATCTGTGTCCATTTTCAATGTTCCTTTCTAGTGGCAGGTACCATAATAGCAAATTATACAAACAAAAATCAAGTGCATTTTTCTAATAAAAAGTTGCTCTCTCTCTCTTTATACCAAACTTTTCCTAGCACAGTGCCTGGAAGGGTAAGAGCATAGCATATCATCGAAGTTCCCCCAATATAAGTTGCAGTGTAGTGTGTTTAATTGGTAAAATTTCTCTAGTGTCATTTTACATTCAACTTAACCTAGCTGATCAGGGACCAGAGGAGCAGGTTGCTGGGAGGATAAAAGGATTGCCAGCCTGAGTAACCACATATCCTTTTCTGTACATGAATCATAATAGTGATGTATACCAAAGTGTTATAAACTCTAACTGGGCACCAAAGCAGGAAGTAGGAATCCCAGATGAGAGAAGGATAAAAGAGACAATAAACCAGAGTATGAAGTACTCAGATTTATGGTTTATTACAAAACCACAAAATATAAATGTACATAGCATTCAGAGAGGGCCAACATTTATCTAGTTAAATCTACAGAGAAGGTAGGAGATGGGGAAGAATCTGAGTGTAATGGAGACGCATCTGATTGATTTAGAAAGGAGAGGTGTGAAACCAATATTATTATGAGAATGTTAAGACAGACAAGTGAGACAATGCCCATTAAGTCTATTGTGTTTTTTGTGTGTTGTGTGCCTTCATGTTATTTTTGACTTGTGGTTACCCTAAGGCGAACCTATCATGGGGTTTTCTTGGCAAGATTTGTTCAAGGAAGCTTGCCATTACCTTTCCTTGGGGCTGAGAGCATGTGACTTGCCCAAGGTCACCCAATGGGTTTCATGACTGGGCAGAAATCGAACCATGGCCTCCAGAGTCAAAGTCCAATGCTCAATCCAATTAAGGAAGGATAAATGACATTGTTGAAATGTAAATGAGATTTTGGCTTCACATAAATGATATCATGTTTCCCATGTGCAGAATTTTTCCATGCTGTGAATTCTGTCCTGAAAGCTCCTATTTTGGGATAAACAGTTTGGGTTTCCTGTCAGAATATACACGCGTGCACACACACACACACAGCAGTATTGAAGATTGGGGACATGTCAGGTTTCTGAAAATAACTGTCCTATTTATCATTATTTTCAGTCCCATGTTATTTGAAATGTGATTCATTTTCCAATGGCCATCTTATTTCCAGCAACAATTAACAAATATTATGTTAAAGTCTATGGTCATGAGTGGCACCACAGGAGGTTCACTTTCACAGCACTATCCAAAGTCTTCTATAGTTCATGAGCTACCTCACTCCTTCCCTCCTACAAGTGGTAGTAGGAGAGGATTTGTCATGAGAAGGAACTATCACATAGAACATATTCTCTGCTACATCCAGAAGGTCCTACTTTCAGTCCCCAGCCTTTCCAGTTAAAATAACTTGTAATTTCATTTATGTGCCATGAATTTCCTTCAATCTACAATTTTAATCAAATGTCACCAAGGCAACCAGGACTCTATTATCTACCTCTTCAGTATGCATACTTTTAGTTTGCATGAGGTCACATCTCTGTGTAGTTTCTGTGTATATGTTTTTATATTAAAGGGGAAAGAGGGTGCCCCCCATTTCTGGTTATATGTGAATTGTTAGACCACCTGGAAAGACTGGTTACATCTGCTACATGTTTACTTTGCTGAGTAAGAGTCTGAGCACTTAAAATATATTTCCCAACAAGATCTGAAATTTGAACACCTCCACTCCTACTCCCCCCCTCCAAGTCCTGACATTTATGTCTCACATTTGAAACTTCTCAACTTTCCACTATGACAGACAGTTCTCATTCTCTAGCATAGGAAGCTGGTGTGAAATTGAAGCTCAGTTTAACCCAGCTGCTTTTTGAATGCATAGACAACATACAGTACTTCACCTCTACATGCTGTAGGCTCTGCTTGTTTTAGGATGGGTCTCACAATGACCTGCTTCAAGCCTTGGTGCTGTGAAATGCTGGATATTTGAGACCATGCTGCAATTATACTTAAAATGTTCTTCTACTAAGGTTATCTTTCTGACCTGTTGTTTTGATTATGTTTCCCCACTTTTGATATCTCTTCATTGGTTTTCTTTTAGGATTTAGTACAAGTGTCTCATTTTAACTTTTAAAGCCTTACACAACCTAGCTCTATCCTGTCTTTCAGCACTCTTTAAAAAACCAGCCTGCTAAGAACCTGTGTTTTAGACCTTCTAGGCTTTTCACTCAACCAAGGCTTTCCTCCTCTTTGGTTCAGCTTTGTGCTTTTTCACTTGCTGCTCCATACAGCTGGGATTGCCTCCATGAAAATCTCCGACTGCTCCTTCCCTCATAGTTTTTAAATCTCTGTTAAAACTTTCTTGTTTATTTAAAATGGACTCAAAATTAGAAGAGTTTGAAGACGAATCTTTAGAATTTGATAAGATTTTAATAAAACCAGAAAAAAGAACAAGTAGACTTTATAAGATGCTTATGGACAAAAAACAAGAAGGTGCGATGATCTCAGATAACATGATCAAATGAGCAAATGATATAGGGAGAACAATTGATTTGGAGAGTTGGGAGTACGCTTGAAAAAAAAACAGGGAAATTTACCAGGTCACAGGATCTGAAAGAAAACTTTTGGAAGATGGAACAAAGATAGCATCTGACCCCCGCAAAGATTGCAAGAATTTATAATACCAAATTGAATAAATGTTGGAAATGCAAGCAAAATACTGGATCATGGTTTCATGTTTGGTGGAGATGTCAAAAAATTAAAAATTACTGGAAAAAAGTACATGACTCAATACACGAAGTTTTAAAGATTAGATATGAATTAAGACCAGACATTTACTTACTGAACATGTTAAATGAATTAGATCTAGTTATAGAAAGGAAATATTGGAGGAGACTTTTATATATGATTACATCAGCAAGGTAGCTCATAGCTCATAGGGGCAGGATAGAAATAAATTATTATTATTGTTATTGTTATTATTATTGTTATTGTTGTTATTATTATTATATAAATGTATGAAATTATATTATAGAGATTATTGAATAAGAATGAGGACTTGGCTTTTATTTTGAGAACAAGCGAGACAAATATCTTTGTGAGACATAGAAAGTCTTAGAATTATGAATATAAATAATAAGTATTTATTGTCAATGAACTTTTGGAAGTATAAATTTATGGGTTGTGAAATGAGAGGACAACTAATAATTCTTTTTTTTGTCTATCTTTTATTTTTTTGTAAGATGTTTAATTGTAAATAAAATTATTTAAAAAATAAAAATAAAACTTTCTTGTTTACCAAAGTTTTTGGAATTTTAGTTTAAAAATTGCATATTTTTGTTCTTTGTACCATATATATTCGACTATATGGTACATAGAACAAAAATATGGATGGATGAGAGGATAGAGGAGGTCAGTGATTCCAGGACAGATTATGCCCATGCCCCTCATTAGAGAATGTTTTTTTTTTCAAAAAAAGGAAAAAGAGTTAAAGTACAGTATTTACATTGACCTGTGGATAAGTCGACTCAAGGATTTTAGGTCAATTTTTTGACTTAAATTTCTAGACATATACATCTGTATACACAGTATTTGCCAGTGTTGTTGTTGTTGTTGTTGTTAACTGCCCTTGAGTCACTTGACTTATGGTGACCCTGTGGATGATATATCTCTAAGAACCCCTATCCTCCACTGCTCTGCTTAGATCCTGTAAATTCATACCTATGACCCCTCTAATTGTGTCTATCCATCTAGAATGTGATTTTTCTACTTCCTTCCACCTTTCCTAGCATTATTGTCTTTTCTAGTGAGTCATGCCATCTCATGATGTGTCTCAAGTATCACAGCTTCAGTTTTGGCATCTTGGTTTCCAGGGAGAGTTCAGGCCTGATCTGTTCAAGGATCCATTTGTTTGTCTTTTTGGCTGTGCAGAGTATCCTCAGGATTCTTCTCTAACACTACATCTCAGATGACTTTATTTTCTTTCTTAAGGACGCTCCTAGCCCGACCATCTTGGCTACAGCGGAGGCAGAGAAGGGGACTTGTTGGTGGGTGTGACTCCCCCTTTTGTTTCTGTCTGGGTCATTTGTGTTACAATTGCATTGCATAGTTTTATATTTGTATTGCTCTTTTCTTACACTGTATATGTGTGTGTGTGTGTGTGTGTGTTGTACATCTTTGGCAGGATTGTTTTTTGTTGTTCTTTTACATTTACTTCTGTTGTTCTTTTACTTGTGAAATGCCATGCACACTGATGGTGCTAAATAAATAAATAAATAAATAAAATTATGATGGTGATGTTATTACAACAACAACATCATCTACTATGAATAGCATTATTGTATAACTGTGTAGTGAGGATATTCCTCTGGTTACATGACCTGCCATACACCATTTTGTGTCCCTAAGCATTCGCTGAAAGGGCTAGCATTGGGACTAGGCCATGTGTTGAACATTTATAATACCAGACTCTGCAGGAATTTCTATAGTTCTAACTAATGGCAACACATGGATGAGACATCTGCAAGAACTATCCTTAACTGCTCTGCATAGTTCCTTCTTGCTCATAGCTGTAACTTCCTTGAGACTATGGCTATGAGCCGGAAGGAAGTATGCAGAGCGGTTGAGGACAGGCTGTCCTGGAGGTGTCTCATCTACAGGGCTGCCATGAATCGAAGCTGACTGGAAGGCAGTTAACAAGAAACATGGCATGCCATAAACCAATTTATGCCCCTCTACATTTGCTGCCTGAGTTGGCTATTCTCATTTGTGTGTAACTTTTACACACATAGGGTTTTACACACATTTGCTGTCTGAGAAGACTTTAACCTTGAAGCCAATTCTGTGGCTTGTGGAAATTCTTGCCGAACTTGGTCTTATAAATGTTCAACACAGGACCTAATTATGGGCAAATATAAATTGGGTTGCACCAGTTATGACTGCTTTCAGTGGCTGCTCTCTATGGTGACAGGCTATTTTTTCACACATGGACAGTGGATATTTCGAATTATCTGTGATTAGATCAAAATATTATTTGCATACTGTTGACCACCCACACTGGAAAGAATTGCAGAGCATATAAAGTTGTTTCTGCTGTGATGACTTATTTGAGTTCACACCCATGTGTCTCTGCCATGTGTAGGTCAACATGAGACATGGTCCTTATTTAACTCCCCTCACAGAATTGTAGATTCTGCAGTTGTGAGCCAAGCCTCATAAAACCAAACTAAACAAACATTTATCTCATCTGTATTAGGTCTCAATATATTTTTTCTATTGCAATATTTTAAAAATCCTTAGTGATTCAGACCTTTATACATCCTCCCAAATGACCAATAATACTTTCAGAATTCCTGAGGGACAGCCTGAGAATATTACTACACAAAATAACTTAATTGTTTCCACATGTACAGACAAATGAAGTCTTGTATCGGAAATAATAATAAAAATATAGAATAATGACAAAACATGGTTTCAGACCTACATGTGTAGCTCTGAAATAGAATAAAATAGAATGAGAAAATACATAAATGGACACTAAACACCCCTGTTTTCTGGATGTTTTATGACTATGATCCTTCTGAATAAATTGCAGTTCTTCAAGAAAAGAGAAAAAGGAAAGGAATAAAAAAGGCCTTCTCACAGCCCCTAAATCTCTCCTTGTTAAAATCCATGCACTGTCTCCTTTTTTGCTGCAAATAAGTAATTAACTGCTCTGCATGTTTCCATAAGTTTGTGTGGCGTGACACACATGACACACCAAAATATAATTCCACATGAATTATAAGTGCAGTGTGACACTAATGGCTTTTAATCCCAGGTATGTTAGGAAAGCCACGCTTCTACCATCGATGCCTTTCAAGTACAAATGTCATGAAATTTTCAACAGCTCCTGAAGTCCTGCATAACAATTTCTGAGACAGAAATGGCACAACCTAAATCAAGAAAGGAAAGTGAAAAAACGAACAGAACTGCTCTTGAGCACATCTGGAAAATGCCTTGCATTTGTTATCAGCCCTATTTTTACTGGGTTGATTTTGAAATGTTTACAGTGCCCTTCATAAACCGATGAAGAATTATGAGACAATATTTACTATATTATTTTTCTGTCTCATTATATTGTACATCTTGGAATAGAAAGATAAGCTGTTATGCAATTTTCCAAGAGATTTGTTTGAAAACTATTAGAAGCTAGGGCTGGATTCTCCTTTCAAGTTACCAAGTGTAAAACAACAGAATATTACTTTAAAAGTAATTGGTTAGTGTTACTGTTTCAGGGCTCAAAAAAAGTAGTTATGATTTAAAAATAAAATAAAATAAATGTACTCATTTTCTAAATGTAGATCCAGGAACGTATTTTTGGATGGCAGTGATAGCCTCCTATAATGAGCACTACTGGATAGTACAGGATTGGACCTCTTTAATTCTATTTTCTGTTTGCACTGTGTCAATCAGATGCTTAAGGGAAGCCTACCAGAAGAGCATGAATGTAACTGTATTCCTTGCATGTTTTGGAGTGCCAGAAACATGTAAAAGCTGTTTCAATCCTAAAGACTGACTGTCTCTAGTAAACAAAAGCTCCGGTTTGAGAAGATTTTGGTTCTCAGCCCCATGCGGCTACAATGAATCCATGGTGGTGAGGCCACTCTGTCCTTGAGGGGAAAAAATATAGATGCCAGATTATAAAAGGACCATTGAAAGATGGATCACTTTTTGAGATGGACTAATGAGAACCATTTGAAGATAAGACACATTGTGTGGTCTTGAAGACTTCCTCCCAATTAAAATTATGAAACTCAAAATTATCTCTTAGCTACTTTGCTAGCTGTGAAATAAAAAGAATAAACACAAAAGCTTTATAATGATTTTAAAATGTTTAATTGTATTTTCACTTTTGTATTAAGAGTTTTTTTTAATTGCATTGTGTTTTTAAGGTGTATGCTATCTTGGGTCCTGGGAAATAAATAAATAAATAAGATATGTACAATGTATTAAGTATTATTTGCTAGCCCTATTGCAGTTGTTTCAGTTATTATGCTGTAACAATTTTCATTGTTACTAGTAAACAAAACCTAGTAACAATTTTCATTGTTACTATTACCTCATATACTTCATTTGCATCTATTCACCCTCCTTTTGCTGAAAATATGCAGGAATCTGAATCTATGTAAACGAGATGGATGACCCCATATGTGATAATGCACAATTTTTTGTAATTTCTGTGGATACTCCAGTAAAAACCATTAAGCCTTTTTCTGCGGAGTTTGAGGAGATTTTCACCCACCTACTGCAAAAAACTCCTGTAAATAGCGTATGGGCAGCTTATCTCTGGGGTTTCCTGATCCCTGGGAAAACCCACTGACTGCACTGCTGGGTCATACAATAGGATGACAACTGGCATGCAGTCTCAACTGTTCTTCTCCTGCTGTGAGGAAGGACCTGCCAAAACTGAACATTCATGGGAGCAAGCTGCTCCACACCATTGTAATTTTTTTCCATCATCAAGACATGCGCATAACCAGCCACTCAATTGCATGATCAACTGACTGCCTGTATGGCACTTTGGTGCACTCAGTGATACATTGGAACAGCATGATCATGGTGCCCCTTGTACATACCTCTTTTCTCCCCCATGATATCCTGTTGGGCTAGCCAGTTTGTTAATGTTCTTATTAAATCCATTGTATTGTTGGTAATCTGACTAACTGGTTTGCCTGAAATGACTGTCTTGAACTATGCATTCTGTACCTGCAAGGCAAGGAGGCTTTGTATGAAATAATAAACATTTGCTCTTTACTGTTTAGTTAGAATAAATACCTTCTTTTAAAAGTATCTGCTGATTCTGTACTCCTTTTACACACGCCTTGACCTGGCTTGGTTATTGCTTGCTTAAGTTAGCAAGGGTAGGAACTACAAATCTCTTATGAAGTCCTAGTGTGTTGTAAGAGAGCCCATTCTTAATTCATTAGGTGGTGGCAGTTGCTTAGATGGTCTCAGGAGGTTCTAAGAGACCAGGGATTAATAATCTGCTGAGGACAAAGAGCCAAAACCCGGTGCTGGTTTGGCTGCTCGGGTCCTCAGATCATCACAAGTGCCTACTCATTACATGCCTCACATGACCAGCCACTCAATCGCATGATCGATTGACTGCCTGTATGGCACTTTGGTGTACCCAGTGTCACACTGGAACAGCATGATCATGGTGCCCCCCTGTATTTTCTCCACCATGACATCCTGTTGGGCCAGCTAGCTTCCTAATGTTGATATTAAATCCATTGTATTGTTGGCAACCTGGCTTGTTATCATTTCACTCCATGGGGTGTCCTGCCTATTCATACATTTGTGTGATTGACTGGTGGATGACAAAAAACACTATGGCCAGCAATGGTGTTGGCAGTTTGCTTGGCCCAGGGTGCCTGTTCCTGACCGCTTCTGCACCAGTGTGCAATCTGCACACTAGTGCAGTTGTTTGCACCAACTTCTAGCAATCTGGGATTTATTTATTTATTTATTTATGCTTCAGTGTATATAGCCTTGGATCATGGCCTGGGACCATTTCTTACTGGTTTGGCCATTTGTGTCATCCAAACAGCTAAGCTGTGAAACATGGTGGAGCTGTTTCTTTTAAGCTGTGCAGACAAACCTACAAAGATACATTAAGTCCTAAAACATGTTCCTTCCAATTCCAGTTCCATCATCAATAATAACCAGCTCTAGTATGGAATCCCAGTTGCCACTACCATACTTTTCAGGAAAGAAGTCAATCCACGGCTGTAATGACACAAATCACTGTTGGATTTTAATTTGCGATACTTAAGACTGGGCTGCATGAGTCTGAGATCTTTTGGGCATCCTATTTTTCTATACACAAAAAAGATCTGCTGTTGTAATGGGACTGAACAGCAATAGTAATATTTGGGTGAACACTAAGCATTTATTTTATAAAAGGCTTAATAAACCACAACACAGAGACTCTCTTACTATCAACAAGGTGTGCTAGAATAACTCCTAATGGCAAGGATTAACCTTGCCATGGTCTGTTGCTTTCATTACAGTCCTAACAACGAAGTAGGCTTATCGTTCTGCTCACTGTACAATCTACTTAACACAGTGAATAGATTACTTGGTCTCAGAGTGGTGAAGTGACATTTCAGGATTTTGACTTTTAGAATATTATAAATTTATTCTGCTTAGTGTGAACCTGAGCCTTAAGATGCTGTGGCTAATCAATTCTATTAATTTCATATGAGAAGATATGTGCAAAATAGTTCAAGCTAGACCAGAAAACCACTTACTAAGTAAACTTGGTGAATTGCTTTCAGACAGCTGTTCTCTTTAGACCCAATAGAATGCATTTCCTATCTGCCATTGGGGAAAGGAATGAAATGAATCTTCTGTTTCATAACTGTGTCAAACATTCTTATGGTTTCCAGGGACCCATTCACACCACAGAATTATGTATAATGCTATTATTTCACCTTACCTGCCTTGGTTTCATCCTATGGAATCTTATTGGTAGTTTAAGGAGGGACATTTAGAATTCTTAGCCAGAGTGCATAAGTGCCTCACAAAACTACAAACTCCAGGATTGCATAGGATGGCAGTTAAAGTGGAATAATAATGTTGTAACTGTACTGTGAATGGGCTCCAGGTTTAGGGGCCAAAATTATGGATTTTGATATCGTGGATACATTGAAGATAAAATGTAGGGGCATGTAACATAGGTTCTAAAGGATGGAGAAAAGGAAAGGAAAATGATGTCCAAGAACTTACAAAATTTCAGCAGGCATAACTGTTTGTGTTCACACTAAAGGCTGGATGGATGAGAGAGCAGAGAAGAGTCAGCACTTCCAGGACACTTTCAGCAGGGGATGGCTCCTTTTCTATATAAAAGTTAATGTGTAATACTTACATTGGTCCATGGATAAGTTGACTCAGTTTTTTGGGGTCAATTTTTTGACTTAAATTGCTAGACTTATACATGAGTATATACAGTAGATTTTTAAAGGCAAAATCATGGTATGAAAGAGAGAAAAAGCATTGCTGTAATGGCTGAACATTTAAGATATGAAAGCATAGGTTATGGTCATGTTGAGGTCCATGAGAATCTCCTAATACAAATGCAAGCATAGCAGTATTGATCACAGCTTTGTTCTTTTCAATCTAATAAAAATCAACCATGTTCCTTCCAGAGAAATGGTGAAAATGTAGCTTTTCAGTTACTCTTACAGTATGTATGGAAATAATAGCTCTTGGTATTCATATTCTCCATTTTTTTAGATACTGGGGGAAGTAGTGTGTTTTGAACTACCTTCTGATGGCTAGAAGAACTGAAAGAAGAATCTATGATCCCTGAATTGAAGCCCACCTTGATGGGCTTGAAGCAGGGCCTTACCCTTTTATACTCTCTTCTGGTTTGTAAAGACCTTTTGGCTTGGTCAAGGTCCAGCAGAAAATTAGTTACAATAAAGGGAACACATATAAAGTTCATCATCTTCAAAACAGCCTTAGAAATTGAGGGCATGAGATGATTTAGGATGCAGGTATGATTCTTAGGGCCTAATCATATGCACAGTGTAGCATTTCTTTCCCTCCACTACTGTACCTACTGAGGACATTTCATTTTCCCCATAGTGGTTGGAAAGGAAACAGATTGAGAATATGGTCATATGAGGCAGAGAAATGGTTTAATGTAGGGACAGGGTAGGGCTAGGCAAATAGAAAATGCAAGGAGGAGAAGACAGGATTTTGGAGAGGCCTCCCTTGAGCTTCTCCAGACCTGATTTGGTGGGTCTGTGAACAAGATTAGACCTGTGGGCCAAGTATTTCTGTGTTTTAGCAGTTAGCGGGTCATGGAGGTTGTCATTCAGAGAGTACATCATTTCCAAGCTGAAAAAGAGATTGTAAAATTGAGTAGGAATTCCATAAGATAGTAACATTGACATACAAGATGTTCACATTCTTTAAAAAACAACCCAATGAATATTTTAAAATTACAGGTGACAACATATAGCCTTTATTGATTTTTTTTAAAAAAATACATTTGTATCTCTTTAATTCTGAACAACTGTTATGCTGAAAGACTCTGCTTGTTCTTATTCTGAAGTAAATGGCAAATATATACAACTGTAGAGAAGCAAAACCTGAATATTTAAATAACAAAACCTTCCATAGGGAGCCAGTTGTGAATAACAATACTATATTTTTTTTAAAGAGAGAAGCAAGGACTATTACATAGTTAATGTTCTGACAAAAGACACAGACTGTTAGGATTCTCAGCAGGTTTATATCAAAGGTGTACAAAATCTACATCTGGGAAGATGTATTGGCATTGTCAAGAGTATCCCTGGAGTGAATATTTATAAACTCTCCATAACAAAGAAGCCACCAAGGGAAGATGCTGTGCCTGAAACTAATCTGAACCGATACACCTAAATTTATTCAGTAATAAGCACATTAGTTCTAGGAGCAAGTTTAACAAAGCCAGTTATGTGGGGGCGGGGAACAGAAATCTGAAGCAAGTGTCAAGGGTGGTTATTACCACTTTAGGAAATTATCCCTCTGATATAATACATAACTAATATTTTATTGAACATTTATGATACAGTTCTAGTGCAACAGATAGACTAGCCTCCAATTTCCTCTGGAAGGGAATGAAACTTTGGTTGTAGTCAATTAGGATAGTTTTATTCAGACATCAGTATATTGCTTACCTAGCAATTTAAAAAAGATTGGGAAGGAAGTGTGTTTTGTGTGGGGGTGGGTAGGTAGGTAGGTAGGTAGGGGATAATTTTTGAGATTTTGTGGGTTGGAGTGCTGGAGGATATCACTGGGTACACTACTCAATGCATCACAGTGATTAATAATAATAATAATAATAATAATAATAATAATAATAATAATAATATTTTATTTATACCCCGCCTTTAGCCCAGGCTGTCAAGGCGGCTTACATTAAAAATACACTCCCACAATTTATAACAATCATATAATCCCCCTTAAAATTACAATTAAATCAGCAGTTTGGGAGCGGGATGGATTGTATGGGAAGAGGCGGTCCTTTAGGTTGATTGGAAGGATTATGTGCTCCATCCCTTTATCTACTGTTTATCTCAGAGGACAAAGTAAGGTATTTGTCTCAGACAATTGCTTCTGCATTTCATCATGCAAGAGCAAATTGTTAGTTGTTTAAAATTTATTGTTGTTACTTTTTTGCTATTAGGGAAGGAGCATAGGCATTTCTGGGATATTCTGCCTCCCCAACATCTTTGTCTATCATAGTTTTCAAATATCACAATTTATCTTTCCTGTGTAGACAGGAATCTCTAGCAGATTCAGTAGGACATAGATCTCATTAAAATCAGTTACCAAATTGTCCTATTGACTTAACTTCCATTGATGTTAGCAGGAATTAATACAGTCTAAATCTACTCTTTTCTTTCTAGATTGCATTTTAATGTTAAATCCTAAAAACACAACATGAAAAGTGGTTCCAAGCCAGCCAAAATTGGCTATGCCCATACTGATGAGAAAACTTGGCTTACCATTGGGGCTTCTGGATCGATGGGGAGGAAAAGGTGCCTGCACAACCGGCACCCACAATGGGGCAATACTGTCTGCACTGTCTGCACACTCCCCAGGAGACCCCTCTCCCTCTTTCCCATGGTTCTATTGAACATTGGTGCACTTTATTGATGATATTGTTGTGCTAACGTGCACTTGTACAATCAATTTGCACATCTGCAAGAGGAATGGTGCCAGAGGAATTGTGCAGGCATGAAAGTGAAAGTACTGTGGTGGGGAGTTGGACATGAAAGGTGGGAAGAGATTGCCCAACAATACTCCTTCCATTTCCACACTGACACACGGGCTGCACACTCATTGGATTCTCTTGGGTTTCTGCCCTTATTTGGAGCAAATGGGGACTCGTTTTACTCTGGAGAATCACTCTGGAGTGCAGATCATAGAATCATAGAGCTGGAAGAGACCACAAGAGCCATCCTGTCCAACCCCTCTGCCATGCTCAAAATCAAAGCATCCCTGACAGATGGCCATCTAGCCTCTGTTTAAAGACCTCCAAAGAAGGAGACTCCACCACACTCTGTGGGAGTATGTTCCACTGTCGAACAGCTCTCACTGTCAGGAAGTTCCTCCTAATGTTGAGGTGGAATCTCTTTTCCTGTAGCTTGCATCTGTTGTTCTGAGTCCTGTTCTCTGGAGCAGCAGAAAACAAGCTAGCGCTCTCCTCAATATGACATTGCTTCAAATATTTAAAGAGGGCTATCATATCCCCTCTTAACCCTCTCTTCTCCAGGCTAAACATATCCACTTCCCTAAGTCGTTCCTCATAGGGCATGGTTTCCAGACCCTTCAGTATTTTAGTCACCTTCCTCTGGACACGGTCCAGTTTTTCAACATCATTTTTGAATTGTGGTGCTCAGAACTGGAGACAATATTCTAGGTGGGGCCTGACCAACACTGAATACAGTGGCACTATTACTTCCCTTGATCTAGATAATATACTTCTATTAATGCAGCCTAAAATTGCATTGGCCTTTTTAGCTGCGGCATCACACTGTTGACTCATGTTCAACTTGTGGTCTACAAGGACTCCTAGATCCCTTTCACACGTAGTTAAGCCAGGTGTCCCCCACCTTATATCAATGCATTTCATTTTTATTTTATTTTTTGCCCTAAGTGCAGTACCTTACATTTCTCTGTGTTGAAATTCATTTTTTTAGTTCTGGCCCAACTTTCTAATCTATTAAGGTCATTTTGAATTTTCATCCTGTCTTCTGGGGTATTAGCTATTCCTCCTTATTTGGTGTCATCTGCAAATTTGAGAAGCATGCCCCCTGTTCTTTCATCCATCATTGATAAAGATGTTGAATAGCACTGGGCCCAGAACACAACCCTGTGGTACCCCACTGGACACTTCTCTCCAGGATGAAGAGGAGCCATTGCTGAGCACCTTTTGGGTTTGGTCAGCCAACCAGATACTAATCCACCTAACAATTGTATTGTCTAGCCCACATTTTACTAAATTGTTTGCAAGAATATCGTGGAGGACCTTGTCAAAAGCCTTACTGAAATCAAGATATGCTATGTCTACCACATTCCCTTCATCTAGCAAGCTGGTAGTTTTATTAAAAAAAAAAGAGATCAGATTAGTTTGGCATGGACCCATGTTCAGCTCATTTTGGCCCCATGTGTCATCTACAAAAGTCAGTGCTGGAATGGGGCAGGAATGTTACTTTTCCTCTGTGTGGACACTTCCATTGTCTGTCATAACAAAATGTTGCCCTCATTTATTAAAAGATAATAAATGTTAAAGCAGAATTGGGGAAAATGCAGCCTACACATTATATGTAGATCCCAACTCCATGTTTTATGGCCCTCCTAGTCCCCAAAGCTTGTCCTAAACCTCTCCAAACAAATAAAGCAGCTGCAGTGGGAGATCCTGGCTGACTTATTTGCCATTGACATTTGGTTACAAACTGCTATAGGAGTTGTCTAGGGCCTTAATTATGAGAAAGAGGAGACAAGGGGGAGGAGTTGACAGGACAGCATTTGTGGTGGTAACAACGAAGCCCCCAGAAAAAAACACAGAGCCCCTTGCAGCAAATGCCATGACAAAGAGTCCCTGAGCCAGCAACAATGGTGGAGAACTCTCATCTACTGGAGATGCAGAAAAAGCAAAGATGAATAGAGAAGGTCAAAATTCTCTGGGCAGCATCTAGAACTTCCTCCCCCCAACAAATGATGGTAGCTGCCAAGCCCTCGGAGAGACTGCTTACCAGGATGAAGATGCAGCTGCTCTGGGCCAAGAGAAACAAAAAACAAAATAAAAACAAAACAAAAAAAGGTGGTCATGCCATCTGTGAGTATACTGTCTTCTTCCCCTCTGAGCTGAGACCAGTTGCTTCTTCATCATTTGACTTGTCTTTCCCCCTCACGAGTAAGCAGCAGCAAGATTGGCCTCTCCTGGGGCTTTGGAAGGAGAAGACACAGAAGTGCATAGGTGGAGCATTATATGCTGGCTGCTTGATGTAGAATTTCAACCTCTCTTTCCTTTGTCAATAGGCCTTCTTAATTCTCTTGGCTTTGAGAATCAGCTTCTTGCCTTGGGGAAAGCTGAAGCAGGCTTACAGTAGTTGCAGTTGAAAGCAATGGGCAAAGCTGAGCTTGAAGCACATAGGTACAGTAATAGTTCTCTGCAACAAGTGAGAAGACTAGGTCTCCTTGGCAGGAGGGAGAGAGGGTTTTCCACATCTTTGCTGCTGCTGGTGGGGTCTTCAGCATGCTTTTTCTGCTATGGAGAGACTCCATGTTTTAGTCACACAGGATCTTCAGTGTACCATGCTACCTCTTCTTCCTTTTCTTCCTTCTTTTCCTCCCCTTTCTTCCTCCATTACATATTAAGTTTAAAGCAAAATCCAAAAATAGTAGGTGTGTGGCTCCTCAAGGTCCTACAATGCAGATCTCCAATCCCAGGAATGAGTTGCCTTTGTATTAACACAATGCACTACAAATCACACAAATATCAACAGCAAGGAAAGGGTAACTCAAATAGGAACTAAAAATAGAAAAATATGTTATTGTCGTGATCTAAAGGACTGTGATTATGGAAATTCCAGGGTCACTGTTGCAAAGGAAAAACCAGTGTGAATATCCTTTCTCAGAGTTTCTTTCTACTAAAGCTTCTCCCTACCAGAAAAAAAAAACCAAAACACCCTGATCCAGTTTTGCACTGAGAGCAATGAATGGTCTAATTTGCATTGGAATGGTAATATTTCTATGCTTTTTCTTAAAAATGTCATTCAGGGGATGTTGGGGGTTGGGAAAGAGAAAAATCCTTATTCCCCAGTTTGGCAGAATCTCTTTTGACGTCTTCGTTCCTCTGCTGTCATGCTCCTGCCTGTGTGAGGATAAATGCGTTGCAACTGGAAATGTGAGATAAATAGCATATGGAGAAATCATTATAAAGCACAGTGCTTGAACGCTGCATTCTCCAAAATGCGCTAGTCATAAAGCCTGACCAGGCCTGAAAGTAAAAATCCTTCAAATACAAATATAGGATCCCCACAGACCATTTTCTTATGCCTCTTCTACAACTATGGAGCATTAAAAGATTGTGAGCGCTTTACATTTAATTCCAGGCATGCTGAAAAACCATATGACACATTCCCTGTGCAGTTATATATATAATACTGTAGTGAAGAAGAAAAGACTTTTACTTAGTCCAAATATGCAAAGTCCATAATTATTTCCCATCCCACCCCCCATAAAATGATACATGATTGAATGACAATTGTTTGGAAAATGCTATCTAGCCCTCTGACCCATAAGAAGTAAAAAACCCTCTCTTTTATCTGACTAATACAGTATTGAAATCAGCTGGAGTGCAGTGAATAGGACCATTTTTATACTTCTGCTGGGCAGGCTAATGATTTTTTTTTATTAGCACTTGTGATGAAAATGCAAACATCTTTTCAGTTGTGAGGATGTCAAAGGACCCATTATCAGTTATAGGATAGACAGTTAGGGATAGGATACCTCAAAGCTACAATGCAGTATATTGTGTGGAAAGCCCTGATGATTGCCTAGAAACTTCCATTGATAGTGGGTGCTCTTTTAGTGCTGTATTTTGATGGGTGTGTTTTGTGAAGGGTGTATTACAACAACACACTACTTACAGTGCCCAGCATTTGTAGATACTTACTTCATATTGTCTTCCAGTGTCCATTTAACATGCTAATTTTTGACCTTCTCCCCTCCTCCTAAAAGCCTTTGGCCTTAGATCTAGCACTCTCCATATATCCCATAATGTCCATTACAATTTATTGGGAAGATCTTTTGAGTTTCTATTTATGCAGGGTTTGCTTGTTTCTTATCTCATATTTCTTCCAGGACTCTAGTCATGGTAGCTTACAACATGATTAGAAGAAACAAATCCAATTAAGAAAGCATAAAACACAATGAAATCAATCATAGTTGAAAACAATTTCAAAGGGAAATAAAAGAAAATATTCAGCACTCTCTTTTTGATAAACAGTTGCCAAAATCCCACCTAAAACAGTCTGAGGCCAAGAAAGGACAACATTAGAAAGGGCTAGTCTTGCTTCCCTTGGAAGGATGTCCCACAGCCTGGAAGCAGCTATTGAAAAGGACTTCTCTTGTATCTTCACTGAGGATGGGTCTACACTGGCCAGAATATTCTGAGCTGCTTCTGGAGTATTTTGGTCCTGAAGCTGCTCCAACTTTCCCCGTTACCTGAGCACTCCAGTGTGACACCAGGTGGCTGTCTATACAGTGTCCCACTGTGCCATCAGTGCCATCAGTGCCATCAGTGTGAGTCACTGAAGTAAAAAATGAGGTGTCCAGTGTCATTCACATGGTTGGGTGCCTCATTGTGACCTCAGATGGAATGATTCATGCCAGCAGTGGCAGGACCCTGTGTAAACAGCTGACCAGCATTGGTCCAGATTTTCCTGTATGATCCAGAGCAATTGGTGAAGTAGGGCCTCGGCAGACGACTAATTGAGTCGTCTTCCGGGCCCGGAACAGGAGGGGCAGCCGCACGTTCGGCGCCCCTTCCTCTTCCTGAGGTCGCCCCAGAAGCTGCCGGCCCTCCGCACGTCCGGCGCTTCCGGGGCAACCTCCCTCCGCAGCGACCGGATGCGCTGCGGAGGATAAGACAGCGAAAGTGCACCCGCCGCTTTTAGGGCACACTTTCGCTGTCTTGAGGAAGGAGCGCTGATTTAGCGCTCCTTCCAGGGACGCCGCTGGTGCGCCGAGATGCAGAGGCTGCGGCCCCGCGGTGTGCCGGCGCAGGGCGTCCTGGACGCCCTTGTCTGCTGAGGGGGGTATTTAACACTGGAATAAGGCAGGGATTGCCCAGATTTGCTGTGGAACTGCCCTTCCCATGTGAAGACAGTTCTCAGACAAACTGAGCCTTTGGCCTTGTCTCGTGTGGATGGGTCAATGTGAGGACAGGGGGGAAGCCAATGTAAATGGCCTATGTAGATATGCCCCAAAGCTGCCTGTGAGGGTGGTGGGGCAAAGAGAAAGATCTCCTTTGAAGATCTGAAATTCAGGCAAATTCATATAGAAAGATACAGTCCTTCAGCTATGATCATAACTAGATTTTTAATGTGTGCCTGGAGATGGACCAGTAAAGCTGTTGTGTATTCCCTCTAACTGGCTCTAACCAACAGTTTGATTATTTCAGTTTGGACTTGCTGAAGCTTCCAGTCACTTCCAGGGCAGACCCCCACAGACCATGTTACAGTAATCTGAATGGGATATAACTAAGATGTGGATATTCTTTGCTGATGGAAGCCTCTTTGATATATCAGAATTCTACCTTTGGAATAAGGAAGACAACACATAGATTTCTCTACAGGGCTGGACTTTTTGGGAATGTTATGTAAAGCAGAGGAAGAGGAATTGGCTAAAATCACCTCCCTCCCAATTCCACTGGTGCTAATCTCTACTGTATTGAAGAGCCTTCTGTCAGCAGAGGAATGTTAATGTACACAAGCCATAAAAATCCACTTATCTTTATTTCTTGGAGAACATGATAGCTAAGAAGCCAATACAAGAGAAGAAACACTAATAATTATTTCCATAAATGTAAGGTAAAAATATGTACAAATCAAATATCATTTCTGGCAACAGCAAAATCCATCTGTTGAGTTCCAAAAGGCTTGGTGCAAAAAGGGACCACTGAGAAACAAAATGGAGACATCAAAATTTTCACATGTATACTGAAATATGACAAGGTACTATACATTAAAAAAACCACCTGGAAAACAGTCCACTTAATAACTCAATAAACTCTGATCATGCTTGGTGGATTGCAGGAGTTATGGAATGTTGAGTGATGATGATGATGATGATGATGATGATTTTTTATGTGCTTCTCCCCATGGATTTGGTGGGGAAGGTATAGAGCAAAACTTTGCCAGCTTTGGTTCTCCAGATGTTGTTGGCTTGCAATCAGCCCTACCCAACATAAACAATAACAAGGAATGATGAGAGCTGCAGTCCACCAAGATCAGGTAGGCTACAAGTTGGCCATTGCTGGCACTGAGTGAAAAAAAAGTTTACAAAGATCCCCTGTGGCTGCCCCACATGCCTGAAACTCTTCTCTCCCAGGCAACATGTCCACTTCCAATGAATTATTCATACGAATGTGTATACTTGTCCATTAAAGGTAAAGGTAAAGGTCGGACATGACTTGATAATCTTGTCAATGGGGAATACCTTTAATTTTCACTGACGTGTATACTTGTCCATTAGGTTATCATAAAGCAACAACCCAAATTTTAGAATAAATCCTAACAGATCACAAAACACCACAGCACATTCCAACTTTCTACCACCTGAAAATGTGGTTTTCAGAGCAACAGATTAGTGGTTCAGGGAGAGGCAAAAACCACTTAACAGTGATTGAAGCTGAACAACCATTGAAAAGTTTGGCAACATACCTATCTATGTATTAATTGGTTTTAACTGATTTTGCTATTACAGTAGTTTAACTCTTTGTATATCCAGGTGTGAATCAGCCCTTAATCTGAAAGCAGTGGACTGGATATTGGAATTTAGACTAAACCTGCAGACAGCTGGAGGTTTTAAGATCCATATTTCTTTACTTCCCAATTCAGTTAGATTCTTCTGAATGGCAGCTGCCTCTTTTACAGCTCATGGCAAAGAGTGAAATATTCAGATACATGACTTAGGTTAATTTCACAATTTAATTAATCAGTGAGCAGCACAGAGGATGCTATTATTATTGTAATTGACCATTGCTCTCTCTTTTTCTCTCTGTGTGATGTATGTGTATTTGTGTGTGTGTAATATTTTAATTTGCCATTGTTATTCAAGAAAGATCAGTGTGCTTAAGCCCAGATGCTATTTATTATTTCTGTGTAAGAATTCTTTTCACCAACTACCAGAATCTCTGGTCTTTTTGGATCTGGAAACATTCATGTCTGAGAATGTTGTGTCATTAACTATTATGTACAGGAACACAGTGCCCAACCTCCCTTTCAAAAGCTTTAAATTATCTACCCTGTATTGTGACTTTTAAGTTTATCAGCAAGTCAAGGTTTATTGGCATTTAGGCACCTGTGGTGTTACACTGACATCATTAAAACAAGTCATGCTTATGTGAACAATGCAACATGGTGGTAGATGTAAACAAGACAGACACTGCTGGGCTGTAGGTTTAAGCTCATCGCAGAAGGGATGAACTCAATGCTATCCGACATTTCCAGCTGTGCAAACAGCAGTACTGAATGAACGGCAGTTAACTTTACTAATACACAGGGATTAGAACAGAGGCTGTGCCACATATAAATGATGCTACTTCTGCTAAAAGTACTTGGATGTTTCACACTGAAAAGATGGAAGATTCACAGATGATGCAAGTTATTTTCCCAGCTGCCATGCAGTGGGACTCAGCTCCCTATACCTTCTAGGAATCATTTCTGTGTATTGATACTACATTACTCTTTCTGGAACACTATTTTAAATCATCACAATTTTCAACAAACTATTAAACATTATAAAGTTATGGTTAGGAGCAGCAGTACTGCAGTGTCCATGTTGTTAAGGAAACTTAATCCAGCCTAAATACCTAGGAAGGATTGGAAGTCATATGAGCAGAACAGTGCTGGAGATGCTTAAACTGGAGATCCTGCACTGAATATGGCTTAGACTTGATGGCCCATGGGGCTCCTTCCAACTCTATGCTTTAGATCAGGGGTAGGCAACCTTTCCCCTTTAAGGGCCGAGGGACTTCAGCTCCCAGAAGCCTCAGCCATGTTGGCCAATAGTCCCATGTTGGCCAATAGCTCCTGGGATTCTGGGACCTGAAGTCCCTTGGCCCTTAAGGGGAAAGGTTGCCTACCCCTGCTTTAGATACTCCAGAAAGCCAGCATGATATAATGGTTTAACTACTGGACTACGACTCCAGGAGGCCACAATTCAAATCACTGCTCGGCCATGGAAACCTATTATGTGGCCTTGGGCAAGTCAACTCAGCCTGAGAGGAAGGCAAGGGCAAACCCACTCTGAACACATCTTGCCAAGAAACTCCCATGATAGGTTCACCTTAGGAGTCCATAAAATAGAAATGACTTGAAGGCACATGACAACAACAACAATAACAACAGAGATACACCCAAACATTTTGTCCCCTCTGTTACTTCAACATCTTCCCCATTCTACAAAGCCTCTTTATTCTTGGGACTTACCACATTTCCTTTTCTAGACAATCATTTATGACTGCCAATGTTTTTGCTAGCTTGGCTCCTGTACTTTTAAGAGCAGTCTGTGTGTGAAAGTCCAGTAGCTTCCTAGCTGATTTGCAGCAGCAGCAAATGGGATGGGAATGGCAAACCTCCTCTGAATAAATCTTGCTGAAAAAACCCCATGATAGGTTTGCCTTAGGGCTGCCATAACTTGGAAATGACTTGAAGACACACAATAACAAGCTTGATTGAACATTCAGAAAAAAAACACAGAGAATTATGTTATTTTCATATCTATCTATCTAATCTCAATTTCTATATAATATTACAAATTTAGAAGTGGACTGTGCACAAAATAGTTGCTGTATGCTATGATGGATATTCTAGTAAAAAGAAATGTCAGTGTCTTGTGTGGTTGGTAAGGACTATGCAAGTTCTCTCTGTTCTACAGGAGCAGATCAATCAGCCAACTGTGACTTTTATTGAACCAAATGTGTATAACTAACCTTTATGCTTCAAAAGGTTCATCCTGTGCCAATATCATCTTGTCCTCAATTTTCCCCCGTCTTGCTGCCTTCCTCTCACTCATCACCACTCTTTCTCCTTCCAGTCAGAAGGTGGGAGACCATTTCCCTTTGGAACATATGCCTCTTCAAGCAGCAGGGGAATGCTATAAATATGGCTAGTTCTGTCTTTTTTACTCTTAGCAGCTGAATGCTTTTTGTCCACTACAAACAAGGTTTCAGCTCACCTCTGTGACCTTATCTGGACCCAGATATATCTCTTGTAACTAGTCATGGTAATCATATCACTATTTAAAAATAAAATAAAACTTATCCTTTTCTTCATCATTCAGAAATAGGAGTGAAAAAGAATTTGGTTGCATTTTACAGTCTCAGTGGGACAAAAAAGCTTTTGTACTTCTCAAGACTCATTGCAAGAATGGCACACCACCTTGGGAATCCACACAACCAAGATGTTTCAGAGAAATAAAGTGTATACAAAAAGGATGCACACATTCTAAAAATGCAAATAGATAAAAATGTACACAAATAGGAAATAGACACAAAAAAAGACTTTGTAGTC
>CM034710.1:99880577-99891839 GCA_020142125.1 Phrynosoma platyrhinos
ATCTCTCTGCTCCCTTCATCATCTCTTTCTCTGTCCATTTCATTCAGACCTTTTGCATTCAAAACATTAGGAATGATGGATCAGAATATTTTTTGTTTCGGTCAGTTTTGTATGCTTTTATGCCTAAGGCTCATTCTGTCTTAGTTTTGTGTGTGATTTATTCAGAGGAGGTCTGCTATTGCCTTCCTCTGAGGAAAAAGCAGGGAGAAGGCAAACCTAGCCTCTGGTGAGAGAGAATTCCAAAACCTGGGGCAGCATCTGAGAAGGCTCTGTCACATGTCCTCACCAAATGTAGTGTAAGGTTGATGGTATTAAGATGAAGCCCTTTCCTGAGGATCTTAAAACTTGGGGAGATTTATATAGTTAGCTTTCGGTTTTGTTAGCTGTCCTCAAGTTTATCTGGACTCTTGGTGATCTTGTGGATGAGACATTTCCAAGTGCTCTATTGCTCACTGCTCTGCTTAGGTATTGTAGATTCAGGCTGATGACCTCCCTAATTAAAAATAAATAAATAAATAAATAAATAAATAAAACTTTGATTTATATCCCGCTTTTTGTAAAAACAATCGAAGTGGCGTACAACAATTTATGTGGCCAAAGTACGACAGCCTCAACTTGATCATATTGGCTTCCAGGGAGAGTTAGGCTTGATCTGTTCAAGGACCCATTTGTTTGTCTTTTTGGCCATCCACAGTATTCTCAGCACTTCTCCAGCACCACAGCTCAAAAGAGTTCATTTTTTTGGTATCAGCTTTCTTCACTGTTCAGCTCTCACATCTGTACATGGTTATGGGGAATACAATGGATTGGATGTTTCTAACTTTAGTGTTCAGTTGCATATCTTTACTATTTAGGATCTTGTCTAGTTCTCTCATCACTGCCCTTCCCATTCCTAGTCTTCATCTTATTTCTTAATTTCAGTCTCCTTTCTGGTCAATGTTTGATCCAAGGTATGGGAAAGCTCTGCTGCCTCTGTTTTCTAACCAAAATTAGGAAGCAACATAATGTGCCAAACTGGATATTTAAAAAAAATCTAATGTACCATGCACAATGATGAGTGGATTCAAGAACATGAGCATTCTTTACCTCCATTCCCACAAGACAAGCTCACTCTGTCTCTGACATTGCCCCCTGTTCTCATGGGGACCTCACAATTGACTGAATCCCTTGTATAATTCAATTGGAGTATAATCCACATTGGAACTGTGTACTCAATTTCCAGATATTATCTTGCTGATTAATATGCACGTTGGGAAATGATAGTCATGAAATCTGCCTCTGGTGTAAACAAGAAAACTCCTGTTTGCCTTGATTTCTTATCTAGCCACTGTCTGGATGCAAGGTACTTTTGCCCCTACAACAGTTACTGTCCTCTGTGCTCAACTCTTTAATGATGAATTTAATTTGCAATTCCACACAACCCAAAATGAAAATCATTTCAATTGAAAAACTATCTGATTTAATATTTAATAGTTTCCTTCTCACTGGAGGGAGAGGATGGGAGTCAACTACATTTATAGTATCCCCTAGAGAAGCCAGAATAATTTAAAATAATGAATTAAGCAAACTCCCCAGGAATCTTATCCTTCAATAAGGAGGATTAATTTAGGTATTAACATGTAACAGTATCTACAATCTTTGCTTGTCGTGTAGATTAGAGTGTGTTGTGCCCAACACGATTAGTCCAGATCAAGATTTCATTACTCCTGGAATTATTTAATAATCTCCATGCTTTCATTATGAAAATAAATGAGTTTTATTTATTTAGAATTTCTTTACTTCTGCCCAAAACACATGGGATATGATCCATTCAATTTACATTTTGATAAACCTGTTGGTTACAGTACGAGTCATCGGGAAACATAAATTAGTCCCCTACTGAAATAATGGGACTTAATATTGTTTTTATAGAGGGGAGGCTGGTGGAGTGATGAATCCTCTCCAGGTTTTGTTCTAGACTTTGATTCTGAACTAGGAGCTGAACTCTATCTCCCAAATAGCTTCAATATCTTGAACAGCTCCTTCAGAATTCAGGCTAGCATCTGAATTCACAGTACCATTCAAATGGAAGCCACCAACCACTTCTGGTTTATATTCACTTAATTTAGCTTAATTTAGTCTGGATTTTGCCCATTGCTGCATTGAGGAAGCAATTGCTGCATTGAGGAAGCAATTGTAAAACAAAACACCCACCAAAAGCAGACTTGGGTTGCTTCTGCACCACATAGTTATATCAGCTTGATACCACTTTAACTGCCATGACTCCATCCCAAAGACTCTTGGGCTTACTCATTACTTAGGAACTGCTCTGCTAGGCAGCTCTAGTGTGTACATCTGAACAACAGTCCCAAAAGTACTCTGAAGAGAGACAGATTGACAATTAAGTCAGTTTAATTCTGTAGTGTAGAGGGACCCTTGGTTTACATAAGCACTCGAGGAACTATGTAATGGGAATCATGCCATAAATCACATTTATTCCAAGAGGCAATTATGACTTACATGTGCAGTAAGAACTTTAAAAAATAAGTTCTATTTATTTACAATTTCTTTACTTCTGCCCAAAACACATGGGATATGATCCATTCTATGGATGTAAATTACAAGGAAATATGACATGTTTCTCTGAAATTATGGGTTCTTAATTCATAGTAAACTGGTGGGTTGCAATCTCTTTAAATGACTGTATTTCTCTACTGAGTAAATGAATTGAAGAATGAATATGAGAGTCACTGAAGCTAGTGGGACTGGGCTGGTTGTAGTACATTAGTTTTAATGGACCATAGTGTAAGGAGGGGAGGGAATTCTTAAGCTTCAAACACACTTTGATATTATAGAGAGGATAGGTGAGAACTGAGATCCTCCATTCATTGATTCCAATAGGGCTACTTGAAGGATAAAATTTTATTCATTTGGCCTAGATAAAATAATTCAGGGGCGGAAATCCAAAGAGCTATTTCCATAATGGATGAAAAGTGAAATGCTTAGATAGGCACATGTGTACTCAAAGAAGCATGAAGGAATGTTGGGTAGCATACATTATTGTAAAAATTTCACTCATAAGGTAACTTTTAACTTAAGAGTTCTTTGTTAACCGTTTCCCACAGTGTATCAGTCTGCGCTCCTGCTGTGCTGATCTGCAACTGTCTTCTTTCTCTTTATAAATCTCTTTTCCTGTCTGCTTCCAAAATGTTATCTTAACTAGGATTAATAAAGATATACTGGAGAGAGTCTTATCTTTTATAAGAATTATGTTTATAATAAAAAAAGCTTTAATGTTAGAAAAGAGATGAAGGCAAAAGGAGGCTAGAAAAGAAAAAATTAAGAAACTAAAAAAGATGTTTAAAAGAGGCTCTTTAATCAAAAATTTACTTCCCAGAATGCTGTTAGTTTTGATGAGAATTCAAATATGACCTACAACAATTTAACTAACACATATTTTTGCTGGTAAAGTGAGGGTGAGATACATTTATTTTGATTTTGTAAAAAAAGAATTGGCTTCAGATGGAGTCATACTTAGTAGACTCATTGAAATCAATGGAATTTGAATTCTTCACAGCTAACTTAAGTCCCATACAATTGTATTTGGTTTCAATATAGCTATATTCTTTTTTTTCCTTTTCACTTCAGTATATGCAATAGTCCTGAGTGTCACATACAAACATGTAAAAAATTATCATGTCTGAGCTGAGGGATGTTGAATATAATTTGCGGCACTTCCCATGAATATGATAGCTACAAAAATATTGATGTGATCCCAGGAATTACTGTGACCATCTATGTCAAAGTGGTCCCCTTCACACATTACAGTTGCCTATATATTTAGGATCAACCAGAACTGTTTGATGATTCCCCTGCTTCTCAAATTAAACATGTTCTCATTACCCAGATTACAGATTAAGAAAGTATCTGAAGTGATTATATTGGGAATACAAAATTATAAAATCTCATATGAGTATAAAATCATCTGCAAATTTTAAATAAAATTTTAGATGTGATCTACTCTACTTCCCATTACAAAATCTGGGCTCAGAGCTTTATTGCATGAGCCCCATTCTTGCAGCAATCACATCGGGAGTGGAGTGGGGTGGAAACATACTCTGCTCAGAGCCTCAATGTTGCATATCTTCAGAATCGCACAACTGGGGCTGCTGCCATTGCACTCTCTTTTTGAGTCCCCTTGAACCTCACCTCCCTGCTTCATGCCTCATTTTGGGTTTTTTTCTTATTTTTTTGTTTAATTTTAATTCATGCAATTCTGGAGCTCTGCTATAGTGATCAGTAAATAAAGTTTTAAAAATAAATTGGGGGAATATAAAGTAATTGGGTTGCTTGGGAATAGTGAGAGGGGGGAGGGACAAGGAGAGTGGAGGAGACACTGACATCAAGTGATGGCCAATATTGTGACTGCCCTGGGAGTAATGGTTTGCACCTGGGGACTTGTGGAATTGGGAAGTCATGGATGGGTTTCCCCAGTTGTTGAAGACAGATGCACTAATTGTGGTTGAGGGATGCAGCAGCTATGGGCCAGAGATGGTGTTATGCAATAAATACCAGCAAAATTGGTTTCCCCAGGTATAATCAGTTTTAAAGCCATGTGCAGTAATCTCCTCAGTCATTTTTCCCGCAGGTTATTCTCATGTAACTTTTAGCTGTGGATATATATTTTTCACTTTCCACTTCCTTCTTCAATATGCATCAAGTCTTTCCATAGGCTCTCAATTGATCCCTTGATTCACAATAGCCCCATACCATATCATTAAAACCCTTTCTTATGATTACCTGGTCTCTTTATAGGCCAGCTGTTACTGATCTCCTGAGACTTGTAAATGGAATTTTGGAAGCTACAAAGCAGGAACTGAGGTATGCCAAGATAATGAAACCATGCAAAGGTTGGTCCAGCTTCCTTCTTGATGCAGATGATTTCTATTTCATGACAAAATAAATAAATAGGATAAACTTCTGCTTCAGCATATCCATGAATAACTACACATGGCCAGCTGATATATAAATAATGATATCAAAAGTGGGAATAATAGTGTAATGTTTACAGCCGCAGTTACCTATTTCCTTGTAATAACAATTTTCCACTTCTTAGCTGAGCAGATATCCCCCAACACTGGCAGTAGTAATGAGGGCTAATGAGAGTTGACATCTGAACATCTGAGGGCCACAAAGTGCCCACCTCTGCTTTACCCAGAGGTGTTTGTATATGTGTACATCTGTATGTCTGTTGATTTATGGTGATCCCATGTATTTCTTAGGTAAAGACTACCCAGAGGTGGTTTTGCCAGTTCCTCTCTTTGAAATATAGCCTACAACATCTGGTATTCATTTGTGGTCTCCCATTCAAGTAATGACCACGGCTAACTCTGCTTAGCTTTCAAAATCAGACAGGATCTAGTGTCAGGTTTGTATTACTTTACATAGAGAAAATTTGATGAATGCCTATAATAATGGTAACACAGGGCTGTGTTTCCACCACCAATAAACTTATTTTTCATTGAACCACAGATGATGTTCAAGCTATTAAATATATTTACATGAGGAAAAAAGCATGTACAACACAGCGCTAACAAAATATGAAGTGTAGAATGTTTTTAAAAACCAATTCTGTGGTTGGAAAAAGACAGTTTTTGCTTGGGTGATGCATATTTGTTAGTCATATATTTTATAACATTGTCTTTAAATAAGTGACTGGCATTTTGCCCAGTCCACTTTGCAGTGGAAACAAATCTCCTGTTTTACATGGGTCTTTCTTCCAGCTAAGCATGCATGGGATCATCTTGTAAGTCAACAACAAAATCTGAAACAGCTTTAATGACACCCATTTCATACAACTGTATGTGTAACATATTACATTAATTGAACTTCTCCACACTGAGAATGAAGCATGTAATAGTCAAACCCAGTCCCAGCACTGGCTCAGTGTGTTGGCAGTGATATTTTGCAGAATGGGCTGGAGTTCCTCAGCTGTCAAGGCCTGGCAATAACTTGCTGTGTTGGACAGAAGACTGAACATGTCAAGGGTGTTCCATTTTGTGATGTACTGTGCCCATTTATTTGGCAGAACTACTGAATTACATTATAACAGGGGGAAATTCTGTTTCCAAGTGAACAGTTAAAATTCAGAGATGAAACTGGGCCAAAGAAGAAATGATGGAAAACCCCAAATGGACAGAAGACAGCAGTGGAAACACCCAATCTGTGTTCATGATGGGCAGACTAAATAACACTTTTCAGTGCAAGGCATGGAAAACTTATTTTTTGGGACATGCCTCTCAGAATACCCCAATCATTAAAGCCACTGACCATGCTGGCAAGGGAATTTTGGAAGTTATAGTTCAAAAAAGCTAACTGAGGCTGAGAAAGAATTTTTGAGTCTGGAAGTTTTAGTCCCCAAATAAACTTTTCCATAGGTCTGTTACCTCACATTAGTTATCACAGTACCTGCACCTTTGCACTAATTGGGAAAAAGAAGCAAGAAGAGTCAAATATTAAATGAATTGATAAAATATTCATGCAGCAGACACCCTCAGTACATATGGAAGATAAGGGGGAATGACTTCATTTTCCAACATGAGTTTCACTTTTAAAGGCAGCCTAGAAATAGTTCTAAATAATTTCATTAAGTTTTAACTTTATGGGAGGACAAACCTTAGATCAGAAACCTTCAGCTAATAAAATTGTTTGTCGTGCAGCCAGTAGAAAATGATGTCCTTCATGCTAATGGAGCAATGAATCTACCCTGGGTTTTAAAGGAACAAACAAAGGTGCTGATTCCATTTTGGGGGTGGTTTTCAGCACCTTGGCAGCTCCTTTTAAAGTTTGAACTAAAACTTGGAGCAGTTTCACTGCCCCTCTGATATAGAGGATATGGAGGATCCTGACACTTGATAGGGTCTCTTTGACATCTATTAGACCCTTCCATTGGGCCTACCTGCTACCCTGAGATGGGAGCCTGCAAACAGTCACCCATTTAATAATATACAATGCTCCAATATGGCATTATTCCAAGATATTGCACAAATTTAAAATGCTCACATTACCAGCTTCCAGAAGTGGAAAAAAACCCCCAAAATAATTGTTGGTCCTGCTAGAATGCCAGAAGCTACCTCAGGATGCAAGTTGCATATTCTGGCTGAAGCACATACACAGAAATTTGTAGGGCTGATGTGAGCACCCACACTTTAAGCCCTATTTCTTACTGCAAACATGGTTACTGGTGTTCTTTTTCATGCCAAGAGCTCAGAAAACTTACTTTTGGGACAACAAGTTCCAGAATCCCCCAACCTGAGTGATTCTGTGAGTTGCAGTCCAAAAAAAGTATTTTTGTGTGTGTGTGTTTTGTGAATGCCATGACTGTAACACAAGGACAGGAACAGATGAATGGCTTGCAGGATCAGGCTAAGGGAGATCTAGTTCAATATGCCAATAGCTGTCATCAAGAGATGCTACTGAAAAGCAGGGCATCAAGTACATGTTGCCCATTGTCATATATTGTACTGGCAGGGTTGTCAAAGTGCAAATTGAAGAGAGAAAACTGGAGAGAGAGAAAACTGTACTTTTAATTTTTCTATAGAAAAGGGAATTTCAGCAGGTGTTGCTTGTTACCTAGTTGTATACACCTACTAAAATTCCCTTTTCTACACAACCATTAAAGATACAGAAGCCCTCTCCAGCTTTCACTCTGATAACTCTATGCGCTACTGACTTGTCTATGGACGTTATCACACGGGGTCTAAAGCAGACAGAACCCCGTCCCATCCCCGTCCCATTGCGGGTTTTTTTCCGTGTGTTCACATGACGTCGCACAGAACCCCGTCCCATCCCCGTCCCATTGCGGTTCCTTTTCCCGTGTGTTCACACGACGTCGCAGAGAACCCTGTCCCATCCCTGTCCCAATGTGGCATCATCCCCGTTCTTTTGAATGCCGGTTTCCTGGGGAATTACATTTGCGCGACCAGAATGATACCAGAATGATGCTGCTTTCGTTCATTGCGCAATGATGCTAGTTGTGTCTGATAGCAATTTCCGTCTTGTGGGGTCTATACCGGTATAGTTCTGGATTGATTCCATATCACTTTCTTGCCGCTTTGAGACCCGCGTGTGATAACGTCCCAAATTATACAAATCAGTCAGCATCTGAGATTATATCTAATGTTTAAAATTCCATCAGGAATAATTTACAGAAAAGTCTTGCAGACAGAGGGTTAGACTCAGAAGCTGCTTTCCATGAGTAGAAGAGTCCATTTGCAGGGGAAGGGAGGAAACACCAGGACACACAATTGGAAGGAAGAAGGCCACAACTTTATTGAGTACAGCTGGCAGGTAGGGTTGGCCCAAATGCATGGGTCTGGATCTGGCATCAAACAACCTGCCTGTTGCTCGAGGCACTACAATGGCCAGTCATGGTTGGGCCTCAGGATGACAGAAGAGGTAACTGACTGATTGCATATCCACATTTCCAACCCTTTGTCACTGGTGGACACTGATCAGGATTTGGCTCTGCAATGGCAACACTTCATCACTCCCAGTACCCCTGGGTTCACATGGGACTCCTGATCCAGTGCTCAGCAACACCGGAAGCCACACCCACCAGATCAATGGCCCATGCTACTGCTCCTGGAAAGTTGTGACAGCACATCATGACCCTTTGAAAAACCAAAAAGGGTGGGAGGGTGGGGAGAACTGGGCTGGAATGGTGCCAATCACCCCTTAAATGGGCCAAACCACCAATCAGGAGAGGGGAAGCCAGGAGTCCTGCCTGCCCCGTGCCTCCTGACCAATTGGCAAGGCTGATGGCCAGGCTAATGGGAGAGACTTCCAGCCTCACAGCCTGTTGGACATGTAGTCCCAAGCTGTTCTTGGAAGTCCCACCCACCAGATGCCTGAAGAGCAAATCTGGGCCTGGTGACTGGCCCTGGTGCCCGCTGGGAGGGAGCCAGGGCCTGAGCCACGCGGAGAAGCTGCTGTGGACCCACCGCCTCCCCCTCACCAACTGGGCTGGCCCAGTGAGTTGGGTGGCCCCAGTTCCTGATGTGTATGTATGTTAATCCCACCTCCTTGAATTACAGTAGGATGCCCTGAACCTCTTTGTAGGTCAAGTGACTTTGTAGGTCAGAAGGGATGGGGAGGGAACTAAGCCACAACTTTCCCAGTTGCACACACCTAAAACTAGATCTATCTGTTCCAGTATTCCACTCAAAGGGTGCTCACATGCAAATGTTCCATTAGTAGGCTGGAGTAAGAAAACATTTCCTCCCTGAAGATTCCAGTGGCAAGCTTTCTTTCACTTTTTCCCTCCGCTTCATGTTCTAGACTTACCACTTCACTGACACAGAAGTCATCACTCTCTACTGTGGTGTGAAAAGGATTGTGTAGTGAGCCATTCAGCTTGGTTCTATTACTCATGATATAAGCACTTTCTTATTTTCTTGTTTGGTTATTCTAGAAAATTCTACAGAGAGGATTGATCGGCTGATATTGTTGAGTTCCAATAACAAACAAATCCTCACTACAGAGGGATTTAAGCTGTACCCCTATTTCCACTTACTTACAAGTAAGCCCCATTGAATTCAATGAGACTTACTTCTTAGTCAACATGTATAAGCTTGCTCTGTATTTAAGGCCCAGTTGGAAAATCTGATATTCTCTCTCGAAATAGAATAGCATGACCACAGTGACTAAATTAAATTAGATGGGGAAAAGGACATATTCATTCAGCAGGAAACTTGGCTTGAGAATTATGTGACAAAATAGTGTGGCACTGAGGCTAGGAGCTTCCAGCCAAGCCCTAAAAATGGAAGCCCAGTTTCACCCAATGGCTTTACTCCACCCTAAATTTTATTATGCATTAAAGCAGGACTAAGACTGGAGCCTTTGGTCACAGGGCTCAAATGGTAGTAACTTAGCAAGGAACAAGAGTTACTTATTGAACGTCAACTCAGCACCAGCTCAGTATCCTTCAGAAAGGCAATAACTCCCCCCCATGCTTTCTACAAACCCTCACAAGTTCTTGGAAACATACAGTGGAACCTATTTCATGTTGCTATTAATTATTGTATATATCAGAAGGTACAGTCCCATTATGCAATTAATAGGTGAAAGCAATTACCGGTATGATAAAATGTAAACTAAAAGAATGGAAATTCACATGTGTGTGTATTAAAATCAGATAGTACTCCCATGGTGGGATGATTTGAAAGTATGCAAAGGAAAGAAATAATGGGTTGGGTTCTTTATTATAAGAGAACAGGAAACTAGAGCAGCTGAAGAAAATGCAAGGCCTGACATAAGAAATATACAACATAAGGGACATACAAAGCACACATACACACACTGTATCTTAGAGATACAGAAATTATTTTTGCTTTTGGAAAAAAAAATCAGTAAGCTGTCAAACTTTAGATTAGTGCCTCTCAGCCTTTACCTATTTGCTGGCAGTGGAAATTTGGTGATCCTCCAGAGGTTCTTGAACTACAGTTCCCAGAATGCCTCACCATTGGCTGGTTAGGGCTGATGGGAGTTGCTGCCCAACAACAGCTCATGGGCTATACTGACTGTCACTGAAAGTTATTGTGGACCATCACATAAGCAAGCTGCTTAAAACATATTTTAACACAGCTTATGGATGATAAAGAGTGAAAATGATGTATTAAAGGATGTTTAAATGTTTATTTTAAAACATTTATTGTGCTCCTTCACAAACACATTGTAATTGCTACAGTAAAATATGGGAAACAAAGTGATGGTGATTCCCTCCACCTCCCAGACTCTTTCTGCTCTCCATTTTCCTTTGCAGATTGGAGCTGCATTCATCAATCAACACAATCTGCCATGGAACACTTGCATTATCCTTGATAGACCACTTGTAGACTGTGAACAAAGACTAGGAACCATTGTTTAAGGCTTAGTCTGGCTCTATAAATTTAGGTGTCATTCAGTTTGTTGAAAAGGATGTAAACACAGAGATGTGCTACTGTAGTTTATCCCTTTTCCATGAATCAATCAATAACCAACAAATCACTGCAATTAATCAATAGACACACATAGTATATTTTTAAAAACAATGGCTGGTGTTCTGTATTGCAATTATGGATCTGTAACTGCTGCCTATTCATTAGAGTTACGGTTCTGTAACTGCTCCACATTTGCTAACACTGTGTAGTCACAATTGTGCCACTATTGCAACATCATAAATTTCCTCCCAAACCTTTTTCACCAGACAATAGGGAGTCTTAGGCTTTCATGGCCGGCATCCAT
>CM034710.1:99908760-99941008 GCA_020142125.1 Phrynosoma platyrhinos
TTGTGTATTCCTTCTGTGGTCATTATTTTTGTTTTCTTTATGTTCAGTTTCAGACCAGCATTTGCACTTTCATCTTTGACCTTCCTTTCAGTTAGCACTAAAGTTGCATCTGTCTGTAGACACTGTAGCAGTTCAATTGGGATATCATCTGTTCCTGGTGAGTTATTTTTTCCGATTTCCTTTATTGCAGATTCCACTTCACTTCCTTGAATTTGGGGTTCATCTTCATATGGCTCCTCATTCCAAATGTCATTCATATCCTCATCTCTTTTGTATAAATCTTCTGTATATTGCGTCCAGCATCTTTTTATTTCTCCTTGTTCCTGTATTATGTTCTTTTTCTCCCCACAGAGCATCCCTGCCCTCCGTTTGAACTTGGCTTTAATTTCTTTGATTTTTTGATAGAGGTCTCTCATTCTTCCCTTTTTGTTGTCTTCTGTTTCTCTGCATTGGTCATTTTAGTATTTCTCCTTATCCCTGCATGTCAGACGTTGCACAGTTGTGTTCATATTTCTGGCTTTGTTCCTATCTCCCTTTGCTTTTGCTTTTCTTCTTTCTTTTATTGCATGAAGTATTTCATCTGTCATCCATTGTTTCTTATCTTTCTTTTTTGCCACTGTTAGTGTTTTCTTGTATTCTTCCTTACTTATGTCTTTGATTTCTGTCCACAGTTCTTCAGGTTCCCATTCAATTATAATCAATAGTTCAAATCTGTTTCTTACATTGTCACTGAATTTATCTAAAATGTTATTCAGGTCATATTTAAATTAGTAGTCTCAGTTTAATCAGTAGTCATAAAATTAGTAGTCATTCTACCAGGACTGATTCAGTGTATCTCAGCATATATGTGCTTTCTTGAAGTTAAACAGAAATATTGGTACAGTCAATTGTACTTTTTGATTGATGGATTAGCATGGATTAATATGGACATGGGGCAGGGGAGTCCATTCACATTGGATCAGAATAATAATCTGGCAGTTTGGATCAGTCTGTATCCTTCTCCTGCCTGGGCCCAAGACATGTGACGATGTGTATGTAATTTAAAGGCTTACTTGTTATTGTAAAAAGTCGCAATAAAAGATACATCTGTGCCCATTTTGTATTGAAATTCACATGTTAATTTTTTTTAAAAAGGCATGTGTACCAGTTTCTGCTTAAGTAAGGATACAAACTTACCAAGGAGCAAGTTTTATGATGTAAGCATTTTGTCAGTTTCATTTTTGCTGAGTTTATTAAAATCCCACCAACATTCTTGTTACATTTATACTCTATATGCCAGCCCCTTTCTTCTCTATTGAAGCCTGTGTGTATTATGAGATCCAGTCTCCCAGTATACACATATATTTATTCATGTTTATAATTTATACTTTTCCCCAATCAACTAAAGCTTATTTGTGAGCATTTTTTCAAATATATGTAATTGTAATTGTGAATTTACTTGCATATAATTAAAAGAACAGAGATTCTAACATTCATGGTTTTCTCTCAGGGTATATTGTATATGAAAAAGCAGTACATATATATGGATATATCAATAGATTGAACTGTATAAAATAATTTAAAATCTGTTGTAAATTTTTCTGTTCCTATTTTTGAATAAAGATAGATAGGATTGCATTGTTAAAGTAGTTCCTTGGTTAATCACAACTTTTCCTGTATTGTATTTATATTTAGGATTCACACATTCCATCTTGCATTCTGTTCCATAGGCAAGGACAGACAAAATGTAGCCCTCCACATGTTGTTGGACTGTACCTCGCAGCATTCTTTACCATTGGGTAGGGTGACCTTTCTGCTGGGAGGTGCACTCCAATAACATCTGCAGGCCCCTGATGTAAATTAAATCAGGAGCAGGCGGGGTGTTACTGTGGTCCTCTGGTGGACAACCAGGAGATTTACTAAAAGGAAGGGGTATAGTCCACTGTCATGTCCCCTTCTCAAATAAAGGCATGATTCATTAGAAAAGATGACAATGCTTGGAAAGATAGACTCTCTTCTTTGTATTAATATGTATTTTATTATTTTGTAGAATGTACGCCATGGGCAGGCTTTTTTTATCTATTTTATTGACTGTATGTACAGTGCTGTGTAAATCTACAGCGCTATATAAATAAACTGTAATAACAACAACAACAATAACAATAATAAGACCATACATCAGATGGATAGATTCAATCAAAGAGGACATGGCCCTAAGTCTGCAGGAACTTAGCAGGGCCATTGAGAATATGGTATCTTGGATATGCTTCATTGCCTTTACAGACTACCAGAAATAATGCTTGAGACCACTTTAAGTGTCTTGGCTCAATGCTAGGGAATCATGGGAATTGTCATTTTTTCTGAGACATTGACCCTTCTCTGTCAGAGAGCTCTGGTGCCACAATAAACTACACTTACCATGATTACTTAGCACTGAGCCAGGGCAGTTAAAGTGGTCTCAAGCTGCATTAAAGGCTCAGAGATACCAGAGGCTGAAGTTGACTTGAGGGCACTTAACAATAACATGTCCCTTAAGCACTGGCCATACATAGCAAAAATTGTTGGTGAAGTTGACTGCCCATCTGCTAAAGCCAAAGAACACAATGAAAGAGCCACTGGACTGTAGTAGTAAAAAGAGAGGAAGATCTCTGGAAGAGAAGATTAGCATATCTTTACAGCAGTATGCTTTTTAAATTTATATACACAATCATTTTACATATGCATATTTTATTTAATATACATATTCTTTTAAACTATTTACCTATGTCTTGGAACTTAACACGTGTCAGCAGAAATGGATCTTTCATGCCCTCTTGATTGCTAAAAATCTGATGCTCTAGTATTGGAAAGATAAGACATCCCCATCTGTGATCCAGTAGACAGAAGATTTAACAATGCTTGCAACACTTGAACGACTGATACTTCAGTGTAATTTACAAATGGATTTAGATATATTGTCTGCTTTTATTGAAATTTATGAGGAATTATTTCTCTTTTTCATCTCAATATTCCTTATTGCTATAATGTTAGAAAATCACAGTATGCAAGTGAGAGCCATATAATGTAATTTTACTTTGCACTAAAACAAACAATCAAACAAATAAGAGGTCCTTAACAGCTCTGGTACAAATGATGACTAAAGAAATAAAGGCTGAGGTCCAAGATTAGGAGATATATCACACATGCATAACTACAATACATTTTTGATCCAATCCCACAATTCACCTTTTCTCTACTGGAGCCATTTCGTGGTTGGTGGACAGTTAAATGAGTAGCAAGGAAGTGTCCATCTATTTTCTTGTAGCTGAATGCACAATAAGCATCCTCTGGAAGCTTTCAGGGATTTTGGAGGTCCCTGAGGATAATGTCTACCTAGAGCATGTACTATCTACAAAGTTTATCACATGTGCTATGAAGATTATACTGAGCAGGGCAATCATCACAATGCAGGTAATATCTTCCATGGTCTTTGTGTGGAGTTGTGATAAAATGTTGTAAGGAAGTATTATTTTCCACCAGTATAATATGTCACTTGTTATGAGTCTTTTAACAGCTGTATGTGTGTTTACTTTCCATGCTGGTAGAGCCATCTGACAATGAATCACATAAAAAAGAAGCCCAAACAGCAATTAAACTACAATTATCAATTAAAATTTTCACAGGAAGTCTTGGGTTCCAGCCAGTTATAGTTAAAGTAGCTAGATTATATCCACTGTTGATTTGTCTAGTTTAATTTTCCTCAAAAAGCCATCTAAACCTTGCAAATCTATGGTACCAAATGAAAATCAGAATACATTGTCTTTGCTGTTTGGGGGTTTGGCAAGTAATACAGGACTCAAACGAGGCAAGAAAACTTGTTTTTTTAGAAGTGAGATCTGAGTGGGACTCTATTACCACCACCTTATTTATCTAAATGGTCTGGATTCCTTTGTCTGGCAAATCAGAAGTGGAAATGTATGTATGCAGGGTTACATTGACTGGAGTTATAAACAAAATGGGTGGCAATTCTGTCTAGTATTGGTGAAGGGAGTGGATTTGCCGACGGTCAAAATTCTTCACTATTTATTTTCAATAGATTAAAAAAGAAGAAGAAGAAAGGAATCTGTAAATGTGCAAGAGTTCCTCCCCCTTACATTTTTTCTAGAACAATCTTGGTCATCATTTTTTTTCTTATATTGAAAACAGAGGAAAACTAGCCCCTAAAAGGCAAATGTATGGTGCTCACAAAAAAGCAAATGAAACAGTAACTTCTTTTCTGGACTGTAGGTTTTTGGTTAATGCCATCAAATGCTTCCCTAGACTATTAGAAAATCTTCAGGCCAATATTGATTTTATTCACATAAGTTGGAATAATGCAGGAATGAAAAAAAAAGTCCTTCACACTTTACAGAATCTATTTTAAAAAATCTAAGTGACTCTTTCAGATGGATAAGAAACGCGAGTGATCTCCCTTGAACACTTTTTAATGGTCTGGTAATATATAACAGAAAATAGCTTAGCTGGAGACTTGCTCAACATATCTGAGACAGTAAGGTATACTTCTTTGTAAAAAATACAGCCTCCCAAGATAATCACAGAATATTCTTCCTTCTTCATAATAGTCTTCCTTGATTTAAAGACAATTAAGGATATAGTTTCACAGTGTGAGAGGTTGTTCAAAGACAGTCTCTTTATAGCATTCAGTGGTATTTTATAAGGTGAAGGTGAGCCAGTAAGTTTACTAATGATCCTTACAGGATTTGATAATGAAAGGAACTGACTGGCAAGTCAATGCAAAAAATGGATGCATCTTGAAAGTTTTCATAAGCCTCCTCCAAAGTAGCAGCTTGAATGCCTTTTCTAAAACTGTTAATAGCACTGGGGAGTTTCCTCTGGTGTGCTTGAACAGTTCCTTTTCATTGTTGCTGTGGATGAGTTTTAGATCAGCAGCGCATAACTGGGCATACTTAAAAAGGCTTTCCTATCATCACTTGCATCATATTTCAAACTGGCCTGCATTTTGATAATAAAATGCCAGGAAACTAAGTAGGCTGAGATCCAGTATTGCAGAGCATAGCATAAAATTTCTCTCTCACACCCTTAAGATTCACCATTTAGCTATTGCATTTGGCTACCCCCTCCAACATGGCCATTCAATTATTAGTGCAAAGAAAGGCACTGGAGAAGCATCTGGCTATGCCCTCATGGCCAGATACAGACCAGTGACATAATAGCCAGATGCTTCTCTGATCTCCCCCAATTCTCCACAGCCATTGAATGGCTGTATGTGTGTGTCTAGAGTGGCTAAACAGTGAGTTGGGAGGTGGGCGGGCTTGGTTTGTTGCAGAGAAAAGAAGAGGGTACCAATCTACCCAATGTGAAAATAAAGAAATAAAAAAGATATACAGTCATATGTTTAATTTTGGCTTGCATATATCACTAACATAATGTCACCCGCAATATTCCCTAAAGCACCCTTTCCTAACCTGCTGGCCTCCAGAAGTGTTGGACTATAATTTCCATCATTCCCAGAGACATAATTATGGTGTTTGGAGGTGGGAGAAGTAAAGCTGATCTACTGCAGCCCTTCACTGATTGCTGGGGAAAACCTCTCAAAACGTACCACATTTTTAGAATATCAGAAGAGGACTGAGGAGATCTGGTCCAAATTCCCACTTGAACCTCACCTTCCCTGAATTCTTTGTTCTGTAATTCTTAAAGTGCTTCCAGATCAAGAGCACCTCATGCTACCAATGAAAAGACAGGGTGAGGCTCCTTTATCATTCCCTCCTTAACCATTGAAAGAAAAAAAAACAGATGCAAAAAGCAGTTGGAAAAGATGGCTTGGCTACAAGTGGAAGATAAAGAAGTCTAAATTCCATGTAAAATTCTATGAATGAAGCTGGATGACTGCATGCTCAAAGCTTTACTTCAAGCACCTAACTTTATATATATTTTTAATTCTATTTGTATTTCTCTTTTCTTCTGAGGTTAAAATGAGATACTTAATCCTCCCCATTAAATTCTCACAACAACTTCCATGGTATGTTAGGCTGAGAGATGGTAAGGACTCTATGCCTATTCAATGAACTTCAAGGCTGGGTGAAAATTTGAACCCAGGTCTCATAAATCCTCATCTCACATTCTAGCAATTTTATAAATCTGCTAGGAAGCATCTCATATTAAATTATGGGAAATTTTTAGATTATTGCTTTCTTTTTGAATTTGAGATCTTCATCTGAGGCTCTTATTTGAAAATTCCCTCTACACGGGGTGGCCAGATCACAAGCATCCTATTTTATGGGCCAAAGCTGTGGGATGAAGGCAGACCCTTGTGATGTCACTACAGATGGCATCATAGAGGTAGAGCAAGGAAGGGTAGGTAAATAGACCAGAACTGCTTCGGGACCAGTTGATTGTGAAAATGGGCATGAATGTGATGGGCCCAGAATTTGGATAAAACCCATCTAATATGGCACTCCAGAGTCAGAATAAAAATATAATTTTCCAGCAGCTGGCCCAGCAGCAGAATGCACCCAACACCTGCAACAGTTGCTAAAATTTCTATCTATGCTTGAATCACCATAGCTTTACCTATGGCACATAGGACATGAGAGAAGTTTCTACATACCCCACACTGCTTGAAGATCATGGAGGGCTCACAACTAGCTTTCAGAGAGCTTTTCCCCAACTCTGTGATTCTGGTGCCAGGGTTTATACAAGAAGATGGCTCATGAGTTGTGATGCGGTCACTTTCCTAACTCCAAATGGTAACAATGAGGGATAGACATCCACCACCTCCCTCTCTATCTCCAGTCCCTTCCTTTTCTCCTGCCCTTATGGTACAATAATAGTGCAAAGATTCAGCACATGTATAGATACTTTTGTGCTAAACCCAAGAGAACAGGTATCAGATGGGTGTGGGTAGTGTTGGGTGCCCAAGCTTTAAAACCACTTCACACAGAAAGCCAGCATTTCTTCCTCTTCTTCGTCCTGCAGTGCCATTCACTGAGATTCCTCTTCTCACTTGAAGACAAAGGGAAGCACAGTAATTCCTTGCAGTCAGTGACCTGAGATCTGGAAAAATGATAAGGCATGAGGGGTGGCAACTAGTGAAAGGGCCTTTTCAGTATTTACACCATGGCTATGGAAGACCATTTCCAGAGAGGAATGCTATGTCCCTACTCTAAGCTTTTTTATTGACATGCAAAGGACTTTTTACTTTGCTGGCACATTTAAATTATATTGTAACTTTTAATCCTGCTTTAGCTATGCTGATTTTCATCTTCTGCTCTCTGCTGATCTTATTTGAAGTTGTTTAGATGATGCATTTTTTCTGCATTTTTTTGTATTGTATACTTTTAGTTTGTTACTGTATACTGTTAGCCACTCAGAGAGGTTTTTGAGACCAGGGTTTGACTCCCTGCTTGGCCATGGAAACCCATTGGGTGACCTTGGATGAGTCACACATTCTGAGCTTTAGAAAACCCTGTAATAGGTTCACCTTAGCATTGGCATAAGTCGGAAATGACATGATGGCACCCAACAACAAGTGTGTGTATCTAAGTAACCTACCTAGCTTGACCATACCAGTCCCCCTTAACAGCCACCAACCAGATCGGGTGCACCTATGATATTTCCAAGCCCCTCCTACTTGCAAGCAAGATTGTGGCAATCAGAAGCAAAACCTCTGTTGCAAAAACTAGATACAGCCTTGCTTGCCAGTGGAAAGAGGCTGGAAACATAATCTTCTTTGTGCCTTGAACAGACCTTCTTTAGCCAATCTGGTTGCTAGCTGTTAAGATGGTCTGGCGGGGGACATTTGTGTAGTTTCAAGTAAGACTCTAGAATATGAATCCATAACTGCAATCCAGAGTAAGGGGCGAAACCGACTGGCACAAAACATTGGCTTCAGGGTGGTATGAGGGCATGGCCTTCAGATGATGCACACTCCAATGACAGCCTCAAGTTGGCGTCATGCCCCCCACCCAACCAGACATCAGGCAGCATTGCAGCGCTCCTGCCACGATGGCAGAAAGGACACCTTTTTTCTACCCCCACATCTTTTTGGGCTAGAAAAACACTGGATTGGGGCCACAGCATGTGGTTGCTGCAGCCCCAATCTGGTGATCAAAGGGGCAGTTATTAACAGGGCAGGCAGCAGGCCTGACAACTCAAGTCATGAACAGAGTCACAGCGTACACAGTCTGATTTTTTTGGAATTTGATACCCATCCTGAATTTGTGAAGCATCTGCTTTTCTTAATGCATGGGGAAAGGAAGTGCTAAGGATATAAATCTTCATAAATGTCATTCTCTGAGCAGTTTTCAAGGACAATTTTCAGTCCTGGAGTTATTCTGCAGCATGCGGACTTTTTGTGCAGAAAAGTGTATTTTCTGTGTAGAAAACATGATTTCTCTACAGAAATGTGATTTTCTGTGCAGGAAATGCCATTTTCTGTGTAAAAAACAACCCATATGCATTTTTCATCCACAGCAATTCCAAAACTGTAAAGATTCTCATCCGTCCAGGATTATCCTTGCCAGACTTTCCTGACACTCTGTGAAACTCATTTTCCATCTAGAATCCTAACATTATTGAATATTTTTTCATACTTACGAATGAACAATGGTGTCTAGTTGCTTTACTTGGAGAGGAAATAAAAGAAATAAAGGTAAAAGTGGTGCCTATACAGAGGATTTTCTTCAGGTCCTCTCCAGTTCTTAAGTGGCTGTTCCTTCATGTTAGGGGCAATGAGAGTAGAAAAAAAAGTAAAAAGGACGAGGTTCTCAGGGTGAGGTGCAATTTCTTTGAGATAATTCCTCTCTCACCCTCCTGTTCCAAATATCTTGATGCTTCTGTGCTCCATTCCTCCTTGGCAGACCTTTCTCACTCTTCTTCTCTATTCTGAAAAGCAGGGGTCGGCAACGTTAACATACCTGGGGCTAGTCGCTGGTCCCCAGGTTTTCCGCCGGGCGGGGGGGGAATGGCGGCCAAAATGTACTCCTGCGCATGCGCAAACGAGTCGCAGCTGCCATTTTGGCAAACAAAATGGTGGCCATGACGCGCACAGCAGTGGGGGTTGGTGGGCCAGGTGCGGCCCACAGGCCGTAGGTTGCCGACCCCTGCTGCAAAGTGAAGAATGCTTTCTGAATTGTGAGCTGGGATTTTCTCTTCTTTCCTTCTAGCCCGTATTCCATCATCTGTATGTCATGTTTCATTGCTGCCCCAGAGAAGCTGATGTCTAACATTTGTGTTGGAAGTAGCATAGCTTAAGTATTACTTAGTGCCTTGTGACAAGTGAGTATTGAGCTCCAGTGTGAGGGAAGATCTAGCAGGCAGCTGCTTCTGCGTGTTGTTCATTGTGACCTGGAAGGCTACCTCCCACCAGGAAAAATCAGTAGGCAATTTTAGTCCTTTCATCACCCAACAACTTTTCCCACCCTTCAGAGGTAGAAAACTGTACATTAAAATCTCCCTTAGCAATCGTCTGGTTTTTTAGCATACAGCTGTAGTCATATGTTGTTCAGTACATGTAAACTCGAAGTGAGTCCCACCATTTGATCTGGAAACTAAGGGTCTTTGCAGACTGCCAGAAATAGTGCAAATTGACTCCACTTTAAGGGTTAGGGTTAGTGCTAGGGAATCATGGGAATTGGTTTTTTTCTGAGACATTGAGCCTTTTCTGTCAGAGAGCTCTGGTGCCACAATAAACTACAGTTCCCATGGTTCCCTAACCCTAACCCTTAAAATGGACTCAATTTGCACCATTTCTAACAGTCTGCAAAGGCCCTAAGAGGCATGTTAAAATTCATGAGTAAAATTCATAAATTCATGAGTACTTAGTGATAGGAAAGTACTCTGTGCACACTCAGGACCTATGATCTTACTTATTGAGGTCATATTTGGCTCATATTAGTCTTATTTGGCTCAAATTAAGCCCTACTATAATAACAGGGCAAATAATAATGACTTCTATTTTCGAGGCTTTGTATTAAGACTTTTGTATTGATTTTCTGAAAATATAGGGGACTGATATCTTGAATCTCCTGGACTTCAGGTAACCTTGAAATTTTATCTGAAATGTTTATCCTATTCAGAATGCCTTATTACCAGGTTAGACCTATAAGGCTACAATAGTCATGATCCTGCATTCAGTGAATTCAATCAGATTTACTTCTCACTAGGATTGTACTATTACGGAATATGTTCTGTTGTCATATCGCTGATCAGGATACCTTCACAAAACATCAGAGAGACTACATATGTTTATAAAAATTGGCCAAAGCAATAATAGATACCAAAGTACAGCATTACATGGGTGGGGGTGGGGGAGAGACTTGGGGCCTTTGCAGACTGCTAGAAATAGTGCAAATTGAGTCCACTTTAACTGCCCTGGCTCAGTGCTAGGGAATCATGGGAATTGTATTTTTTTTCTGAGACATTGAGCCTTCTCTGTCAGAGAGCTCTGATGCCACAATAAACTATGGTTCCCATGATTCCCTAGCACTGATTCAGGGCAGTTAAAGTGCACTCAATTTGCACTATTTCTAGCAGTCTGCAAAGGCCCTAAATTAACCATTGATTGAAAAATAGCAAGAAATTGAAGTAAACATGGGACTAGCATATTTCATCTTAATCTTAATCTTAATATTAGAAACCTGTACAGAGACATTTTAATCTTTCTTTAATGCAGGTATGTGAACAAGCCAACAAATGAGTGAACAAGCTAGGAAACTATCTGTAGTTTCCCATTATGTGCAAACAGGTAAATTATGGTTATCAGCTTCCCAATAAACAAGAATACAAAGCCATGGTTTCATAGTTGCCTTAATATCCTGGCATGGTCAGAAGTTATAAAACATTATTTTCTGATTTTGATATAATTGGAAAATGCATATAATTGAAGACTTTTGTCCTGGATTACTTGAAGGGAGGAGTGAATTGGCAGTGAGCCAGTCCATAAGACTCAATCATACCCCTGATTATTAAACCAGAGAATAATTTTATTCAAATAATGCAAGTGCAGAATCTAATAAGCATATAAATATTACATTGATTCAATATCATGATGATATTATACAATCTACTCTACAATTTATTAATTTTAACAGGAAATATCTATTGCTTTGAAATGAACTGAATTTGCCAGAAAACACAACACTAAAAGTCTTCGTATTATAACCCTTCTCAGGGCTATTGCAAAATGGTGAGATCTCTCGCAACAGAAAGACTCATTTATTACCAGTTGGGACTTCCTGGAAAAGCATGGTCTATCCACACAGTCCGCCCTAGTCATCAGGGGGAGCTCTAGTGCCACAACAAAGTTCAAATCTCAGAACTGCCATGCCAGTTAAAGTGGTGTCAAACTGCATTATTTCTGCAGTGTAGATGCAGCCCCAGTAGGAATAATTTTTTTCTCTTCATGTTGGGAGTTGCTTCTGGATGTTTCATGAAAAGGGGAATAGACTTTTTTTTGTGGGGGGTGGACAGAACTTTAGCAACAGATAAAACAACCAACATGAACATTTCTTCTATTGTCTTCCCCCTTCATTGTGTTATAGGTCCCACTTAACACTGTGAGACTTACTTCTGAGTAGAAGGCCTGCCCAGGACCAGTCTGCTCATGACTTCTTATTAGGAAAGTGCTTTAAAAAATACTCTGGATACTGGCAATATATCCATATCATTCCTGCATTACAGGCCCTACTAGAGCTTGCGCAAAGCAATAAGTACGCAGAGATAACAATAAAACCAGTCTTTTGCCCAAAGACCACAATCATCATAATTACAGTCAGACAAATCACCATGTTGAAAGAAAAAACACATGTTTTTCATAGGCTCACAGTGAACTTCCTCCCTGTGAATTACAGGCAATCTTAAGTGTGTGGAAAACTTCTGTAATTTGGACGATAGCTGCAAAGGAAAATGTGGATATATACTTTCATCACAGTATTTTCTTAGGGCTTTGTTGAGTTATCAAAAGAATGTTGGGCAGTGGCAGCATTCTGTCTTCACAACAGCCCTATTATTCAACTGAAGGGGGGAAAGAAGAAGGGAGAAAAGAGAGAAGACATCCCTCCTCCTAAATAAATGGAATGATTACCTTTAATTACCACTTGCTAACTCTGCTACACAAAATAAATATTTCTTTATTAAAATGAATGCTTTTGAAAAGTACATCAAACACATTGCTGTGATTTGTCCTGCCAATGGATTCCAATATTAATCTTCGCATGGCAGCACTGCTGAGAACAGAGGTCTCTCCAGGATTTCAATAGAAGTCCCTTGCTGGATCTAAATTATGAGTCTGGCATGAAAAACCAGAGATGTGGCATCTGTTGTCTTTTGCTTAACAATAGTAGTAAGAGCTCATTCAGCTTTTGAGACTGTCTCTTTTCCATTAAAGGAATGAATAGGGTAGATTTTTTTCTACTCTCCTTTCTTTTCCCTTATAATTATACAAGAAAGGCATGAAAATGATTTACTGAAATATTAACAGATTATTTCCCCCATGATTTTGGCACTTCTAAAGACAATCCTCCATTTTGCTAGTAAATTCAAATACCGAAATTACATCCTTTTGTATTGCAAGTATGCAAATGTTGCAAATTAATTACATGCTGCCCATATCCAATTATACTGACTGACTGAAATATAGAACACATTTCTCTGTTGATTTCTTTTAAAATATTTTTCTCTTGATTATCTCTTTCAAGAGATTGGAAACTGATGATGCCCTCTGAATAGCATCATGCCCACAGATAACACCTTTACAAACAAATAAACAAAGTTCCTGGACTCTTTCATACATAGATGAATACAAAATGTGATGCATATAATCTCATTGTAGAGGTTTCTAGATCAGAGTTTCATATTTGAGCTGTTGCAGTTTACCTTAATTCTGATATGCCGAAATGTTGCAGAACCCATGGTACATTTTTTTTAAAAACCCTCCTTTTTTATACCAACCTCCCCATTTAAAAATTGAGGACATAGTGGTATTCCAGTATCTCAAAAGGCATATGGTACATGCAGTACATGGTCTGAGGGAAGTTTTAGCCAAACTTCCTCTGAGATCAATCCTCCCATTGATTTCATGAAATTTTTATGAGTTCCAGCTTGTACTTAATAATACAGATGCTTCTTGCAGGGTGAGGAATTAGATAAAATGTGCTTTCTAAATTTAATCTCTTTTGTGAATAGAAATAATAATCATATTAATCACAGTAGAGTGCTAATTGAAATAAATATTTCCAGGTGAGATAATAAATATCAAAGAGTCAGTGTGGTTTGAGGGCTGGACTATGACTCCGGAAACCAGGGTTCAATTCTCAGCTCATCCATGAAACCCACCAGTCACATGCTCTCAGCCTCAAGGGAAGGCAATGACAAATCTCCCCTGAACAAATCTTGCCAAGAAAACCCCATGATAGGTTCACTTTATGGTCGCCATAAGTAACTTATTCTTCCACATTTCCTTTCCAGAGTAATAATATTCTTGTACTGAATCTTGTACTTGTACTCAGTGGTGGGATGGGGAAACTTTGGCCTTCAACTGTTTTGGACTTCATTCTCTATAATTCCTTACTGTTTGTCGTGCTGGCTACGTTTTTTGGGGAACTGATGCCCAAAACATATGGAAGGTGAAAGAGTCCCCCATCCTTGCTCTATCACTCAGCATCAGAGCACATGTTTGCATGCAGAAGGTTGAAGAAACAGTCCTGGACATGTCCAGTTAAAAGTAGCAGATGATGCAAAAGACATCTGCCTGTGACCCTGGTGAGCTGTTGCTTGATGGACAAATTGTGTGTGTTGGTATAAGACGGAAACTTTCATGTACAAATGCATATTCTGGAATCTCTTTTCAAATATGAAGCTACTATTAAATGTGTAAGTATTTTAATAATTAAATTCTATTCTATATATATTATAAAGAATAATTATATTCTTGATTTATAGAAATTCTACATACAGTACAGATTTTCCTTTAAAAAGATATCACTATAGGACTGAACCAAGGCATGTAAAATATTTTGTTATGATCCCAAACAAGCTTTTTTTTGTGTGTGTGTGGGGGGGTGTCGAGGAGGAAATTGCTTATTTGTGATCAAAATCTGGAAGCAAAGATGAACTCCTTAGTCAGTATTACCCTATTGCCTTATAGTGTGATTCCAAGTAGTTATTGCCAGCTCTTTTCAGAGTTGTCAATGATTAACCATGCATAAAGATCACCAATTAGCAAAACCTGATAGCAGTAGGCTGAGGAAATGGTAGCACAAAATCACACAGATCTGTTATCATGCTGTTACTTGCCTATGGGAAAAAAGCCCAATTTATCTTCTTCATGCTGCTTCTTTACTCAAGAAAAAGAAAGGTGAGACATGTAAGCTCTGCACCTGCACCTGCTATAGCAACAGATGAAGGACATCTCCTATACTGAACTCCCACGAATCAGCTCTGACAGTGGTTGTCTACAGACTAAACATCAATGGGAGCGCTTGTACAATGAGACCCTAATTGGTTACTAGGATTCATCAATGGCTTGTGGAGGAGTTCTACTGTTAGCAGTATGTGTGGGGCATGCGAGCAAGAAAGAGATCACACATGGATGAGAGAGGTCAGATACCTTGTTGATCAATGAAGTCCATACTGGAGATAATGGATCAGCAGTTTGGTTTGTACCAAGGTGACTGGTTTAAGTTATTTTACTGACTGATTTACTGAATGGTGCAAATATTTATATCCTGCCCTATATCCAAAGATCTAAGAAAGTCAATTTTGTTACTTTACAAATTTTTGTTTGTCATTGTAGAGGTAAGACCCTCTAGGGATCTGCACAACATGACCTAACAAGGAAAACACAGTCTGCTAGCTACTGTATACAATCTTATATGCCAGATGCTGCCAATATCTCTATGTATTATCATAACTGGGATCCATCAAGCCCATGGTGGGACACATTTCATAGTTACCAAGCTGTGTTCAGCTCCTGTCGTTTAGTGATTTTAAAAAAGCAACAACAGCAGCCCAAAACTTGTTAATGATATGGACCCAATTGTTAGAAAATTAGGGACAGGACTATCTTCTCTTTACCAGCTATTTTCTTCCTTTGGCTGCATGACTGAGTGAATAGACAGTGAATTCTGCTTCCAGAGCCATCAAAAATATCTGGGCTTCATACGGAGATTTCACCCTGAGGACCTGCTATAGATTATGTCTGTTTACAGGTTTGTTGTTGTTATGTACCTTCAAATCATTTCTGACTTATGGCAACCTTAAGGTGACCCTATGATGGGGTTTTCTTGGCCAGATTTGCTTAGAGGGGCTTTACTTTTGCCTTCCTCTGAAGTTAAGAGATTGTGTCTTGCCCAAGGTTACCGAGTGGGTTTCCATGGCTGAGCAGGGATTTTAATCCTGATCTCTAGAGTCATAGCCCAGTGCTCAAACCCCTACACCAGGGGTAGGCAACCTTTCCCCTTTAAGGGCCGAGGGACTTCAGCTCCCAGAATCCCAGGAGCTATTAGCCAACATGGGACTATTGGCCAACATGGCTGAGGCTTCTGGGAGCTGAAGTCCCTTGGCCCTTAAAGGGGAAAGGTTGCCTACCCCTGCCCTACACCATGCCAACTCTTGCATGCCCAGGTAACCTGAGTAATTTATTTCAGAGCTTAGCAACTATAGGATCATTTATCTAATAAGCTCAGATAGCAAAGGTCTTTCTATTGTACAGTAAGGATATCCACATTCAATGGAGTGGAAACAGGATAAATATGTTGAAAAATATGTAATGGGTCTATAATGGTTTTTCATCAGAATTTTTATTTCAGGCACTTCTCTATCTAATTTCCAGGATCATGTCTCCAAAATTTTAAATCATATTACCATGGTTCTTCCTCTTTCATTTGGAAGATAATTCCTATTATTATTTTCCACCTTCAGAACCTTTTCTTCATTCAACTTTTTTCTAATGGTAAAGGTGAAATAATAAAAGTTTATTCAAACAGTTTTGTCTTCATTAAAAAAAATGGTCAAACTCCATGCATACATTTTATACTTATTAAAGTCTGAACTCTTGAAAAAAGGTTACCTCTTTATTAAAAATTGTAAGTGAATAGCAACATTGTTAAGGGAAATTTAGCATCTCAGCTATCTAGCCCTGATGCCTTAAAACAGGGGTAGGCAACCTAAGGCCCAGGGGCCAGATGCAGCCCCCCGAGGCCTTTGGAGCGGCCCCAGGCCAGTCCTGCCACCGATGCCGCCGCCACCCCCACCATGATGATATTGATTATTGTTGCTATTACTTGTTCTTGGGGTTTTCTTGGCAAAATCTCCACAGAGGTTTTGCCATGGCTTTTCTGGGGCTGAGAGAGTGTGCATGCATATTTTTAAATATTTTAAAAATTATTTTAATATTTATTTATTTATTTATTTTTGGTGCTTCGGCCCCCCAATTGTCTGAGGGACAGCAACCCGGCCCCCGGCTCAAAAAGGTTGCCTACCCCTGCCTTAAAATGAAGAAATCATTAACAAAATGAAACCATATTTTACAAGCTACAGGATTTTATTGTTCATTTTGAGCTGGCCAAGCCCTTCAAACCAACTTGATTTTTTACATTTAAAAACACCCTGAGCTTTTAAAGAGAAGTCAGTTAATCTGTCTAATTGATTGTCAATTTCACTGAGTATGCACTAATGGAGGTAACAATGGGCCTTTGCAGACTGCCAGAAATAGTGCAAATTGAGTCCACTTTAACTGCCCTGACTCAGTGCTAGGGAATCATGGGTACTGTAGTTTATTGTGGCACCAGAGCTCTCTGACAGAGAAGGCTCAATGTCTCAGAAAAAAACCTACAATTCCCATGATTCCCTAGCACTGAGCCAGGATAGTTAAAATGGAATCAATGTGCACTATTTCTAGCAGTCTGCAAAGGCCCTATATCTGACGCTCCTATGAATCTGAAATTGTTCTGATTTCCCTGAAGGGATCTTGGTATGTTATTTGTAGTTTTAAAAATACTTTTTAAGAGTCTTGCAAAACCCAGACTTTTAGTGATGCCTGCCCTTATACAGGCCAGTCTGAATAAGGGTAAGCATTCTGAATTCCAGCATTCAAAACAAGACCAACCATGTACTATGATGGCCAAATAGTTCTCACACTGACATTCAATTATAATGTAGACAGACACAGAGTCAGATAATATCTAGCTTGATGGTACAAATATTTAATTAATTAATTAATAGCCCAATTTTCTCCCAGTAATGGGACTCAAGGCAGCTCACAGTAGTAAAGAAAATACAGTCAAAACAATAGGTAATGCAAATGTTAAACAAACAATCAATCATTTACATGTTTAAATTTAAAACAGTGTAAAAAGGCTATTGAAATAGGAATTAGCATTACACTGGGTTCAGGGTGGAAGGTGGAGGAGGTCTTTAAGAAGTAGTTTCCAGAAAAATATTAAGGTAGTCAAGAGTTATTCAAATGTTTTATTAAAAACAGGAGTAGCATGACCAATTGTCAGTTTTGATTCCCCACAGTCTTTCCAGAAAATTCTTTGCTTATGCTCATGTTCCAAGTAATAGGCCGTATCTCCCACTGTAAATCAGCATGCCATTCTTAAGCTTCCCCCCCCTCTTGAAACATTTTTCTAACAGTTTAATGTACAGCAACTCAACACTGTAAAATCTGGGTGACGTATCAAACTGCAACTAAAATGCCAGCCATACATGGTGGCCCATTGCCAGAACCTTGCTAAAACTGCTTCCTGATTAGCTCTCAAACACCCGAGTGAGTTTAGTAGGATCAAATCCAGTTCTTAAAAATTCACAGTATTTGAAAATTTACTAATCATGCATCAGCTCTGATGATAATTTTATGAATGGGACAAAAGTAAACATTATGCAAACCAACCTCCTAGCATAGAGCCTACAGTCTATGAACAAAAAAGTGAAAGAGTATAGCTATAACTGTGGACCTAGTGTTGTCTCCTTAAATCTTCAATGGAGAGCCATATAAAATATATGGCACCATTTATGATCCTTAATACTGGAGCCCTATTGCTTTCTGCACATGGTTATATCTCATCTGAACATACTTTGTTGCCTTGGCATGCCTGGAAGCTGCTGAGGTGTGTTTAGACAAGCATTGTACATGGTAAGCTTAATTGTAAACGGTGCTCTCTTCCGCAAGAAGGCACATTATCTGGTACAATAGCAAGAGAAGGCAACTATTGACATAGTTCCAACAAGCAGAGTGCAATGTAGTTCACATCCATGTTGGATCTGGAACAAGGTAGCAGCATTTTCTGCTGTGATGTGGATTATACATAATGCATATTTTGGACCATGGGTATACATGAAAAATGCTTTTGAAGAAAAGAGTTTACTTAAAAGGTAAATTAAAGACCCTTTTAAAGATTATGCAAGAAGAAACAAGGCAGCGGAGATTAAAAGACTCATGGGGATGGGCTAATCCCACCCCACCCCAGATTTTAGTTGGTTACTGGGTTTGAGTGTCCCCCTTCCCTTAAGATTTCTCTTTTAACACTGAATATACTTGTTTCAAATTGATGTTATTTTAAAAAATTATGTGTCCAAAATTCAAATCCAAATTATTGTTGATTCCTGTTGGTTAGTTCCAACTAGAATAAACTCATTGGAATTTTTTTTGAATGGTATGTCATTTTGTAGATAAACTCCATTGTTTTGATAAGTCATCTCTTCCATCTCATCCTCTTTTTCCTTCATTTATATCGTGCCTTTTTCCCAGGACTGGAAACAGATACTACTGCTATTACTGCTACTACTACTACTACTAATAATAATAATAATAATAATAATTACTTGCCCACCTTTCCTCATGGATCAAGGTGGGGAACAACAACATATCAACAATGAACTGCATCAATTAAAACACATTAATTATATCACACAACAGGCAATCCTGGTAACTGCATCAATTAAAACATATTAATTAAATCACACAACAGGCAATCCTGGTAACTTGGACCCAAACCATGTAGAGCTTTAAAGGTCATAACCAACACTTTGTACCTTGCCTAGAATCTAATTGGCAGCCAGTGGAGTGATTTTAATATTGGTGTAATACGATCATTCCTGGATGTCCCAGTAATCAATCTGGCTGCTATGCTTTGAATTGAAGTTTCTGGACTTAGTACAGAGGTAGTTCAATGTACAGTGCATTGCAAAAGCCTTGAGGTTACCAGCCTATGCACTACCATCTTTCGGACCTTCTGCTCTAAATAGATTGCAAGGCAAGATTACAATTAAAAACGTACAAAATGTCAACATTAAAACTGAATTAAACTATAATCATATGAAGAATATAGATTATAAAGTCACACAATATTATTTAAAAGCTTTTGACTGACACAAGGAGGACAACAAGGAGTGTGCCATTCAAGCCTCTGCAGGAAGGAAGTCCAAAGTGTAGGACAGCCACTGAGAAGGCCGTCACTCATGTTCCCATACCTGTGAAGGTGGTAGTACTGAGAAGAGGGCTTCTTTTGTGGCTCTTAGGGGGTCAAGGAGGCTTATATAAGGACCTTAGCCTGGACCTAAGTTGCATAGGGCTGTAAAGGTCATAGCCAGCATTTTGAATTGTCCCAGAAACAGACTGCCAGCTCTTGGAGTAGGGGAGATGTATGACCCCTGTAACCAACCTCAGTTAACACTACCTGCATCTCATTGCACCAAGTGAAGTTTCTAAACACTCTTCAAAGGCAGCCCCACATACAGTGTGCCACAATAGTCCAAATGGGATGTTATCCAAGCAGGTGTTAGTTCAGATTAACAGTAAGGTTCAAGGTTGCTTTCTAGCTTCTATTTCCTATTTTGGAAAGCCTTCTTACGAACTTTTTAAAAAATCATTGAACCCCAAAGCATATAATTTTTAAAGCTTCATTTGTTAATTAAATCATTCCTGAATAGGAACACATTTTAGATCCTCCAAGTCGAAATAAAATTGTATATTCTGAAATGCCAAATATCCCTTTTCTCAGTTGACTTTTCCCCAAGCTGTACTGTTTCATCATATGTACTTTATATGATGCCTAGCTATGTGCCTTATGAACAACAATCAGAATGGTATATGTCAACCAGCAAACAGGTTCTTGTTTATATGTTAGAGTGAGATGACATGTGGGGGGAAAGCATTTTTCTTCTCCCTCTAGCTAATGTTAACACTGATAGGTGAAATATTTTTTTTCTAAATAATTTCAGCTGAAGTCTTCTGGACATGTCATGGCATGTGGAAATGCCACTGTTGTCTCCTTATTTATTTTGCTTCTTGGCAAGCTTTGTGTTTCATTAGCACCCCCCTGACACTCACTGCCTATTCAGCAGACATACTTCCAGAATATTTCCTTTCCAGAATCTTTCTTTTCTTTTCTTTTCTTTGTGTAAAGGGTATGTACCAGCTTTGTGGAATCCCTGTAGCAACTTGTAAATGATGTATGAACTGAAAAATCTTTGCCTTGTACACAGTAGGAATACAGAAAGTGCTGTGCAGTCACTGCTGTGCTATGCTTTTTTCTATATATCCAGACATACAGGATTAATCTCATATTCATTCTGACAAGTACTTCAAGTCCAGACATCTTTGGATGGGATGGATGGGTTGTATATATGGGTTGTATTCAGCATTGTCCTAAGCTGCCATTTTGTATGTGAAAAGACACTTTCAAGCATTTCCTGCCCTGCTAAAAATATCTAGCCAGGTTACCTATTTCCTTAATGAAGATGATATTTTCTAACCTTATTTCTAGAGTTTTCTATTTTAATGTTGACTTTTTGTATGCTTTTAACTCAATTGTAATCATTTTAATCTGTAAGCTATCTTGAGTCCCAGTAGCTAAAAATGATGATGATGATGATGATGATGATGATGATGATGATAACAATATTAATCATAATAAATTATTTTCAGGTTCTAGCTGTAATAAAACCTTTTTTGCATTCCTGTTTTGCCTTTATTCTCTCATTTTAACTTATACTAATTATATACAATAAATGTATAGATCTCTTCTTCAAACGCATGCCCCACTCTGTCTTCAAGTCATTTCTAACTTATAACAACAGTAAGGTGAACCACTCATGGGGTTTTCTTGGCAGAATTTGTTCAGAGGGGCTTTCTCTCTGCCTTCCCCTGAAGTTGAGAGTGTATGACTTGCACGACCCCAAACCACAGTGGGTTTCCATGGCAGAGCAGGAATTTGAACCCTAATCTACCAGTGTCCTAATCCAACACTCAAATTGCTATACCATGCAAATAATTTGTAGATGTTCAGTACTACACAATTGTATGGAACAATTTTTTTAAAAAGCTGGAATTTTATGGACTACTTCTCTGTTTGTGTGTATACACATACATACACACACAAAGAGAGAGAGAGAGAGAGAGAGAGAGAGAGAGAAGTCCATAAAATTCCAGCTTTAAAAAAAATTGTTCCATACAATTGTGTAGTATTGAACATCTACAAATTATTTGCATGATTGAGAAAGACCGCAAAACTAAAACCAGAATGACTATCCAATGGGCACTGAAAGGTTGCATATGTACTCTGTTCCAAGCAGAGCAGACAAGCAACGTAATGTTACTCTACAGCTGTGTTGTGAAAAGGGTACAGTATCATTTCTGTCTATTGGAAAATCACCACTCCATTCAGTGAACAATGAGAATGTTTCTTTACTGCAAAGAAACAATCTGTAGAAACTTAAACCTTAACTAGTCATGATCGACTGTAGGGGGCAGTGCTTATCTCCATGGACTAAACCAAAGAACCAGCATTGTCAAAGATGACTCTGGTGGTCATGTGGCCAGCATGACTACACTGAATGCTGTTACCTTCCCACTGAAGGGGTACCTATTTATCTACTTGCACTTGCATGTTTTCAAACCGAGGAAGATTTAGATGAGAGGATCTAAGGGTAAACATGACAACAGTAATTTATATCACTAAAAGCCTCCCTCATTCTTTGTGTGCAGGGGCAGCCCTGGTTTGTACTTGGATGGGAAATGGTCAATGAATACCTGGTACTGTAGGCTATATTTAAGAGGAAGGAACTGGCAAAATCACCGATGAATATTCCTTGCCGAAGATAAAACTTCAACAGGCAACATGGCAACATGAAGGCACATACACACACACGTGCGCAAAAGAATGAGCTTTCCCACTGGGATAGTTATATACTTTTGTAATGGGGATTGTATGCCTAAATTCTAGTACACAGTCTTCAGAACATGGTTGGAGTTCTCCTCATTTCCTAAAATCAGCTAATGACAAGATCAGTGCAACAATAACAGTAATAGAAACACAATTTACTCAGTCACAGGGCACATTAGGATACAGTATATGGTTGGTGTAGTAAAATATTTCCACGTGCCAGCCTTCAGTGATTACTTGCAGATATTTACTTTAGTGCATGGCATATAGAACATTAAAAGCGTTTTGAAAATCCCACAGTTTTTCAACTTCTGAAGGATTATTAACTTCAAAGTCAGAAGAAATGTCGGCCTTCTATGTTTGGAAATGCCAGCAGCCTTTGCATATCCCCACCACAGTACCAAGCAACCCCCAGCAGAGAGGAACGATTACTGCCTTGGTGGCGAGAGGATGGCTTTTGATCTCCTAACATATTGGAAATTACTTAAAGGTAAGCCATCTGCTAGCTGAGGAACAAAAATAGATTACATCACACCCTGCTAGAAAGATTGTGTTAAATCCTGTGTATCAAGGCTTTTAATAATTCTATATTAAGTCAGCTAATAGGATTAGGGACACATTTTCCGTAGGCGTTTTTCACCAACTATTAACAAAAAAGGGGGGACCCAAATCATTTTTTCCCCTTTTGGTGATGATCTATAAAATTCAAGAGTGTTCCACTGTGAATGAAAAGAATTCTTTCAAGAATGAAGCATTTCTTTAGATCCCAATTGGTTTCTAAAAGGCACTTAATGTAGTAGAGTATTTTCTGGATGGAACATGGGAAGTAACACACTCAGTGTTCCCATTATGAAAATTATTATGCTAGAATGAACTGTTGATGATGGAAGATTGCACTGGCTTAACACAACTGTGAAAACATTGAGTAGGCTATTTTAACCCTTTCACTCGAGAGATTAACAACTGCATGCTATTTCATGTCTTATCTCTTATTGTTGCTAGTTCTACTGCTTTGGCAAACATTGGTGTTCAGGACAGTCATATTGATAATGGCTCGTACAATATTTAACTTCCCCACATTACACTTCCAGGGTTGTCCCAGCATAGTCTTGTGATTCTCCCATTTATGTAGGAGGTACATCAATGAATAGTGTAGTATGTGGGTGCACAGTAGTTTAATTTAATTTTAAGGGGTGGGAGGGTTAGGGTCCGGGATAAAGATGTTTTACCTGCTGTTTTTTAATCTTGCTGTACACTGCCCTGATTGCCGAGCAGAGGGGTGGGTTACAAATAAAAATAATTTATTATTATTATTATTATTATTATTATTATTATTTTAGCCAACTGGAAAGTTTTAAAGTAGTTTAGAGGCAAGGTCAAGTCACCTGTCACCTTATGGTGATCTCATGAATTTCATAGGGTTTTCTGTCTGTCCATCTGTGCCTTCGAGTCAGGACACCAAGTGTTGTGAACTGTATTTCAAAGGAAGTGTTACCCAAAGTATTCCCCACCAACTATCACTTCAAATGTTGAAGAAATAAGCTATTGCAAGAGACTTGGGTAACTTTTGGACCATTCACATCTGTTTATACAAGTGTTGACTGAAGAGAACTCCAGGTTTGGGGTGAATTAAGAGAGTTTTATTTAGAAAATATGCAGAGTGCTATCGCACACACAAGGTAGCAATTCACATAGACACAGCATTCAGAGCTAACTGAAATGGAAAGATGGTAGTGGACTTTTAGGGATTTGCAGTGGGGTGATAATTAGCAGTCTGATGAGTAAACCACAGAAAGCTGGAGTGGCTGAGACTAGGAGGTCTGAGGGTGACACAGAACATAAACAGATTGTAGAGGTGTATGCCAGCCATGTGCACAGAGGCTAGGTTCTTGGAATTAGTATTTCTACTTAAAATATAGCCCCAAGAGGTGGGCTATCTTGTCAGGTAACAGAGGCTGGATGGCCTTTCCCAGGAATTGTTGGATTCCAGACTGATTGATAGCTTTAACTTTAGTGTGACAAAAACAGTGATTGGATCAGGATATCCCCAGGATAGATGGACAGGGAAGATTGGCTGGGAGCATAACAGGGGGTAGGCAAAGAGATTGGCTTACTGCTTTGAGTGTGAAGAGATACTTTGTCTCAAGATTTAAGAGGAAATGCAGATGATCTGTGGAAAGGAAGGACCAATTAATACACCCCTCTAGATTTGATTGACTCATTACCTGGATGTGCACATGTCTCAGGATACTTTTTTTTTTCTCCTGGGAACCTAACCTAGGCCTCATTAACATGATGATTTAAACCGGTTTATATGTGCCTCATTCACACTTGAGTCAATTCTAGACACGACTGTGTTCAATATGAATTGGGGTGAATCGGTGCAAGTCCAAAAGAATTGGTTCTTTTGGAAATGGATATTTTGCCATTTCTTTTTAAAAGAACTGGGTTGCAAAGTGTTGAACAAATGTGAACACATTTCTGATCACATTTGGGGCACACTGGAGGGGAGGTACAATGGGCAGAGGGTGCGCAGAGAGGTGGTACCTATCCCACCACAGGTCTTGGGTAAACCTCCTTTTCCCCCCTCTCAGTGCTGCTGTGGGGCTGTCGTTGCTTCCATGGGGCTGTGGATTTCAATTTCCATCACAGCCAAGTGGTCCCTTTAAATCACACTGTTGTCCTAATCAAACCGCACTGCTGTTTTTTCCAGTTCTGTCAGAAATTTTTCAAGAGGTAGGGTAAGTAGAAGGGGGTGTTCCTTGAGGGGGCATGCTGCAGCATGCATTTTTTAAAAAAATAAATGAGAGTTTCTGTGATCGGCTGCATTTTCACAAGACTAAGTAAGGGGTTCCATGATGGGAATTCCTCCCTGCCCTGCCCTGCCCTGCCCTGCACTGATCCATGGGTGCCTTGCCCAGATGTTGGAGAAGCCCGGGGGGGACCTATGGGACCATGATGCGATGTGTTTTAAAAAATAATTTGGTATTATCTGCACACTGTCGTATTTACCTGGGTTCATGGGAAAGAGTCATTGGTATCATGGTGGGAACTTTCCTCTGGCATGGGTGTTCCCATGGGTGAAATGAGGGATTAATCCCAGGGATGGGTGCCTCTGTGGGTTGCATGGGAGACTATGCTGTGGCATGGGCTCATCCGTGGTGCCATGGTGGTTTAAGCCCGGTGCTGGATGCATCCATGGGTGCAATTGGGGGTTAAGCACAGGGATGGGTGCATCTGTGGGTGACAGGGAGATTCAGCCCAGTTTGCTGTTCCATCTGCATCAAGACTCACAATCTCAAAGACAGACAAATCAGGACAAGGAAGATTTAGTGGAATGGGCATCAGCTACTAATTTGTGTCTACTTGATATTTATCTGAACTCCCCTTCAAGGCAGTAGGCATAAGAGCTTTATTCTCTGTCATACCATCCTCATTCATTCTCAAACTGTGGAAATGGTGATAGAAAACCTGTACTCATTCATGGTATTGGTGTAAACATGGAGTCCCTGCTGGCCCAAGAGGTCTGTTTCAATGTAGCTGTCATTTCACTTGTAAGATAAATGACATCTTCACAAGGGTGAAAACTAAATCCTTCCTACAATTGGGTATGTCAATAATAAGAATTTGCCTTGTTCTAAATCAGATTATTAATCCATCTAGCACTGTTTTAGATCAGACTGTTGATACATCTAGCACAGTACATTGATTCACAATGGCTCTCCAGTTTTCCAAACCAACTTGGAATTGCTTTGGGTAGAACAAAGGACCTTTTGCATTTAAATCATATGCTTTAGTACTGAAGAATGACCTTGTGCATTTGAAAATGTTTCCAAAGAAGAGGGAAACATAAATCATATTGGTACATATGCCATAAAGAAATTTCACCAGAGCTATTCATAATTGTAGAGTCATGCTCCACTAAACTATGTGGGACAATTAATGACATAATCCATTAGGTACTACAACAACACAAGTACTGTTCATTTCAATAGAGCCCACAAGGAAAATTCTTGTGCAAGTCCTAATTAAATGAATAGAAGTTATGGAATAGATAGCAATATATCTGATTGGCCACAAGGGAAGAAAGTTGGACTTGTGGGAAAGCAAAGTAAGTGCATCCAAAAGCAAGGCTAAATACTTGTGTGCAATTGCTTTATAGGAAAATATACAGGAGGACTTATTCCAAGCTGTTCAAATTCAGAAAAAACAAAATCAGGATAAAATCAAGTAATTTGCACTACTTAAAGAATAACAGACTACTACTAAATGTTCTTAGCTACAGTTTTTATGAGCTCTTTGTCACTAGAAAGAGCTGCAGATACATACAATTAATAACATTTATGTTTAAAAATACATTAATTCCTCCCTCTGTGGAGAATTAAGTTGAATAACAAATAAAGCATGACAACTCTTTCCCCCATCAAATCTAGGGGGAAATGTCTTCTGTTCTGCAATTTATATGGCACTAAATTTCTGCTTTATTGCCTTTTACAACTCTACTGTTTTGGGAAGGATGATATTTACATGGAAGAGCCATTTGGACAACTAATCCTTCTGCATCCTCACTCCACTAAACCAAAAAAACAAAAAACAAAAAACAAAAAACAAAAAACAAAAAACTAATTTGCTTATTAAATGACATTAATACCTTCTTGAGGTCTATATAAAATGTATTTACTCAGATGCTATTGTGCATGGTTCTGGATGCATAACTGTATAGTCGAGCCAGGACTTACAAGGTCAAAGTTTGGACACTTCTAGGTTAGAAATGTTTGGGGACTTCATCTAACATGACCCCCCTCCCCTTCCAGGCTTCACTTCTGAGTTAGTTACAGAACTTGCAAGGGAAGCTGCTAGACCTAGTTTGTTGATTTTGAGATAATTGTTTTCTTCCTGCTGTAGGTAGAGTGGGATGGAGACTCCTAAAAAATCTTTAGCTGTGTGTCTATATAGACATATAATATTGAGAAAGAGAGAATTGCTTTTTTTCTTTGGACTCTCCTTAGAGGCATGGGAGGGGGGAGTGCATTTGAAAAAATTAAAATGTGCAGCTGGAAAAATAGGAAGGAAATTAGACACATATGGTTTATTAAATATTTATTAAGCACTTACCGGTAGGTGGTGGGAACAGTACACACAAATTAACACTCAGTTTCCCAAACCATATAATAATAATAAATTTTATTTATATCCCGCCCCTCTGCAACACAAGCGGGGCGGCTTACAATATTAAAACAGCAATGGAATACATACAACCCCCCCCAAACCCCACCCACCCTTAAAAAAATATTAAACAATGTTTAAAAACATTTTAAAATAATCGCAACACATGAAGGAAGCATTGCAATAACAGCAGCACAGACAGGGGGAGAAAAGAGCTAATTCTTAGGGCCAGGATAATTATTCAGGAAAAGCCTGCCAGAAGAGATCCGTCTTAACAGCCTTTTTAAAGTTGTTTAAGGTGGTAATAAGACGGATCTCATCCGGCAGGCCTTTTCATAATCTGGGAGCGGTAGCAGAGAAGGCCCTCTGGGAGGTTGCAGACAGCCTCGTATTCATAGGTTGAAGCAAATTCCTCCCAGAGGTCTGGAGTGCGCAAGGTGGATCATACGGAAGGAGGCGGTCCCGGAGATAGGTTGGGCCCAAGCCATGTAGGACTTCAAAGGTAATAACCAACACCTTGTACTGTGCCCGGAAACTGATAGGCAGCCAGTGGAGTGATTTTAACACTGGTGTAATGTGGTCTCTCCTAGTTGTTCCCCAGACCAACCTGACTGCCATATTTTGTACCAATTGAAGTAGCCCCATGTAGCACGCATTACAGAAGTCAAGCCGAGAGGTTACCAGCACATGTACCACAGTTTCAAGATCCTTAGTTCCCAGGAAAGGGCGTAGCTGGTGTACCAGCCAAAGCTGATAACTGTCGCTCCTAACTGTCGCATTAACTTAGTTTGACATCTGAAGCTACGAATCTAAGAACACACCCAGATTGCGAACACAGTCCTTGGAGGGGAGTGTGACCCCATCTAGGACTGGAAGTTGTATTCCCATACCTGGTTTCAGGCCCGCAACTGTTAGTACTTCCATTTTATCTGGATTCAGTCTCAATCTATTTTTCCTCATCCAGTTCATTACTGCCTTAAGACAGACATTGAGAGGAGAGACACCATCTGAAGTCAAAGCTTAGGACTGAGACATGGAGAAATATATCTGGGTGTCATCAGCATGTCTCTGAATGATCTCTCCCAGTGGCTTCATATATATATTAAATAGCATGGGAGACAGGATGGCGCCTTGAGGGATAGCACAATTAAGTTCTTTTCTTGTAGAGCAACTGTCCCTGAGCCTCACCCTCTGTGATCTGCCCGAGAGGAAGGAATGGAACCGCTGCAATGCAGTGCCTCCGATTCCTGACCCTTTCAGGCGATCCAAAAGGATGGTATGATCTATTGTATCAAAAGCTGCTGAGAGATCCAGAAGCACCAACAGGGTCACACTACTCTTGTCGATGCCCAGGCGAAGGCCATCAGCCAGAGCAACCATGGCAGTTTCAACTCCATATCCTGTCCTAAAGCTAGTTTGAAATGGATTTAGATAATTGGTTTATTCCAAGACAGCTTGGAGTTGAAGACCCTCTTGATCACTTTGCTTAAAAAAGGTAATAGGGAGACTGGCCTATAGTTATTCATATCCAGGGGATTCAGGGAAGGTTTTTCCAGAAGCGGCCTAACTGCCACTTCCTTTAGACACGATGGAACCAAACCTTACCTAAGGGACACATTGACGATGTCCCTAAGAACCATCCTCAATGCATCTCCCCCCTGCATGGCCAGCCATGATGGGCAAGGATTGAGGGCAGGTTGTTTTCCTCACTCTAACAAGGAGCTTGTCCATGTCATCAGTACTCACAGGTTGAAGCTGATCCAGTATAATTTTGTCAACGGAGTTACTGGATGCCTCATCAATTGATTCTGTCATAACACTGGCATCTAAATCGGCTCTTATCCAAGAGATTTTATCTGTGAAGAAGTTGTTAAATGCATCACAGCAGGCTGTTGTTGGGTTAAGCAAAAGGTTCTGTGCAGGTGGAATCTGTGAACACCCTGATCAGCTTTGCTGGATGGGACTCTGCAGACACAATACGTGTAGAGGAGAAAATTTCTGTGCTGCAGTATTGCCTGTTGATAGGAAGAAAGAAAGTTCCTATGACGAGTCTTGTTGAATAAGAGTCGAGTTTTCCTCCAGATGCACTCTAGTCATTGTCCAACCCGCTTCATCTTCCTAAGCTCCTCCATATACCATGGCTTGCAGTTAGAAGCAGATTCAAAAGGACACTTGGGAGCGATTGTGTTGATAGCCTTGGTAAGATCGGTGTTCCAGGTATTAACCAAAGCTTCGACAGAATTGCCGGCATTACCAAGCATTAAACTAGGGGTAGGCAACCTTTCCCCTTTAAGGGCCGAGGGACTTCAGCTCCCAGAAGCCTCAGCCATGTTGGCCAATAGTCCCATGCTAGCCAATAGCTCCTGGGATTCTGGGAGCTGAAGTCCCTCGGCCCTTAAAGGGGAAAGGTTGCCTACCCCTGCATTAAACCCTCTAAGGCTTTCTGGAATCCGATTGGTTCCATTAGCCTTTGAGGGTGGACCATTCTAATAGGTCTGCCACCCCTGGTAGGGCAGACAGTGGTTCTTAGTTCAGTCTTGACCAGGAAATGATCCATCCATGAAAATGCGGAGGTTTTAATAACCTCCGCCCACGAATATTCCTGTTCTGTACTAAAGACTGCATCAAGGGTATGACCTGCACAATGAGTAGGCCTAATGACCAATTGGGATAGGCCCATGTTTGTCATGGATTCCATGAACTCCTGAGCTGCACCAGTTAGATTTAGTAGGCTGGTCTCGAGTGGAATGTTGAAGTCACTCAGAATTTAAAAAAACCCTACTGTTTTTTAACCTGAACTTCTTTTCATATTCATCTTTAGGCAGATAACACTTTGCTGCATCCTTGTGAATACCCCTGAAGTACTCTTGTTCTATGCTTTATGCTTACTTTGTTGTTGTGTACCTTTAAGTTGTATCCAACTGTGGCAACTGTATAATGAATCTATCACGGTGAGGTCCCATTGTCCCTAATGGTGACACAGCCATGTGCCTGCACTGCCACTGGGGACAATCAGGGGCTTGCCATCCATGGGTGCTGATATCTACTTAATGGCAAGTCCACAGATAAGGAGGCCCCACTGGATAGCATTGTTTTCTTTGAAATTCATCCAACTTAACAATGGTCATTAAATTAACTAAATAATGGTACAGTAGATGCTTGGTATCCATTGGGGTTTGGTTCCAGGACCTTCCATGAATACCAAAATCCATGGATGTTCAAGTTCAATTAAATACAGTGCTGTCCCTTTTATAAAATGGCAAAAGCAAGGTTTGCTTTTTGAATTTATATATTTTTTGAATATTTTGAAGCTGTGGATGCTTGAATCCATGGATAAAGAATCTGTGAATGCAGAGGGCCAAGAAAAAAGATGAAAACATATGCAATACAGTTGGGTCCCGGGCCCTAGTAGCTTGTACTGCCTCCTTCCAGTCAGCCTTGATATTATAGTACAATAAAACACACTAAAATTAAAATGCACTTATAGCCATATACTCACAAACATTATATTAAAACATCATCAGCAGCACATTATAAACTTGATCATGAATCAATATTCAGTAAGAGGAGACTCAGAGCAATCTATGCACACTACCTGTGTAATATATGGTGGTTTACCACACCAGCATTTTTAAACTGACACTTCTAAATGGAAACAAGGACTTTTTGCTTCCCTTCTTGGGGTTGAATATAGATAGGTATTTCTTAGATTTGCTGTCATCCAGTCTGCAAGTTCAGAATGATTTTCTCCATGCCTGGGACAAAGCAGCATATAAACCTCTGAAGCTCCCATGACTTTTGACCTCTGAAAGCTTTGTTCAGGCAACTCATCTTCACACAATACCCCCAAGCAAGGATGGGACACTAGAAGCAGTGTACCAGAAATTCATGGCAGCCTTGAGTCACAGTGCCATAAGCTAAGAAGATGTGACATATATTTCCATATCAAAACAGCAGAAACCTTTCTTTCCCCTCTTCACCGATGCATAACATCCCAAAAGGGAAGAATGGCCTTCAGCTAACACAGATCAATTTTCTTTCAGCTTCAATCACCATTTAATTACTGTTGACTTCTTTAACCTTTTTCTCCACTTCCTTTATAGATTAGCTTCCTTTATACTCTAATGCCATTTACTTTTTTTCCCTCTGACTTAATCAAACTTAAAATGATATGATAAAAATTTCACATTTCCCTTCTTTCTTCCTGTTCTTTATGTTCCAGTTTCTTCAAAATACAGATTATTTCTTGGAGGAGGGGGAAATAATTTTTAATGAACCACCTTTTAACTTTATCATCTTACAGAATCTACACATTTCCTTTAACCAAGTAATTGCTTAGATGACTGGAGGTTGGCTGGATGAAAGTGCTAGCATTTCACCTTTGGGCTTTCTGGCTGAAACAGCAATGTACTGAAATATTCTTTGTGTGCAGTGAATTATCATAACCCACCTCAGTCTTCAACAAACACTGCATGTGTCATTGCCCCATCTTCTGTGTCTGATTAAATGCATAATTCTTCCAAATTGGCATTTGTTTTCCAGACAAAACTTTTTCCTTTCTAGGAGTTGGAAAGAAAAGTGGTGATATCACTCTCTGTATATCTATCCTAATAGTACACTAAAATCAATCATAGTGCCAGAATACAATCTTAAGACCATCCCTGTAGAATGTAAAGATCATGTAAATTACAGATTTGTGCTACTAAGCCTAACTGACAGGAAACAAGAACTCTGGACCTAAGTCAGAAACACTGTCAGGGAAGAATGCAAAAATGACACTATCTATAGCCAAAAAGAATGGAAAGCATCACTAAATGATAGAAGAAATTCTTATTTTCACAACAGGCAAAAAGTAAAACATGGCAATATAGGGTCAGAATCCTGAATATAACTGTTCAACAAGTTGGGTATAGGCACAAAGAGAATTATTGTAATTA
>CM034710.1:99955916-99973794 GCA_020142125.1 Phrynosoma platyrhinos
GTGCTGTGCGGTCAGGCTGTGTGCATTCAGTCCACCTTGCAAGTGGGCTGTGTGGGCAATGGGGTTTCAACCTGCTTTGGAAAAAAGCAGGATTGAGCCACTTTTTCCAGCCAGTCTTCTCTGGCCCCTAGAGTTACTCATTCGAAACTGATTTGTATTCACAATCCCTATGTATTCAATAGTATATAGGGAATATGCAGGGATTGTAAAAGTCACCTGATCCTGATTTATCATGCAATAGCAGCTGTGGGCAATGAGGGTTTGTTCAGTCAGGATGCAGCAGACTGACATTGTCACCATCCTCCCCTAAGCAGTCTCCAATGTGAGGAGGAATTATGGTAGTGCTTCTAACTATTGCACTGGAGATTCCTTGTGGGAGGGTGGGAGAATCAACAGTCTGGTGTCTCCTGATCCAGAGGAGAACAATACCCCCATCGCTTACAAGCGGCTGCTGTCTGAAAATTCAGGACTGAGCAGGTCGGGCAAGGAGACGTTACTTAGATACACAACTAAGGTAATTACATGAGCAGTGCATGTTGAGTTTATTTGCTGCATTAATGAAGAAGGAGAGAGAAATTATACTGCACTGCACTGTATTAGTGGTTAACAGTGTAGTGTGTTGCACAAATGAGCCATGAGTTACTAAATTCAAATATATGGCTTCTTTATGCTTTTTGGGTCCCTGGAATCTCTTGAACAGATTCGCTCAATAGTTTGTCAGCATTAATCTAGACAATACTGAGATCGGAAGAACAAAAGAGTGAGGCAAAAAGAGTGTTATTTATTTATTTATTTATTTGCTGCCTTTGTTCCAGTATGGGACTGAAAGTGGCTAAAACAAGATAAGCATTTTTTAAAATGAACCCTTATAATCAAAGATTTAAACACACAGTTAAACAAATCATAACAGTTTGTATTACTGACCCATAATGTGCCACACTTGCAGCAGAATATAATCTATAAGTAAATGTTGGAATAGAGTCCTTTAAAAAAAACTGACACCTTTTGCTATCATTGTCCCTATTTCTCCTTCCAGTACCCAAAAATAGAATGCCCCCAAACCAAAAATGGACTAGCATATTGTTTGCGAATTCCAGTGGTATAAGCTAACTCATGTCATTGCAATTCACTTTCACAGTTGTTCTGCAAAAATCCTCTCCAATCCTACCTTTCAAGTAGCATTGTCATTTCTTTGTTGGCAGATAATATTTTTATTTATTTATTTATTTATTGAATTTTTATCCAACTTTTCTCCCAAGATGAGATTCAAGAATAGGAGGATGATCCTAGTCACTGGCCATACTGCTGGGAAGATTCTGGGAGTTATTGCCCAGAAAGAAACTTCTGCATTTTCTGTAGATATGCCCCTTACCCGTTCTGACGATCTACTTGGTTTCCACACTGCAGAAATAGAGCAGTTTGACATCACTTTAACTGTCATGACTCTATCATGTGGAATTCTGGGATTTGTAGTTTGGTGAGGTATTCAGCTTGGTGTGTCAGAGAGTTCTGGTACCTTATCAAACTAGAATCCCAGAATTCCACAGGATAAATCCATGATAATTAAAGTGGTGTCAGACTACTTTATTTCTGCAGCGTGGCTACATCCCAAGTGGTAATAAGGCTTTAAAACAGTACTGGGAATCATGTGCCCTCTTGAGTGTATGCAGTCAGTGGAGGAATATGTATGGGCACATATATTTTGAGGATTGGAGGAAAGGGGGCAGTCTTTTTTAAAACGGTCTTTGGTGCTTAAAAACAGGATTAGCATTTGGGACTGTTGTGTGCATGCATTTAAAATTGGTTTTTAGAATATTGTTTTTGTTTGGTTTTGAAGAATGTTTTTCCTTTGTCTGTTCTGCTGTGCATCAGTTCAGAGTCTTGAGTGGCAATAAAGAAATATTTAAATAAATACACCAAATACTGGGTGGCTACACTGAATAGTAAAATGAAACAGAAAAAAATAACAGACCTCATAAGGACAGAACAGCAGCAGTTTTAGTGCATGGAAAGTTGAGGGACAATTATTTTCATATTACTGTTTGCAGGGCCAGTCCTAGGCAAAGTGAAGTGGTTTCACAGAATGAGGCAACAGTCAGAAGATGCTGAAGAGGCAACAATAGAAGGCTTTTGCATCCATCCTTTACTCTTGACCCCTTTATTTCTTTCTGCTAGAAGACACAACTGTGTATTCTAATCTATACAGCCTACCATGCCCCCCTGATTTAACTTGTTGAGGCAGATCTGTATGGCATACGACCCAGTGTTGAGATAATTTGCCAGTCTAACCAATTTTTGTACATGGAATGCATGGGGGAAGTCACTATATTGTGCTTCCTCTCAGGTAGTAAAATATATCAGATAAGTCCTGACAATTGGAGTACTGTATATTGCAACTATTTATTCTCGGTTACTCATCATTCAGAAAGTCATTGGGTGCAATCTCGGTTCACAGAAGCGTGGGTTATTTATTAGAAAGCAACATGGTTGTCCGTATCAGCGTCACATTTGGGAGAGATGACTCCCATGTCCAACACAGTAGTCATATATCGAGAACCAGATAACTGTACCAAGATATACATGTACCTAGATATACATGTAATGGTATATTGCAGGGGTAGGCAACCTTTCCCCTTTCCCCTTTAAGGGCCGAGGGACTTCAGCTCCCAGAATCCCAGGAGCTATTGGCCAACATGGGACTATTGGCCAACATGGCTGAGGCTTCTGGGAGCTGAAGTCCTTCGGCCCTTAAAGGGGAAAGGTTGCCTACCTCTGGTATATTGCTTCAGAAGTTGCAGTTGTAACTGTGACTGCATGATACTCTTCTAACCTATGATCCTGATCTGTGACCATCACACTCTTCCATTTTTTTTGCTGTGATTAAAGTGTCTGAAGAAATGTTTAGCTGGTACAGCTGATTTGAGAGGAAATTATATTATACATATTGATGGTTTCTTGCCTGTCACAGAATCATTCCTCATTTTCTTTGCTAAGTAAGTTGTATTATTCATGATGTGTTTAGCTTAACAGATAAATCCACCATTGTCCAATATGGTATCTTTCTCCAAGCTAGATTTTTTAAAAGGGTTGTCATATTTATCTCATTTGTCCAAATGAACATAACTGCAGTTTTCAACGCTTTATTCTAAATGTCTAGGTTTGGCCTGAACTTTTGTTAATTGGAATGGACCAAATGATTAAATCATTTTTATTACTTACTATGTAAGTCCCAGCACCTGCAGCTGGAAATTGGAGTTAAAAATGGATGAACTTTGGCTAAATTAAGCTATGGCTTAATATCACTGTGCTCCCCAGATACCATTTCTACATAGTCAACCCTAATTGCCTCATGGTCATAGGTGCTGTTTATGACATGATATTTCCGTCACGAAAATAACTTAGAGCTGGACTGGGCTGGTGTCATGGACAGTGGCACAAAGAAAAAGCAGGAAATATGTCATCTGGAGTTAATTATATTTTCATAGACTTTGGTCTTGTGGGGCATATAAGAAGGAACTGTGTAAGAGGAGATGAGAGGAACATCCCTTCCAGCCGGACTGAGCTAACTTCTAATGAGCAAGAAGTAGCAAGTAAAATGTAGCATGCATCATGGAATGCAGGGCAAAGCACTGACTCTGTAATTATGCATCCCTGTGGCCTTGAGGATGTTTCTTCAGCTGAGAGAGCAGTGAATAGAAGACTTCATGATGTTTAGAATACTAAAACATCCATTCTGTCGCATTGCTATGGTAATACATCTCTTCACTCATTCCCTGTACCATCCACTGTTAAGTTATATCTCGCTCACTTCTTAGATTTAAGGTTCTCCATCTCCACTGACTCTGCTGAAATTTACCTTCATGTAACGACTGTAGTGTCACTTCGAAGAAAATTCCACTGGAGCTAATAGGCCTCTTTCAGAGGGAGTATTATATAAGGTTCTTAACACATTGAAATCCCAAATGTATTTACAGGGGAGAGGGGTACCCACTAAAATAAACTGGAAGCACTTCTAAGCAATGCACGCAAAGGAATCATGCTGTGGCATTGCAAAAACGTAGGTAACAATACTGTTCATATACCTGAGGGAGTGAGTTGTGAGTCACTAATATCAGAAGTGTTTTAATGCCTTGGGCAGTCCATGTTGCAGGAGCTGAGGGCCATTGGCCATACAAATTTAAGCCCTTTGACCTAAGAATCATTTGTTTGGGATTAAAATCAGGTAAAGGCAGTTTCCTCCATCCTTTTCTTGCAGACTTCCCAGTAGGATTTCACTGTCTGGGGTGGGGTTGGGGAGGTCACTGCACCATGCCCCTGTGAGAATCAGACAAATCTTTGGTGTGATCCAGAAGGACTCTTCTTTTGTTTTTTAAAAAAAGTACAAAAAGATGGAAGGAAGAGATCCAGTGACAATCAGGAACAGGAAACTTTCAAGAAACACATTTACCATTTGGAAAGTTACTTTTTTGAACCACATCTCCCCAAATCCCTAGACTGAGTGGTGAATTCTGGGAACCATAGTCCAATACTCTACCCCCTGGAGAAACCACCTAGCTCCTTAATCTGGATGAAGCAGCTGCCATTACTTTAAGGATGTACTTGTAGTTTGGTACAACAGCTTGCTCTAACTTGTATTGCTGGGGTTTTCCTGTCCTAAGGAACAAACTGGATTAATTATTAGATAACTAGCTCCTTGGTCTAGCTCATGGATGCTAAGAGGTCTCTTCACTGTTCACCATCCACAGAAAAGGTTGAAGGTGTTCTGATCCATAGACAAGAATCAAAGTAAATTGCTTGAAAACAACAGAGTATGCAACCACTGATACAGAATTTAATAATGCATTTAAGATTGGTACCTCTGTTTATATTTTAAAAACATGTTCCACATTAATTGCATTAGAGTACATACCATTTTGGCAGAGACCATGTGGTTTGTGCATGTATTGATGATTTTAGAAATATTAGGCTTCCAAGTTAGTGGGGCAGTGGATCCACTCCAGCTTTTAGTTCAGACTTGAAAGGAACTATCTAAGGTGTTGAATTCCATCTGCAAATAGGTTCAGAATCTTGGACAGCCACTTTAAAATTTACTCTAAAGCCCATAATGGCTATATTAGCCCAATGACATGGAAGTCACAAGATCTCACTGATGTTGATGGTGGCAGCATGAGTATTGATATGTGTAGCTGGTGGAACTCAAACGCATTTGGCATTCAATAATGGTGGGAAAAATGCTACAACAGAATAACATTGCAAAATAAAGCTAAACTTTCCTGAAGAATGCTTCTTGAGAACATGCATCTTCAGAAAAATGGAAAAGGAAACTCACGTTTTTTATAGCCACTGATGTTACATGCTAAAACTAAAATCTGAGAGTTAGCACAATCTTTCCTGATTTGAGAATGAACTAGTTTCCTAATCCATAAATCTATAAATATTTTAAGCATATTTGCATAGAGAACACTAACAAGGTTTATTATCAAATTTGTGATTACAGTTCTGTTTTAAAATAAAGGCAATTAATATGCTTTTTAGGGATACACATTAATTCCTATGGATTTAATTCTATCTGCAGCTGACATTCTCTTTAATCAAAAACTCTGCACACACTCAAAGAAAACCCCATGGATTAGGGTGTTGTTTCCCACCCACTCATGTTTTATCTCTCTTACTAAATTAACGAGCTGATTTATTTAGCACTTAATTTGAATACCACATGTCTACATTTTATAGATGCATGTAGGTATAATATACATACATGAACATATCTCTATATATGTATTTTCATGTTTTAGAAATATACACATCACCCAGCAGCTGTGATCAGAACTGTTTTTTTAAATTGCTGCATTTAATGAGGCATTATGTTAGAATCCCGCTTTATATATCTATATCTATTTATACTAAGATCAGTAAAAGAATTATGTAAATAGAATAGCCAAGGCTGGTGAAGCAGCAATTAGATGTCTCTCTTTAGCAGCTGTGGGCTTCTACTCATGACAGATGATTAGCCAGGAAATTCTGTGCATATTTGTTTAATGGAACATTTGGTGATTTAGTTAAGAAGCTATTTATCTCGAAGCCATTAAGAAATTACAACTGCAAGATTTTAAAAACCAAGTTTACAATGACAACCCCCCCTCCAAACAAACAAACAAACTTCTGGTGCTAAACTTTTAAAACTGAAATATATTTGGTTATCATTTTTGTGAATTTACATTTGGAGAGCAGAGCAGTTGAGAATTACACTGATATCCCTTGAAAACAAATCCAGGGGTAGCCATGTTGGCTATGCAGCAAAGTACAATAACATCCAAAATCTACAAAACAGTGATATATTTATTGGCCCAACCAAAATGCACAAAATGCATGTTGCAAGCTTTTGAAGCTCTGCTGGCTTCTTCAGTTGCCTGATGAAGAAGCCAGTGGAGCACTGAAAGCTTGCAACATGTATTTTGTGCATTTTGGTTGGGACAATAAATATATCACTGTTTCGTAGATTTTGGATGTTATTATATTGATATCCCTTGTTCATTGTTGTTATGTGTCAGATTGACTCCAGTTTATGATGAATATTATAGTTTTCTTAGCCCAATTTATTTAGAAGAGGTTTGTCTCTTAGCGAGCCCTGGTGACCCACAACGTTGTGAGTTCGATCCTGCAGGACTCCAGATTGACTCAGCTTCTATCCTTTCATAGACTGGTAAAATGAGTGCCCAGCTTGTTGGGGGCAATTGGCTTACAGATTGTAAACCACTTAGAGAGTTCTGAGTTCACTGATGAGTGGTATAAAAATGGAAATACTATTGCTAAATGCTATTGCTAAATGCTACCTTCCTCTTAGGCTGGGAAAGTGTGACTTGCCCAAAGTCATGCTGTGGGTTCCATGGCTGAGTGGGGATTCAAATCCTTGTTTCCCAGAGTTTTAGTTAAACACTTAAAGCACTACATTATTCTGGTTCTCCTATTGTTTATTAGTCTCAAGAAAAAAATCTGAAAGGCTATGGTTTTAACCTTTAAGTAGTTTCCTTCTTTTTATTTGTATATGTGTAGGATTTGCCTGTTTAGATTACTTTCTTTTGAGCACGTCTATGAACACTGTCCCCAAATAAATACATTGATAACTACAGTCGAGCATTTTCAGTTTCCACTTACATGGGAACACTTAAGCACTTAATCCCCACTTATTGAAATCTTGAGGGCTAAACGTGTTTAACTTGGGCTGGATTGTTAAATCCCATTTTATACAAAGTACGATAAAGCAGAAAATAATTTGTCAAGAATGTCAGGAGTGTCACAAATATTCTTTGGTCCAGCAATTTGCTTCAGGTGCAACAGCTCAAATACAGATACTGAACACTTTTACAAAAGCTCCCAAATTTACTTCAATGAAATTATCTCCCCCACCCCCACCCCCACCCCAGGCATGCATCCCTTTATACAAACAGAGCTACTTGTCCTATGAAAATGAATGTCTGACAGACCACTTATCTTAGACCTCTCTATGTCCATTGAAAGGATTGTTCTGGTAGAAATGGAAATGCAGAGGTCTCCAAACCTTTTGGGGTGCTGAGCACTAGGGTGGTCTTTTACAAAGTTCTTTTAGAGTCTGCAAGGACAGTTTTGCTTTTGAAGGTGTACTTCAAGGGCCAGCACATCTGATTTAAAGATAAAGAACCCTAAAGAGGGATCGGAAGTTGCCCATCTATAGTTACCACCTGTCAACTAATACAGGCACATAGCTCACCATCTTCCCAGCTCCAATGAGAGGTATTGCAATTCTGTTTAATTTTTTTAAATCTAATTTTGTATCTGTACATATATAAGTGTATGTACTCGTAGTTCTATGCAAATTGCTGTCTTCTATTGTCCTCTTTTTTGTTGATGAGTGACAACTCCCAAAAGAGGGAGTCCAGCATGCAGAAATCATTGAGGGTAGGATTTGTATGTGATAGAAGCACCTAGAGATCTTTGAAGAACATAGAAGAATGAGGGGCTGAGGGAACCTTACTTAGGCCAGGTTCACATGTGCATATTTATCACTTGATGTTGTTGTTGTTTTCATTTCTGACTTATGGCAACCCTAAAATGAAGTTATTATGGGGGTTTCTTGTTAGATTTGTTCAGAGAAGATTTGCCATTACCTTCCTCTAAGGCTGAGAAAATGTGACTTACCCAAGGTCTCAGGCCAAGTGGGGATTTGAGCCTTGGTCTCCAATCACTGCACCATGCCGGCTCTCTGTATCACTTGATAACAGGCATTTTTGAAAGGCACAACACAGATATTATGCCACAAAAAATTACTCATAGGCAAAGCTTTTCAGTAGAGGCAGTTTTACATTCAGTTGCCTGTTTTTCAAGGTGACAAATCATTAAATTGTGCAGATTTATCTGCAAAGGAGTCTAATGTTTACTAGGGAAAATATGCTATCTAATAAGCCCACCACCTCCAGAAACAACATGCGAATGATCTCTTATTGATTCCATGCTGTTCAAACATCTTTGGTTAGAGGGAGCTTTTGGTTAGAGGATGATTTTTTCCCCAAAAATAAAATAAAATCATATACTGTCCTTGAGAAAATATATGAGAGAGAAGAAAAAAAAAAGACAGGAAGAGAAGAGAAAGAAGGAGGAAGATTAAAAAGAAGATTTGTTATTAACTGAATATACTAAGTACAGTATGTCAGAATTTTTGAAAGGACAGGAATCAACTTATTGTTTGATAAAGCTAAAGCAAGAATAATAATCAATCCCCTGGCAGTGAAAATTTAAAATTTAAAATAAGCTCTGACAAAGCCTTTGAACCTTCAGACACTTTATCCTTAAGAAATTAATGGGTCCCTGTAGTAGTCTTATTTCCCTTTTCAGTTCCTGTTATATATACTTCAATTACATTAGCCAACAATGTAACAAAATAACCAGTATAGCTTCATATGCTAAAGAAATGCTATATAGTATTAGACTTTTCTTCTCTGTGATTGTGTGTGAAAGAGAGATTGTTTAAATGCTGCAGAGCTACGAAAAAATTCATTGCTTGTTTGTTCGCTTGTTTATTTGTTTAAAGGTCTCTTCTGATAAAGCATCATTATATTAATTTTGTAGTCTGTCTCCTTCTCTGTCCATTTCTGCTGATTGCAGAAATTGCTTCCAATGAAAGCAGTGCTTTGCAAATGGGTTCGTTCGGTTGAACTTGGAATGGCCCTGAAGAGTCCTTCAGATGTTTCTTGCTTTTCAAGGCAATTGGGAACATTTTCTTTTCCCTCTTAGGAAAAATTACTATCTACCATTGCAGTCCCCAAGCTACTGTGCCATCTTCTGTCTTTGGGCAAGAATGCATACGGTGGCGTGTTTCCCCCCCCCCCCAAGTTCCACCACATCAAAACCTCCTGGAAATGACCTTCTGTGTAACAGGTATAGGTTGTGGCTGCCTTTATTGTCTCTTTTTTTAAATCCCATCATAGCTATAGTCTCAGACTGGCTTGGCTTTTCCTTAACATGAAAAGATGCTTCACATGAACTGTTGACACTGTTTTCCCCCTCTAGGTTGCTTTACTCTCTCTATCAACCACTGGTCTAAAAATAAATGCTTCGGGGTTTTTAATAGACTTTTCCTCACTTTGGTTGGTAGCTTTCTATCAAGGACAAGCAAAGGGTCTGGTTTTCACAGTGTGTGTGTGTGTGTGTGTAGAGAAAGTGGAATTAGGGCTAGACAAGCATAATAAAACATTGCTTGTAATAACTGTGCAATCCTACATGTCTCTCCTCAAGGGTAAGCACCACCAGGTTTAACAACACATATTTCCAGGTAAGCACAAATGAAACTGGTGTGTGTGTGTGTGTGTGTGTGTATCACTTGTAAATAAAAAAAACTCCTCTGAACAAATCTTGCCAAAAAAAAAACCCATGATACGGTTGCCTTAGGGTCACCATAAGTCAAAAATGACATGGAGGCACACAACAACAACAACATGCTTTAGTAAACCACTGTTTATAAACCATTGTTTTTGTATTTTATTTGCAGCTGTCATTCTGTAGTGATGTCGCTATATAATCTTGTGCATAAAATTTGATTATGGATTCGTCAAATTTCCATTCCACTTTTTTTCAGCAAGGTGTTCAGTGCCCAATGCCATTTTATCTTCAGAGGATATCTTTATTTATCCTATGAGGTTAATTAGGCTTCGCATTTAGCTTGGGGCCAGGATTTCTGAAAAACCACTTTCTCGCAAATAAGCCTACCCAAAACCTGAAATCCTCAGTGGAGGCTCTGTTGTATGTCCCTGAGAGGCTAGGTTGCTGTGTGCACATGACAGCACTTTCTTTTGAGCAGCACCATGAAGGTGTGTGTGTAGGAGGGGGGAACCATCCTGCCAAGGGAAGTTTGGCTCACTCCAGTTCTTCTAAGTATCTGGTGAGAAGCTAAAACAGCACTAGCAATAGCAATACCAGCTTCATATATATTCTACTTCGTGCCACACTAAGCACTCTCTAAGTGGTTTACAACTGTAAACTAATTGCCCCCAACAAAATGGGTACTCATTTTATTCTGCATAGCCTCCAGTCCTTGCAATTTCTCTCCTGGTTTTAAAATTAGTTTGTTTTAAAAACTTTTTGATATCATATGAAAATTTCAAATATTTTCATCTGTTGTAAATTGTCATGAGGTCCTTGAAAGATGGTACAGGGAGTGACTGAACATGAAGGCCTCTTTCACCCAGTTCTAGTCAAATATATTGACCATTTCATAAATTGGCTTCTTTCTTGAAATTAGGGACCCTGAACTCAGGATCATGATTATACAGTCTGCCCTCCATATCCATGGATTATTTAACCTTGGTTTCAAGCATCCATGGCTTGAATACACACAGAGAGAGAAAACCTTGATTTTGCCATTTTATATAAGAGATACCATTTTACTATGGAACAAACCCAGCGGATACAAGGATCCACTGTACAATTACACTGCAATTATGAGTTTTGTCTAACCTAGAGTGTATAAACATGAGACTATTTTTTAAAGGAGACCAGTTAAACTCAATGCTGCTTTCATTATGCCACATATTTGTTGATCCTTCAACATTTGGGCAGAGGAAGTCACCCAATTAGGTTTTATCTCTCTAAACCATTATACTACACTGGCTTTCTCTAATCAGAGCTTACTACATCAATGATACAAGCTGGTTTTTTTTAAAAAAAGAAGAATACAACATTTAATTTGTTTGTTTTGCATGCTATGGAAATTTGCAAATATGTAAACTAGGTACCTGGATTTGAGGAATGTAACAAGGCAGTCCCATTTACACCATAAGCTTGAGGGTAGAGGCCTTTTTTAAAAGATTGCTCTGTTAATTGTACTGAGATCATTTGTGGTAGAAGAGCAGGGTAAAACTACTTTAAACAAATGTCTACTAAGAAATCAGTTGCACTGAATTCAATAGAGCCTGCCCCTAGTATGTCTCTGTGTGTCTATGTCTGCTACAGAACTGCTCCCAGGGCTTGTGTCACCTGCTGCTTCTGCTCACTTCTTCCACTTGCCTAGTTCTGGTTTGTGCACATGCACTAGCCATCTCCCCTCTTACTCCAGTCTTCTGTCCTCTGAATTGTTGTGCTTCTGTGATACACACATGTCTTGACAACATTTAGTGAGGGAAGGAGAGAAAGAGACACCTGTCCAGGATTTTCAAGAATCATTTACAGTTGACAGCATCATTGTTGCTGTTGTGTGCCTTCAAGTTGTTTCTAACTTATGACAACCCAAAGACAAGCATATCATGGGGTTTTGTTGGCAACTTTCTTCCAAGGAGGTTTGCCATTGCCATCCTCAGGCTGAGAGAATATGACTTGCTCAAGGTTACCCAGTGAGTTTCCATGTCAGCGCAGGGATTGAAACCCTGGTCTCCAGAGTCATACCTATGCTGGCTCTATCACAGAATCATCATTGCCTAGAGTGTAACCAGAATAGCAGTGCTACATTTTGTCCTGGATCTGCAGATCTACAAGGACTAGGAAATTGTGCTTTTTTTTTTAAAAAAAAAATTAAAGTTCAGAATCCAGGCCAGCTAATGATGCAAATGAGTACCAGTAGCCTAACTTATTCTACGTAAATCCAGCCACTCAGGTAATGTGGAAAAATCAAATGAGGAAGAAAGAGGGGAGAAAAGGAATTTGGGGCACCATTTGTAGGACATTCCAGCAAGGGCTGGTGGGATTTACAGCTCAACACTTCTGTAAGGAACAATCCTATGGGAAGCTGTATCAAGGTGTGAACACCAAATAACACTGAGGCATACTTACTTTTCAGTAAATGTGTATTGGATTGGATTTTTTAAAATAAGTGAAGTTTTTCCCTCTTATCAGGCATTCCAAGGAACAAACCTTATTTTCTGATCCCTGTCCTTGGTATCTGTCCCTTTTCTCCTTCAGTACCTCTACCTCTGTACTTTTAAGTTTGAATTGCAAAGGTTGTCTTTCTTCAGGGTTCAGTTCCTTCTCCAGGGTCTCTAGAAATTACATTTCTGATTAGGGAATGGATGCCTTCCATTTTTAGTACAAATACAGGGAAATTTATGTGCATGAACATTAAGTCACCATGCAACATGCAGCCTGCCATTTCACACACAGCAATCTTTAGATCTGTTGATCACTTGTTGAAGAGCAGCCTGAGGATATCCTTAACCAAAAGAACATAAGGAAAGCCATACTGGATCAAACCAAAGTCCATCTAGTCCATGGCTGAACTCTATTGGTGACTTATGCAGAGGTTATTCCAGTCTAAAAACTTTAGGCACTATAGAAGGAAGGATCCAGCAGACATGTAAGGAGATATGCACATGTAAGGACATGAAAGGACATGCCCAGGCCTCCCACTACTGATTTGCCACTACAGTAGCATTATGAATATAGCACATTGAAAGGGCCCTTTGTTATTGTGTTGGGGACAGCTTCTGAGAGACTAAATACCCAAAGGTACCAGATCCTGTCTGATCTTGGGTGCTAAGTAGGGTCAGTCCTGGTTAGTACAGTCAGCCCTCTGTAACCACAGATTCTTTATCTGCAGATTCAAGCATTCCCAACTTGAAAATATTAAATATATATATAATTCCAAAAAACAAACTTTGATTTTGCAATTTTATATAAGGGACGCTATTATACTATGCCATTGTATTTAGTGGGACTTGAGCATCCTTGAAGATACCAAGGGTCCAGTGTACTTGAATGGGAGACTGCCAATGAATACTATATTTCTGAAGGCTATATTTCTGAAACCAGGAATTGGCAAAACCACCTTTGAGTATTTCTTGCCTAAGAAAGCCCTAGGGAATTCATGGGGTTGCCATAAGTTGTCAGGCAACTTGAAGACACACACAGAGCTTTAGACAGCATGGTGTTATAGTTCGAGTAGTAAGAATCCATGCTCAGCTGTGGAAACTCACAAAACAATCTTGGAATGACACTATCAGCCTCAGAAGAAGGCAACAGCAAACCTCCAAATAAATCTTGTCAAGAAAACTTTAGGATAGGGTCACCCATCAAAGTCAGAGCCTACATGAAAGCAAATAACAACAACAAGGGGCTTAGTGGCATTGTTGGGGCTGGACTTTGGGACCAAACTCCAGCCCCCATGAAGAATGTCTTTTCCTGTAATAGGCTTATATGTAGGGCTGCCGGGTAAAATGAAGGACAGGGCTCCTGTACCCTTAACAGTTGTGTAAAAGGGGGAATTTTAGCAGGTGTTCCTTCTCATGCAAACAGCAGCTGCTAAAGTTCCTTCATCAAAAGTTAAAAAGGAAAAGGTTTCCCCCTTGACAAGGTTGTCAAGTCATGACTGATTCTTTTCAAAACTACCATTAAAGGTTCAAGAGCTCTGTCCCATATTTTGTATAATGAAGGACTATCTGAAGCTCCATCTGTCCACTGTGTTCATAGGTTAGAAGCATTCTGAAGAAATGAAAATATCTAGAGTCTAAGCCAGCAGGTTCTTCTCTTTGCAATGCAGATATCCCTGTTTTTATCCATGAATATTGGAAGGTACGCCTTATCTCTATGCTATTAAAAGCTCCACCTGCTTAGGCTTTGCTTGCTGAAGGCATAAGAGCAGAAACAGTGAAAAGTTGTAGCACTGAAAGGGGGATATCAGTCATTTTGAAACTGTTTAATAACAAGTTCTGCCTATTTTTATCCCACTAACCATCCACTGTCATTATTTCCATTTCTTTACTTCAATTTCTAAGAATTTTGTTCATCATATATAAACATGCTCTTAGATTTCTCCATGAGTATAATGCAGTTTTGAATGAGCCTTTTAAATCTTCTTCTGATACTGCATGATAAGAAATTACATAAGCAAGGTGGCTTGCAGTTTGTTGCTTGAAATGATTTTTTAAAAAAAAATCAGATATGAGCTAAACATGATTACATGGATTAGAAATGATTAATACAGATTTGTGGTGGGAATTAGAATGTGTTGTATCCAGAGAGCTAATAAAATTACTGTCGACTCTGTTTATACTGTATATCACTCAAAGCAGATGTTTGCTTAAGTTGGGTTACAAAAAACACAACTTTCTTTCTAAAAAATACCAAGCCAATTATATGTGCCAGACAAGAAGTCAGCCCTCCACATTTGTAGCTTTGACTTTTGGGGATTTGATTATTTTTGGATTTGATTAATATGTTATCTCTAGGAATCTCTAGGTCCTCCAGTGTGATTCTGCCAGAACTTGGTTATAAAGTCATGCTGGATGACCTACAGGCTCCTAGAAAGAGTACTTCACGAGACATTTGTAGGTCCTCCAGTGCAATTCTGTAATCACCTTCTGAACTGTAGTTTATTGTGGTACCAGCGCTCTCTGACAGAGAAGACTCAATGTCCCAGAAAAAAAATACAATTCCGATGATTCCTTAGCACTGAGCCAGGACAGTTAAAGTGACCTCAATCTGCATTATTTCTGGCAGTCTGCAAAGGCCCTAATAGTCTCAAACATGATTAACAATAAATTTTGTGCTATAACTTTCTGAGTACATTTCATGTTACAACTAACAAGTTAAATGTATATTCTTTGCAAATTATATCGATGTTCCCATCTCTCTGCCACAATGGGAGGAATCCACAGAGGCAAAATAATACGTCTGTGTTCTATAAACCCATTCATAAACCTCCAATATGTCCATATGGTAAGAAATCAAAAAATCAAGGTGTATTCATTTCTCTAAGAGGTTTATTGCACACTGTTTAAACAATGTTTAAAGCAACTTACCCCAGTTGCATTTCATTCTGAAGTCAGATCCTATCACACACACCAGGGGCCAGGTGAGTGCAACCTGGCTGCATCCTGGACCCCAGCCATGCTTATCTGGTATCTTTTTAAAAACAGCAATGGGTGACACCATTTGGGTGACACCAAAGACAGTGATGCCACTGCCCAGAGAAGATTCACTTTCTCAGTGATGTGAGAGCTACCAGTTGCCACTGCTTGTGGTTTGTCACCAAATACAGATACATGAAACACTTGTCTCCAATGACACAGCAACATCTTTTGCAATTGCACAGTTTGGGAAGAGCTTGGAAATATTACCTCCCCCCCCCCCCCCCCCCCCCCCCCCCCCCCCCCCCGCCCACACTGCAATGGCCAAAACCCTCCAGGTGAAGAGTTAACATTTCCCAGCTAGGGATGCAAAGTGATGGCTCCTGAGAAGGTAGGTGTGCCAAACCAATGGCCCTGGAATGAACTGAACCTCATGAATTGTAGTCCCTCTCAAGTAATGGCTGGACTAAGAGGACAGCATGTCCTTTGTGAATTTTAGTGGAGCACAGGCTCCAATGGAAACCTACTCCTAGTCTTAAAATGACCCTATTTTGCCTGTATAATATAGGTGCTGAGCCAGGCTTCTATTCTATAGGACTCATACAATAATAGAGAAAACAAAATTTAAAAATAATTTTTGCAATGGATACATTTGTCAGGAGATAAAACAACAACAACACAGATCAATAAAAATGAACCCCAATGTTACATATTTCACAGTGGAACCCATAACAGAAAATAGATTCTAGTTAAGCTTTGGCTGAGATTATAACCTTTCAGAGACAATCACCCTGAATACTAACATCTCTCTTGAACACTTTAAAAAAAACATTTGAAATCATGTTTTTAAAAATCATTTTCCAAGTAAAAATGAGAAAAATAAGGATGACACAATGTTCAGATAGGTTTCTATATAAACTGAAAGGTCAGAAGCAGCTATGCTCTGTCTGAACAATGTCCTCTTTTGAGATCTAAAATAAGGCACAGAAATGTCCCATACAAAACATTCAAGTGTTAGAAACAAGGATTTCAGTGTTTACAGCTCAAAGGCTTTTCTTTTTCCTCAAAGCATGTGCTCATCCCTAATGTAAATGTACTGCATTGTCCTCTCATTGTCCTGGATTTATGAATAAATCATTAGTCTTATTTAATTAATGAGGTCTGGCTAATAATATTCCCAAACTATCTGCACTTTCATATCCTTCAATACTGAAATATGTTTCTGACTGGTGTGTGTGTGAAAGAGAGAGAGAGAGAGAGAGAGAGAGAGAAGGGGCGGGTGGGGAGAAGCAAAGGAGAAAAGAGAGAGACTGTTCATAATTCAGCAGTGCTTAGAGATTTCAGTGACAGAATGTGTGCAAAGCATCTTAGCTCGGAGCTATGCAAACCAGAGAGGAAATCAAATTTGAGTTATGCTAATTTTCTTAAGTTGAAAAAATGTCAGTGTAAGGTTGCCAGATGTCTCTGTATTTTAAGAGACATGCATCCCTTGTCAAGGAGCACTGCAGGTCTGCAAAACAGAGGAGGCATTTCCTAAGCATGCCCATAACACATACTGTAGGGTAAGACTTTCAAGTATATCTATATTTTAAGGTTGCCATATTTTAGTCCACCAAATCCATGATGCTTATTTGCATATTATGTAAATTGTGTGTTCATTATGCAAATCATTCTGGGCCAGGGCCTCACTCCCCACCTGTGCTAATTTCCTGCTCAAAAATCATTTCTTTTCAAAGTTGCTTTATGGAGAGGAAACAAAAGGTGAGTTTTTCTTTGCTTGTCCAAACTGTTTTGTGTGACCCCCCCCCCCATCCGGTGACATTTTGTTTCCTCACAGGACTCCTGTGCTTTTAACAGAAGATGCTGATATTCAACTGATATAATTGTTCCAGGAATGAGAATTTTCTTCATTCTCTTTAGTATCCTTCCTGAGATATCACATTAATGCTCCTGGTCTGAAGACAAATGTACTGTCCCCAAGAATACAAAGATGCCAATCAATGTTAACTGTTTTTTAGTTATTCTTAACTCCCAGTGACAATTACGACATTATTCAATCATTCTTTAAAAATCAAAATAATTATTCTTGAATCTAAATAATGATTTCTCTTGGTCTACTTCTGCTTACTTTTCCCAAGGTTTTCCTCTTGTGGTTACTTTTTCTTTGATTCAGTGAGGTCCAGCTGAGCCCTTATTTTTTTTTTCAGAGCAACACTTTAAAATACTTAATATTTAAACTCAGTGGGGCTTGCTATCCATGGATGCTCAAATCCATGGATGGCAAGGCTGCTGTTGGGGCAGGCATGCTGTAATTCTAATGGCAATCATCTGTCTAAAATATATGACCGACAGATACATGTAGCTGTATGTGCTAGCATTAAGACTTAATCCTTATAGCAAAAGACTATTTATACATCTCTTTAATTAAAATGGATTAAAAATTCCACAACACTAGCATCATTTCATCATGAATATATATACAACACATATAGGAGTTAAGATGCATCCTATGGCGAGTTCTGTCGGATGGGAGCCGAGTCTTCCGCCATTCGCACTCTAGTCGTTGTCCAGCT
>CM034710.1:99979954-99990822 GCA_020142125.1 Phrynosoma platyrhinos
TATTTTTCGCTTTCTTTTCGCTTCGTGGCCAGCGTTTGATAAGGTCCTCAGAGAAAGGCACTGACAAATCCCCTCTCAACAAATCTTGCCAAGAAAGCTCCATGATAGGTTTATCATCTTCTTGTTGTATGCTTCAAGTTGTTTCCAGCTTATGGTGACCCTAAAGAGACCCTATCATGGGGTTTTCTGGAGCTGAGGTGGCACGTGCCTGTAATCCTTCACTATCGGGGTGGCTGAGTCCGGCGGATGTCTTGAGCCGAGGAGTTCTGGGCCCATAACCCTTGTTAGCATGGTTACACAGCACCAGGATCACAATCTTCTCAGATGCAGCAGGTAGCTTGTCAGCTGGAGAAGCGCCTCTTCCCTTCCAGACAGAGTAAAGAGACTCCACAGACAGACGTCTCTCAGATGAGGCTTTAATCTTAGTTCCTCTATGTACAAAGCTATTTACAGTGATAATCCAACATGATCCACAGCAATCCACTATACAACCAATGATAACCCATGACAACATCAACCACACAACACCCACACATGTGTCCAGAGTCTTCCCCACATTGTACATTTTACCCCTGGGACTCCATCCTACCTCATGACTCACCTAAGGTCATCCAGAGACCACAATTCAGAAATCACTTGAAGGCACACATCAACAACAATAGGATTGTAGACCAGTGGTTCTACACTAGTTATGCAGTTTGATCCTACTTTTAATTATCACAACTCCATCTTACAGAAGCATGGGATTTATAGTTTAATGAGGTACTTAGACTTCTCAGCAGTAGTGCTGTAGTTCAGAGGTGTAGACCGTTAACGCTAAGAGGCTAAGAGAGTGTGACTTGCCCAAGGTCACCTAGTGGGTTTTCACAGCAGAGTAAGTACATCTGCAAATTATAAAGCTCAAGCCCAACTGCATGGTCCCCATGTAGTTATTCACTCCTGATGTAAATCAAACAGCTCTGAATTGGAATAGCAGAAGTAGAGAATCCATCTACAGTACCAATGAGGTTCTTACAAATAAAAGATGAACAATTGAGAAAGCCCAAATGACCTAAATCCCAAGTGCACAACACTAGAGGGACCACCCCAGATGAGAGGGACCCAACAAAAGGCCAGTCCTCCACAATGATTTAAGCCAAGAACTTTTCTAACATAGTGTAGTCATCATGAGTTAAACTTCCATATTATTTTTGAATGGTGTGGCTCATTTCCAAGTGCTTTCACACAAAACAAATCAGTGGTGCAACTGGTAGTATTTCCTTCTTTGGAAAAGATTTGAAGACATTGTGAAAGAGGTATCCATTGAAAGTGATAGAATGGAAGACTGGTCAACTACAGGGCCAAATACAACTTCTGAGGGGTAGTATCTGGTCACTACCATGTCTTGTCAAGCCAGAAAAAGAGAAAGAATGTTTATTTGTTTGTGGAGGGAGATGTGGATACCAGTCATGACAATCAGGCACTTAAGAGGTGGCAAAGGAATGGCTTTGGTTCATCATTTATTACTATGTTCCACCATTGGCCATTCCTACTCAAACCAGTTGAAACTAGTCTGATTTAGGATGACTCTGTTCGTTCCACTTTGATTTCATTTTTGTATCTCAAAATGTCTTTCCAGGTTTTAAAAGAGTTGAATATTTTCATCGAAAGTGTGTTATGCTCTGCATTATTTTCTTTAGATCATTTCACGATTCACACCACACAGAGTGAGACCTTTCCAAATGGTTCTGCAATGATTACATGTCAAGAGATATTGATTTACCAGAATCTCATTATTTGAAAAACATCTCAATACAGATTGTCTAGCAGTGATCCGTAAGAGAATGGTATTCTCTATTCATGAATGTACACCCTCATATATGACTTTGCCTGATGTCTGTCTTACTCATAATGGCTAAGTGACATGAACAAACACCTTTGCAAAGTTCAGACTGTTTCTCATTGTCTAGGTTAGCTGGAGTAATAAAAACACACTGACTTCCAATGTAGAGGAATGGTATGGAACGATAATACCTAGCAGGAAAAAAATGAAACAAAAACATCTGTAATGACTTTCTGTATAGATGATATGACCTTGTTAACATTGCGATATACTGTAATCTCTTTGTACTCTCAGGCATGATAAATTACTATATAATGACTTGGCAGATGCTAGATTTGGCATATAGGTTGTTTTGTTTAAAAATAATTAGTTGAATTCACTAGGTGCTGCTATACTATTAACCAAAACTTACTAGGAACTGTTTAGCAGAAAATCATAAGATATTTTTCTGGCTTTATTGAGATATTACATGTGGTTATTAACAGACACAAACTCAGAGCTTGGGACGTTGCTGTTTTGGAGTATGAATCCCAACATTTCCCAAAAAATTCTGGTTGTAGTTCAAAAAAGCAACTTTTCCAAGCACTGCTTGGGTAGTTATGTTTTTCAGAATCTGTTGAGCACTTCAATATGTTTTGAAAGCTACAAAAGCAACATACAGAATTCATGCTTAAAAATAATATCAAAAATGATCTGGGGTTACTGTTCAATGGGTTTCCCTAAATCCTATTCAAAATTGACTTCTGAATGTCACAGAAGGACTATAGCTGACGGGGGTTTACAAAAATCTGTTTTATTTCAAAATAGGCCATCTAGAGAAGTCATAATGCTATGTGCTATGCTATCATATATTCAGTGTTAAATTAAATAAGTGAAATAAAATGTTAAATCCTGAGAGCTAGTGTGTAAAGTAATTTGGTCACTGGAATATGACTCTGGAAACCAGGGTTTGAAACCCCCCTCAGCTGTTGAAATTCACTCAGTGACCTTGGGCAAGTAATACTCTCTCAGCTTCAGAAGAAGGCAAAAGCAGAGGCAAACCCACACTGAACAAATCTTTCCATGGCTGAGGAGGATTCAAATCCTGGTCCCCAGGGTCATATTCCAGTGATCAACTACTACACCATGTTGGCTCCTTTTCTGTAGCAGAGGCAAATAATATGCTGGGAACAAGTAGCGAGGAAAAATCTGTGACAAACACAGATAATAACTCTAACCCTAACAGAAATATTTTCCAACACAACTATATTTCCTTCTGTCCCGGCTTTTCACTTCTACATCAGATGAGGGTACAAATGAAAATTAACTCTAAGGGAGACCAACACTCTGTACTGTGTATAGCAGGGGTCAGCAACTTTTTGTTGCTGGTGGCCGGGAGGGGGGGAAATGGTGCCGTTGGGCATTCCAAAATGCCACCTGCCATTGTGTGCATGCGTGCGCAAGTGCAGGCACCATTTTGGATGCCAAAATGGCAGCGGCAGTGACGGCAGCGCAGGTGGCGGTGGCAGCAGCAAGACTGGCCACAGGCCAGTCCCAAGGCCTCCGCGGGCCACACCCGGCCCGCAGGCCGTAGGTTGCTGATCCCTGGTGTATAGCATCTGATTGTTCTCTTTTCTACACAAATATTTCGCTTTCATAAAATAAGCTCAGGAGTGGGAGCGGGGCCATTTCTGTCACAGGGACTCTTTCAGTTTGTTCTTCCTTAGTGTTGTTTCCCCCCACCCACCCCCGCTCTAGTGGGGGAATAGTTGTGTGTGCACCCAGCTTACCCTATCCTTTTGATGTGTGATGTAGAACATGATCCTGGCACCAATGCTGAATTAAGATTCGACTGCAAGTCCAATCAGCTGGGGCTAGGTGCCATCTTAAACTTTGTTCCATGAAGCAAAATATCTCTGCCCAGTCCTAACAGTGATTGATTGGTTAACAACAGAAGTTCACCCCACAGTTGTTTTGGTGAATACACACACACCTGGAAGTTGCAAGGAGTGGAAGATGTGGAAGAGAAAATGGCAGATGTGGAAGAGGAAAAGAGAGAATTATACATCAGTAATTGTGATCAAGAACTTTTGTCAAAGGCAACAATAACAAAGGAGCGGAATGGAAGTTAGATTCTGAGGTGGCTCTCCAAAGCTCATTTCATCAGTATCACAGTCTTTCCTGTTGCAGAGAAGCACCCTGCAGCTTATCAAAGGAGGTAAGGTCAATGATACCGTACAAATTCAAACTAAGCTTGAAAAAAGTCCTGCTGGTTCATGTGAAATTGTTAAACATAATGTCACTGAACCTCAAAACTACATTTTGTCTATGCCAGAGAGAGCCTGCCACCCTCCTTCGAGATATCTCCTCCCTGTTGACAGAGCAAATATCAGCAGGTTACACAAAAAATTAAATTATTCATCTTACTAGCTAAATAGAAGCTGTTAAGTGAAGCTCTCACCAAATTAAAAACAGTCTACTCTACACAATAACTTGTTTCCATGTATTTTGGTTAAACTTTATGATAAGTGCAAATACATTATCTTATTTAATGTGCAAGTCTCATACTTATTTGGAACTATCACTTCATATAATGTTAGTGTGCTCCTCAATTTTCCTCCAGGAAACACATTTCAGGATCTGAACTATTCCAGGAAAAGCTAATTTACCCAAGGAGGGTAACTGTACTAGAAAACCACAGTTTTCACTCCACAATTTTAATTATATTTGTATTTAAATATATTATATTGAATTCTTATTGTATTCAATTCCAATGTATTTAATTATAATTGCTATGATTTACTGATTTGTTACAGTCTACTTAATTATAATTAATTTTAATGTCAATTATAATTGCCACTCCAGAGTGTCTACTGGTTAAGACGTAAGTAAAGACTTTCAGAAGATGGTAGCAAGAAGCTGAACTTCAGCATCAGTGAAAACTAGCAGTAAAGAAAAGTTACCAAGAAAAAAAAAAGCATGGCAGGTATCTATCAATCTTTTTATGGGGAGATAACATGGAAACTAGCCAATGTACAAATCCCACTTTTCCTCCATCATGGAAAGCTGGTGGCATACCATCATCCAGGTTTTGACCACACCAGGTTTGCTTAGCAGCAGTCAAGGTGGCTACATAGAATCATAAAGTTGGAACAGACCACAAGGGACAAAAAACAGAGGTGGAATTTTGGGCACTTTTAGTCTACATGTTGTGTGACTTTCGGGGGTACCATGGGCAAAAAAACAACAACGGCCCCTTGTCTGGGCAACAACTGGCACCATTGCTTCCTCTTCTGTTAGTGCTATGTGAGTTTATTATAAGTATTACTGATGCTGTCTCGGCAGAAGCACTCTTATTTGAAAGCAAGTTACAGTGACTACTTTCACTCTCTCATATGTCTGCATATATAATGAAGCAATACACACATTTCATATGTGTTCTGAAGATAAGGAAGAGCATAGTACCTTCACACATAGCAGAAAGATTGTTAAGAACCTGGAGAAAAGTAAAAGGGAGGGATGTAGGTGGTTAAAAAGTCTACTATATGCAAAGGAAGTTTGCTAGTGACAGGCAAAAGGCATATCTGGAGCCAAGATACCCAAAGCTTAGCAGATAATGCAGCATCCCTTGAGGGCATTGAATCTAAGTGAATCTGTATTTATAGCTCCCTAAGCAGTTGTGCTGAATTAGCTGTTTTATTATATAGTGATAGTGCTGAATAAGGACTCTTTAAGTTATGGCTCCAAGCATTTGCAGTTGCCTAACAGTTTATACAACAACCAGTAAATACATAATATATACTAATGATAATGTTTGACTTGGACAAAAGGATCACCGATGTATACCCATGGAGAGTTGGCTTCAGAATTGGCCTATTCCAACTCAGAATTACTGTGACTCTGAGAGACTGCAAAATTAGTTACAGGGATTAATTTTCATACACAATGCAAGCTGAGTCATCTTTTCTTGGACAAGATGTTTCCATTCACTTCATTTCCCATTCATTTCAGCACAGGGTTTGCAGGAGATGTTCTTTGTCCATAGTCATACAGTCTCCTTTCTCTGCGGTGTCCTTTGCTGTGTCTTTTTAAAAAAACTTTTCAATATTTCATGGGCACAACTCCACTTTGTCACCTAAAGACCTAATCACTATTTTGTTAACACTTGTGCATTTGGAATTACTCAACACTTTGGAAGACTTTGGAAGGACTTTCTCTAGATAAGCAGAGTATGGACAATGGCTCTATCTAAACCCATCTAGAAAAAGACTGAAAGTTTTACTCCAGTATTGTATCTGGTATAGTATTTAGTTTGCTTGCATTGCACATGAAAAATCATGCTGGAGTTAATTTCTGGATAAATTGGTTCTAATGTGTTATCCCAGTCTGGAAATGCTGACTATCATTCCTTGCATTCTTACATGAGTCTTAAATCATTTTTCTTCACTTTTCAATTAAAAAAAAACACTATTAAGCTTACTAAAAAAAACCCTGTTTGTCCTTAGTCTGTTATCAGTTGACTGATTTAATTTAAATATGGGTCACATTTTTTTCACCTCAAGGCATAGTTGTCCTCACTTGCCCACCCTGCTCCCTATGCACAGGTTTCCTCCCTAAATTAAAATAAAAATATCTTCTGAGGCTATTAAATATAGCTGCATTCTTCTTATCAATGTACAAATAATGTGTTTTGGGAAATCTTACACTAAAATTTCCTAGACTCAATAACAACAACAAAATCAGAAACACACTCAAGCTGCAATATTATGACTGACTTGTATGAGCTGAACTTGTAAAAAGTTCTGAAGTGTTTGAATGAATGCTGACCCTCCCCACAATACAGATCAGATATCTTATTACTAAAAACACCTTTGTGATGCATCTAAAATTACACTGAATCTTATGGCCCCAACATTCTGTGCCCTCTTCAATTTTTTTCTTGCCCTTACTCCAATACTGCCATCCTGTTCTTTGTCGTCAAGAAATATAAGAAGTCACACTCTGAGGAGGATTACAAGGCAAAGTTGGGAAGCAAGAAGTGCTTTCAATTGGATTATATATCACTCAAGCCATTTCTATTGTCATGCCTCTTTCACAATCACAATCCATTCACCAAATACGGTTTGGGCATCCATCATTCTAAAAGAATAGTTGATTTCTTTAAGAAACAAGAGGAAGAATCATATTTCTAGTCACCAGCCTGATTCAACCTGTTCTATTCATGAAGATTTTAATGGATTATGTAAGATCAAGTCAAGGAAATTCACATGCCATCACATTAATACTGTAAGATGTTCTTTGGCAGCTTATCTTAGTCTGCAGGACTGTCAGCATGCAGGGCTGTCCAGCTGAAAATAATTTCCGTGATCGGAGAACAATGAAAATTTCAGAAATCCAAGAAGGAAAGGGGGATGGAAAGAGTGCAGTTCAGTTTTAATTTGTGGAATACAGGGCTATTTTATGCTTAAGACACAAGAATCATAGAGCTGGAAAAGGCCACAAAGGCTATCTAGTCCAATCTCTTACCATGTAGAAATACAAACAAGCATTCCTGAAAGGTGTCCATCCAACCTCTATTTAAACACTTCCAAAGAAAGAATAGAAGAATATCCTGTGGACTGAGAACTTCAGCCAAGGTAAAACATTTTTCTTCTTCTTTTTAAATTTGGACTGAATTTGCATGTTTTACCTCTACGTCCACCAAAATATTCCTGATGCAAACACATGGAGACTTCTTGAGGAATCCATTGTTCTCTGCCACAAAGAGGCTTGTGACCTCACTGGAATGGAGACATATTGGATTGCAAAAGAGAGGTCCCTGTTGAGATGCAAATGCATTTTAAATTTCCTGGACTTTGTAAATCTCCTTATAGCCATAGGGCCAGAAGGAGGAGGAGCCTGCCTGCAAAAGATAGCCTCCCCACCATATACCATCTTAACTAAAGACTGAAACAACATGTAGGCATCTGACTAACATCTCCAATTGTTTTTCTCCTGTTTGATTTGTAACATCTTGCCTAATGAAAAAGCCCATGGAGCTTCGAAAGCTTCCAACAAATATATTGTGCATTTTGGTTGGCCAATAAAGGTATCACTGATGGATTTTTATTTGAACTTCCAAAGATGGTGAGTCCACCCCAATCTGAACAAGTCTTACAATAAGTTTCTTCCTAATGTTTAAGTGGAATCTCTTTTCCTGTAATTTGAATACATTGCTTTGTGTTCTAGTCTTTGCAACAGCATAAATAAATAAATAAATAAATATTTTCATTTTCTACAGATATTTAAAGATAGCTATCATTTCACTTCTCATTCATCTCTTCACCAAGCTAAATATATCTAGCTCCCTCAGTAGTTCCTCATATGGTATGGTTTCTAGACTTTTGAACATCTTGGCTGCCCTTCTATGGACACAGTCCATTTTGTTGATATCCTTCTTGAACTGTAGTGATTCTTTGAGAATTAAATTCCACTTTAAAATAAACTGTTCGTATGGTGCAGTGAACATGATTGCTTTATCTGTTTATCATTTATTTTATAGCACAGAGATCTGTATGAAGTATGCACTATGTAATTATAATTTTAAATATGGCGATGCCACTGACCCTGGTGGCTGAGCAGCATCCACAGGCACATAATAAAGTCATACCCATTAGGTAACCTTGGGCAAGTCACATGCTCTCAGCCTCAAAGAAAGGCAATGGCAAACCTGCTCTGCACAAATCTTGCCAAGAAAATCCCATGACAGGTTCACCTTAAGGTTGCCATAAGTCAGAAACAATTTGAAGGAACACAAGAGCAACAACAATTCTGCTTTAAATACCATCATTCATGTCTATGAATGCTTTATATCTTAATCACACTTCAGCATAATTAAAGCATTTAATTATGGTACTGGGTAATTCTGATGTCAATGGGGCAGTAAACCCACATAGGATTTTAGTCCAAATTTTAAAAGGGCTACCCAAGGTGGTGACCTATGGAGAGGGTAGGGTTCAGACCATTGATAGCTCCTTTAACATTCAGTCTAAAAACTAGAGTCAATTCACCAACCCACTGACATCTCAAAAGCTATAGACCATTTCTCCCCTATTTAGTTAAAAAAATCTCTCTGCTTTTCTAGTGCTAAAATAACCAAGATTATAATTCTAGATATAGATATTTGGAAACAAGTGTCAGTGAATTCAGTGGGACTTACTTCTGAGTAAACATACATATGTTGTTAATCAGTTAACAAGAATGAACTCATACCTGGATGATTGTGATGCCAAGAAATGGAACATAAGAAACTGAAGGGGATGCAAAATGTGGCAGTCAGATTGTGATTTGGCACACACGTCACAAATAGTGTAACACAGGTTTTGAAACTATTGAAGTGGCTTCCAGTTTGATTCCAAATGCAACTCAAGATGCAGCTAGTTCCTTTCTATAAAGCCAAAAATAGCAAGATATCAGAAATCATGTCATAAGAATCTTCCCATCTCTAGTCCTCATGAGCACATGTCCACACGCCTAAACAGGTGAGGTTGGTGGGTATGTGAGACAATGATACAACAAAGCTGTGATGGATGAAGGGAGAGGAAAGCAAGATATAAACATCAGAAGATAAAAAGTACCGGTAATGGGAAAAGATGATGGAGCCTGTAAACATGGGCAAATGTAGTTACTCTTAGGATTCATATTGTTTCCATTGAATTGCATGTACTTCTTTTCCCCAGGCTTTTGGACCTCATTCTTTATCCTTTGCCTTTAACTTAGCCACTCAAAAACACCAGACTTTTACCCCACTTGTCATAGAAATGTTTCCGCTAAATGTCATTTTAACTAATGAGCTTTGGCATTACACTACCAGAAAAGTATTCATTGACCAGCTAAGGAATTAAGGGTTAGGCATGGATTGGGCTCCTAGGCAATCTCCTAGACTCTTTTAGTCTGAAACTGGCATCATAAGGTGATTTTTTAAATATCCCCTCCAAAAAATAATAATGTGAAATTGTTACCCACAGTGCCATTTAAAAATGATAATACATTTTCAGTTACAAAGGACTTTGCTGAGATCTCCTGAGAAAACTGAATAAAGATGGGTATTTCAATTTTTTATGAGATTTTTATAAAAGTCTTGACTTTAAGCCAGCAGCATGCAGGCTTTCATCGGCTAGTGAAATATGTGCAAGTCTGGAATGGAAGCAAAACAGCCAATATTCTCAAAAGCGAATAAAACTAAGTTATTTCTCTGCAAAATCTATCAATGTCAGACATTCCAAGGATGAGTGAGAGAGGTGGTTGCAGAGGGGTTTTTATTCTCAGAAGAATAAGAGGTTAGAAACAAATATGCCTGCCCCTTTGACAGTAAAAAATGGGAAATGTCTGTATGGCCAAATGAAATAAATGTCCATCTACTTGATAAATATAAGAAACAAATTTGCAGCACTGGGCTAATGTTTCTCTTACAAGCTGCTAAACCTGTCACCAGTCAGTGCTTTAATTCAAGAAACTGAAAGATGTTTCTGTTATGTTTCTCCACTTGTGTTATAGGCTGCATCTGCACTGCAGAAATAATCCAGTTCAGCACTACTTCAACTGCCACCACTCATTGATATGGAATCTTAGGATTTGTAGTTTGTTGTGGTACCAGAGCTCTCTGGCAGATGCAGCCAAATATCTAAAAAAACCTGCAAATCCCAGAATTCCATAGAATTGAACCATGGCAGTTAAAGTGGTGTCAAACTGCATTGTTTCTATAATGCAGATTAGTCTTGCAACAGTCTATGATGGTCAAAGATACAAGCTCTTTTAACCTTTGAATGGATCACATATTGATGTATTGATGTCAAGAGTCACATTTGGCCAAGGTGATATATGCAATGACAATACTGCCAAGGCTTGAACATTGGGGTGGTTCCAAAACAAGTCTCCTCCCCCCCTTCAGAAATAAAGAACTTCATGAGATCTGAGCTAAAATACCTTTCTGTTTTGGAACAGTTCACAATGTTGCTGTTTTTTTGTGTCTTTATGCTGAGCCTGACGTATGGTGGTGCTATCATATGGTTTTCTTATCAAGATTTAT
>CM034710.1:100030514-100043938 GCA_020142125.1 Phrynosoma platyrhinos
ATGTTCAACAGTAAGCCTGCCTTTGCACTTTCTTCTTTGATCTCCCTTGTAGTTGTTCCAGGTCTGTGAGGTTTTCTGCTAGTGCATATCTTAGATTGTTGATATTTCTTTGTCCTATTTTCACTCTTCCCTCTTCCATGTCCAAGCCTGCTTTCTTTACAACATGTTCTGCATATAAGTTGAAATTACCTGGTTATTGCTGGAATAAGTCCTCTTTTATTGCAATGTCATGTGAAAATCTTCACCGTGATGGCACATTCACAGGATGACAGTTTAAACCCCCTATTTTCCCTGTGCAATAAAGTCCATAAAGAATCACATTTGGAGCCCAAACTGTTGTGTAAACACATCAGTGAATACCCCTATTTTTATTTAATGTTGTTAGCTCCAGCCAAGTCAACTTTGACTTATGGCAACCCTATAAATGAGCAACCGCCAAGTTAATGTATCATTGGCTGCATCTGCACTGTAAAAATAATACAGTGTGACACCACTTTAACTGCCTTGGCTCAATGCTATGGAATCCTGTTAGTTTTAGCATAGAGAAGGCTAAATATCTCACAGACTACAAATCCTAGAATTCCTTAACATTGAGCCATGACAATTAAAGTGATGTATTATTTCTGAAGTGCAGAGGCTGTCATCAACAGCCCTGTTCAGGTCTTGCGGATTCAGGGCTATGGTTTCCTTGATTGAGTCCATCCATCTGGAATGTGTTTTTCTTTTTTCCTTTTCCTACTGCCTTCTACTTTACCAAGCATTGTTGCCTTTTCTCATGAATCATGTCTTCTCATGATATGGCCTAAGTACAACAGCCTCAGTTTAATCATCTTGGCTTCTTGGGAGAGTTCAGGCTTGATTTTGCTCTAGGACCCATTTATTGATCTTTTCAGGAATCCATGGTATCCACATTTCTCCAGCAGCACATTTCAAATGAGCTGACTTTCTTCCTATTAGCTTTCTTCACTGTCCAGTTTTCACAACCATACATAGATATGAGAAATACAGTGGCATGAACCATCCCAACTTTAGTATTATTCAGTGATAATTTTACACTTCAGATTCTTGTCTAGTTCCTTCACAGCTGCCCTTCCAAGTCTTAGTTATTGATTTCTTCACTGCAGTCACCATTCTGATTAATCGCTGAGCCAAGGTATGGAAAAACTTGAACTAAGATCAGACTCAGAAGGGTCTACACAATCTATATGATCAAAAGCTTTGCTATAATCTACAAAGCACGAGATGATTTTCTTCTGAAATTCTTTGGTGCACTCCATTATTGGGTAAGTCACATGATCTCAGCCTCTGGAGAAGGCAATGAACAAATCTTGCAAAAAAAAAATTGATAGGTTTGCCTTAGGGTTGCCATAAGTTAGAAACTACTTGAAGGCATACAACTTTGAGGGGAAGGCAGGATTAAAAATAAATAAATAAATAATGACAACAAGAAATTATCTAACATATTTTTGCATTATGATTCCTAATGTCTCTTCCTTTTCTGAAGCGAGCTTGAGCATCTAGCATTTCTCATTCCATATAAAGTAAACATCTTTCTTGTAGAATTTTGAGCATCAATTTGCTTGCATGGGAAATTAATTTGATGGTCTTATGGCTACTGCAATTTTTGGTGTCCCCTTTCTTGAGGAGTGGAGTGTATATTGAACTCCAGCACAGAATCTCAATTTCTTCTTCTTTCTCTGCAGCTGGAGTATAAACTTGGATTAAGGTCTCATTGATGGGTTTTCCTTGAAGGCTTGTTGACATGATTCAGTCAGACTTTGTGTTGTATCTTTTGACTGCATTTGTCACATCTCTCTTCACTATTAATGCCAGCCCAATTCCTTTTAAATTTTTATTTCCTGAGTAAAACAGTGCAATTATTTGAGTCAAAATGTCCCATTCCTGTCCTCTTCAGCTCGCTCACCCCAAGTACTGCAATGTTTATATATTCCATTTCTTGTTTTACTATGTCTGATTCATGCATCTCTCATTCCATGTTCCTATGTTATGTGTTGTGCAGTTTTGGATTTTTCTTTCACTTCTGAGCATGTCAACAGCTGAACATCATTTCTGCTTGAGTCCAGTTGCGTCATTAACCACAACGCTACTCACAGCTGCCCTCTGTTGTATCTCAGAATGCCATCTGACAGGAGTGTCATCTTCTAGCACTCTCTCTTGTTTCATTTTGGATTGTTTCATCACAGAGTTTTCATGATAAAAGATCTTCAAAAGGAAGTTTATCAGTGCCTTCCTCTGTGGAGTACTGACAAGCATTAGCTATGGTGCCACTGCCAATATCACTGAGAGATCTTCTGTTAGTGTCACTGTTTACTACTGTTGGTGTCCAGTAGCTGTTTGGCACATTTAGTCTCAGCTCCTCAGCAAAAGGATACATGGAACATGGGAGACCCTACTAGCAGCACTGCTGCCATCAGCATAGCCTCTTGCATCAGAGATCATACAGTCTCACCACCACAGAAAGGTAATGCCATAGTAGGCCATTTTTAATAAACATACATAATTTCGGAAACTGTTTAAAGGTATGGACAATGATCTTAGCTACTTTTTCTTGGATGATTAGCTCAGGAAATTTGTTTGATGATTTTCAAATGTACAGGAGAGAGGTGACAAAAGATATCTAAATGGAAACCTGAAAATAAGATTTATTGATGATCAGTCTCTCACCTAAGAATTAAGGATGTGTTTTCAGCCATTATATCAAGGTTAGAGACCTCATGGATTTTTGATATTCAACACAATACAAGAATTGAACTGTGGGCCTGTGAGGCAGAGCTTTGATAACATACTTCTTGTTAAGGGTAATTGTAATACAGTGTTCTCATTTAGACGGAAAATCAATTCAAAGCCTAGAAATGCACCCCAAAAACATGGGTGTTGAGGGAGTAGGGACAGTGAGAACCATTAGCACTAGTGTAAGCACTAACAATAATTAGTGCTGGGAACTTGTGTTCCTCCACATCAGAGCTTGGACATGCTATTCCTTCTCCCACTTCCTCCTTTTTGTATCACAGTTCCCAGAATCCTCCAGTCAGCCTGGTCATGCTAGCTGGAGGATTCTGAGTGTTGTAACACTGCCCCAATTTTTCCAAGCTCTGCTCTAGATGTTGGATTGCAGTTCTTCTTATGGGCTGATGAAAGGTGCAGTTCCAAAAATGCCTGGAAGACCAGATGTTGCCTCCCTTCCCATTTTACACAATCAAATCTGTTTTCTTAGCAATTCTTTTAGTTATTACAAAAACAAATAGTAAGCTCTCTCACCTAAACTGGTGTTTTAGATAGGGCTTTCACCATCTTTATCCATTGGCCATGCTGGCTGGGGCTTTTGAAGCTGCACTTGGGATGGAGGAGTGCAAGGGGAAAAGGAATCACCAGAAACATTAGGGCAGGGGTAGGCAACCTTTCCCCTTTAAGGGCCGAGGGACTTCAGCTCCCAGAATCCCAGGAGCTATTGCCCAACATGGGACTATTGGCCAACATGGCTGAGGCTTCTGGGAGCTGAAGTTCCTTGGCCCTTAAAGGGGAAAGGTTGCCTACCCCTGCATTAGGGGCATCTAACCTCACCCCACCCCTGCTGGCTGTAATGGACTGTGCTGCTGCTGTTTTCCTGTCTCTAAACTGATTTCCTATATGTAACATGACAGAGTCCAGCAAATTCGGTAAGGTGTACTCCTCACTGAACTGCAATTCAATGCAGCATTCCTCACAATTGTCTATGCTAGCTAGGGCTGATGGAGATTTCAGTCCAAGAGCATCTGGATGGCTGCCATTTTCCATCCCTGATTTAAAGACTGAGAGCCTGTGCTCCTTTCTGGAAAGGAAAAATGGCCTTCCCCCTCATAAAAAGCATCATTAAAATGACTTTAAATGTATATCAATGATGGAGATGATAATTTGTATAGCTGTAACAATTTTAAAAGGCAGAAGCATGAATAACAGAACAGCTGAATACTAACTAAGACAAGTCAATAGAATTCAAGCTGTGTCAGATGTTATCTGCAAAGTGTCTTATAAATATGTCGAAATGACCTACCTAGCATCCACCTATTCCTGCGCAAGTGTAATCTCACAAGGCCTTGAAAATTGTTCTGACACTGCAGAAACACAATGGATGATGGTGCACCAGCGTCACCACTGTTCCTACCTGACTATAGGCTTGCAGTGACCTCTAGCCTTAACTGAACGATTTTAATTCCAGTTTATTTCTACCTTTGTGCTAAGTATTGTTCCTTGCTGCTTCATTACCAACATCTTCCTGTTATAGAATCATAGAACCATAAAATCATAGAGCTGGAAGATACCGCAAGAGCCATCCAGTCCAAATCCCTTCCATCAAGAACACACAATCAAAGCACCTCTGACAGATGGCCATCTGGCCTCTGTTTAAAAAACCTCCAAAAAAGGAGACTCCACCACCCTCTGAGGGAATGTGTTCTACTGTCAAACAGCTCTTATTGCCAGGAAGTTCCTCCTAATGTTTAGGTGGAATCTCTTTTCCTCTAGTTTGAATCCATTGCTCCGGGTCCTATTCTCTGGAGTAGCAGAAAACAAGCTTGCTCCATCCTTAAATACTTAAAACACCTTCTCAAATACTTAAACAGGGCTATCATATCAACTCTTAACCTTCTTTTGTCTAGGCTGAACATACCCAGCTCCCTATCTCTCCTTATAAGGCATGGTTTCCAAAGCCTTCACTGTTTTGGTCACCCTCCTCTGGACACACTCTAGATGAAATAGAAGGGGTGTAATCCAAACTCCATCCCTTTGTTACTCAGTTACCTCTGCCTTCCCAAGATTCTCCTGGTTAAGGATGGACTTTTCAATATTTACAGAGAGAGACATTTGGGTCTCTTTTGCATTATACAAGTATACTATTTCAAAAGCACTACTACCTTTATCCTTTGGAATCCTGGAATCTCTAGTTTGTTGAGGCACTAGCAATCTCTGGCAAAACATTCTAAATACCTCATGAGGTGACAAAGCAACTGGGAAGGGTGCATGCTCGCTCCTCCTGCTGCTCTGTTGCAGGGCTTCCTCCCCTGGAAGAAAGCCCTGCAATGGAGCAACCAGGAAGGGTGAAGACTCGCATGTCATGCCCTGAAGAGGGACCAGGTCCCAACTGGGCTTTATCCCTCTTCTGGGGTCATTCCGTGCAGTCTGCATCCCCCGCAGTGATGCCACTGGATTAAAGACTTACAAAAGTGTTATACAGAATATGCTAATCATCCATTTGTTTTTTAAAATCCCCACTTAGAAATGTTATCCCAGAAATTTCTACTTTAAGTTTCACTCTGTTTTCTGATTGGGTTCATTGTAGACAAACAAGTAAGTTTATTTCTAGTTTAGAGACCTAGGCCTTCGCAGACTGCCAGAAATAGTGCAAATTGAGTCCACTTTAACTGCCCTGCCTCAGTGCTAGGAAATCATGGGAACTGTAGTTTATTGTAGCACCAGAGCTCTCTGACAGAGAAGGCTCGATGTCTCAGAAAAAAATACAATTCCCATGATTCCCTAGCACTGAGCCAGGACAGTTAAAGTGGACTCAATTTGCACCATTTCTGGCAGTCTGCAAAGGCCCCTAGACACTACAACCAACTAGCATTATGTGTAATAGCTCAAGGAGGGTGGCCAAGATAGTAAAAGGTCTGGAAGGCAAACTCTGAGGGATGTATGAGTGAGTTGGAGAAGAAAAGAGTAAGAGGGTCTTTAAATATCTGAAGAGCTGCTGCCTTTGAAAAGTGCCCAGAATGGCATTTGGCCCAAAGAGCTGTAGCCAAATTGTTAATTGGAGTTGGCTGTGGAGAACATACAACTAGATAACTACAACAGCTCCACTGGTTGCTGGTCAGTTTGTAGGCACAATTCAAAATGCTAGTTATGACCTACAAAGCCCGAGTTTCGGCTCTCTGAAGAACCATATGTCTCTGTATGAGACTGTAGGTGCATCTACACTGTAGGAATAATGTAGTTTGACACCACTTTAACTGTCATGGCACCATCCTACAGAATCCTGGAATGTGTAGTTTTGTGAGGCATCAGCACTCTTTGGCAGAGAAGGCTCAAGATCTTGTAAAACTACAAATCCCAGGATTCTGTAGGATGGTGCCATGACAGTTAAAGTGGTGTCACTGCATTATTTTGATAGTGTAAAGACACCTTCTTTGACCTTTGAGGAAGGTTCTTCTCTCAGTCTGACCGTCTTTCCAGATACTTTTATTGGGAACAAGGGAGAGGTCTTACTCTGTGGCTGCTATGGTTGTCAGGTTGAACATGGGACTCATAGGTAACAGCTTCTGGAGAAGGGAGCTGTAGTGTAAAGTTCCACTAGGTGTAACTATGTGTTCTCCCTCACTTTGTCCCATATTCAAGCTGGAAACCTTAGCGGCTACTTCCAGACTTTGCAACTCTCTCCCAGGGTAGGCTAGGATTACTCTATCCTTGCTGTCTGTTCTCAAACAAGTGAAAAAAAATCTGTTCTGACAGAATTCTAGAAGTTGACTACAACGGATCACTGAAATCTTCATGGCTGTGATCATGCCACTGCTGAGCAAGAAATTTTTTAGGAGATGATGCAATACCCATCAAATCCTTGGCTTTCATAAATTAAACTAATAGAAAAAGCTTTCTAGCCTTCATGGTCTGAAATTAAAACCTGAGATCATACAGTTTTTGTCGGCTTTGGATCAGAGATTCAGGGGTCAAGTAGCCGGGTCATATGTAACAATTGGTTAGTTTCCTATATGATTATCTAATTTTGACTATCATACATTTAACCTAATTCCAAGAACAATATGCATCCAATTCTCTCTCATGCAACAGAATAACATTGTGTCCTTCTGGGTTTGACAATTCATTCAGCCAGTGTGATCCTGTCCTCATCCATTCAACAAAAGCTCCTATTGTGTTAAATGGGAACTTTCTCCCAAGTAAATATGTATAGGTTTGCAGCTCGTTTCTCCCACTAACAAACTGATATCTAGTCTATTGGACAAAGAATATCTTATTGACTCTGTTTTTACTGAGATGCAGTCACTAGTTAGAACATTTTTCCTATGTTACTTTACAGACAAATTGCAGGCTAAATATTTAGGCCACTTCCTTTCTCCCAGCAGTGCTGTCCCACATTCAGAAAAAGTTACTACCAATATCTAGTTATAATGAACAGAGAGTGGAAAGCTTGTTTTGAAACAGCATATTATTGTCTATATTATATATGTGTTGTTGTTGTTGTTGTTGTTGTTTTGTTTTGTTTTTTGTAATAATCATTCTCAGATACAATAATTGAGTTCACTTTAACTGCCCTGACTCAGTGCTAGGGAACTCAATGGCTACTTGAAAATTCGTAGCATACGATGTTCTGTATTGAGAAATAAATATATTTAAGTGATTGCCAGACTGCCTTTTTTCTAAAAGATCAATAGACTTTTCTATTTCAGTAGTTGTTTGGTGACTGATGGTTTACCTGTAAAGGGTTTTCTGTTATATTATACTATTTTATCCTATGTTTGTAATGATTTTAATTCTACAGATAGTTTAATCTTGATTTTTGTATGCATATAGTGACCTTGATTTTACTTGATTGTCTTTTTAACTGTAAACCACTTTGAGTCCCAATCTTAGGGAAAAGGTGAAGTAAAACTAAAGTTTCTGATTAATGGATTGCATCAAATCAAAGGCTTATCTGGTTCAAAATTCTGTTCACACACAGTAGGCAGCCAAATGCCAATGAAAAACCAACAAGCAGGATGCAAAGGTAATAGTACCCTTCAATTCATATTCACTAGCAACTGGAACACAGAGGCATAGCTTCAAATATAGCACATGTACCAAGAGATATAATAATAATTGCTGTCATCTTTTTCATTCCACCTCTCAGTGTTAACAGTGCAACTTTATCCATATCTGCTAAGAAGTAGTAAGCCCCAGAGTATTCCCTGGGGCTTACACCCAGTAAGTGTGCTACTGTGCAGAACAGGCTTGGATTCAGAGGAAGGAGAAGTGAAGATAGGAGGAAGGAACATCAACAACCTAAGATATGTAGATGACACAATACTACTAGCAGAAACAAAGACCTGGAGCAATTACTGAAAAAGGTCAAGGAGGAAAATGCCAATGTTGGATTTATGCTGAACATCAACAAAACAAACAAAAATAACGGCCACAGAAGATCTACAAGAATTCATCCTAGACAATGAGATAATTGAAATAGCCAGAGTTCACATACCCTAGTTCAAATACTGAGCAAAATTGAGTCTGCAGTCAAGAAATCAGAAGAAGACTAGGACTGGGAAGGGCTGCTATGAGAGAACTGGACAAAATAATAAAATATAAAAACATAACTCTGAACACTAAAGTAAGGATCATCCAAGCCATTGTATTCCCTATCACCATGTATGGATGTGAGAGCTGGAAAATGAAAAGGCCGATAGGACAAAAATCAACTCATTTGAGATGTAGTGCTGAAGAAGAGTAGTGAGAATGCCAGTGATGGCCAAGAAGATAAATAAATGGGTCCTAGAACAGATCAAGCCTGAACTCTCCCTCAAAGCCAAAATGGCATTGAGTACGTCGTACTTTGGCCACATCATAATGAAAAAACAATCATTAGAGATGACAATCATGCTAGGAAAGGTGGAAGGCAGCAGAAAGAGAGGAAGAATGCATGCTAGGTGGATAGACTCAATCAGGGAGGACATGGGCCTGAACAGAAAGGGTCTTGGAGATGTCTCATTCATAGGGTCACCATTAGTCAAGGTTGACTTGAGGGCAGTTAACAACAACAAGTGTACTTAGGATTGTAGTTAGGCTACAGTCCTATTTACACTTACCAGAAATACATCTGATTGAATACAATAGGGCTTACTTCTGAGTAGACATCCATAGGATTGTATCTTCATTTCCATGTAGATGATTCCTGCTTGAGAGGCCCATATACAGTCAGATAGTAACAAATTCTCTCTGCATATGCAAACTGCTCCAGTCATCCCAACAGAGGAAGCAAAGCTTGGGTAAAGTTATTTGCTTAGGTTACAGTTCTCTGAATCCCCCATCTAGCAGGATCACTGGCTATACCAACTGGAGATTCTGGAATCTTTTTTTTTTTAACCTGATGGTTTTCTGTCAAGAAGGCCAAGAAAGACAGCCTGCACAGATGAAGAAACATTTGAAGCAATTTAGAAAAATCTGTAAATGTGTATGCTTCATCAAAAGTAAGTCTCATATACTCTGGTGTCATTGGTCCCAAGTAAGTGGTATCCCTTCTTGGGAGAAAAGTGAACTATAAATTCAATAAAATAAAATGGGTGTATAGGACTGCAGCCTTAATGTAACAATTCAAGAACTCACAGCAGGATTGAATGGTTAGGATCCCGCCTGCTCTTATTATGAATTCTTAAGGGCATTAAAATCATTTTATACACAAATGAGAAGGGCCTGACTCTATATTTCAAGTCAACTGCCAAAGTGGACTATCAGGTTCTAAGGGCTGGTTAAAGAAAATGGCTGTAACAACATTGCCAAAGTATTCACTTCTGATGGAACAATTTGAATCAGAGAGTAGCTGGCAGTCTGCCAAGATAATAAAATGTACTATATAGCTCAAAAATGTGTCAAAACAATCAAAGAAGGAAGACTGTCCTTTGAAGAGACCAGAAGATGCTTAAATAAGATGAATTCAGGGGTTTGCTAGCTCCTTTTTCAGAGGTCAGTGTAGAGTCAGCTTTGGGATGTGACTGATTATGACAGATGGTGAAATCCCCCAAAGATAATGAAAAATACCCTAAACACTCTAGGATTCCGGGAATTAATGTTAGTTTGGTGTCTGGAAATCATTGCCAAAAAGAACCTTGGGAAATGTCATGCAACTGCTAATGTATTACAGAGCAAGCAGCTGTTAAAAGAATAGCCAATAAATGGCCAGTTCAAAAATGCTCCAGGTAAACATCAAGAGGTGTAATCACAAAGAACAGTATCAGAGCCTTGTGTGGCACACAGCGCCTAGCATCCTGTTAATGACATATGCGTGCAAAAGCTGCCCCAGACATGCAGGGTGAATTTGCCACAAGGCATCAGAGCAATTTTGCTGGCAGCAGCAGCAGAATGTTGCATCAACAGCAACATTTTGCAGTTGTGCATTGTGCTTGAGCAACACACACTGCTCGTTGAGATTGCACATTATGGCACCAGTCATTGACATGTGTTGTGCAATGTTACAATTCTACATTGTGTAGTTCTAGCTTAATGTAACCCCCTGTGTGGATATTTACACTACACTGAGGGGACTGGAACTGCAGTCATGGTCTGCAACTCAGGGATAGTGCATTCCGCTTTCTCATTTCGATTACAGTACAACTAAAGACTTTTTGCTTTCACTGACATAACAGTAGTAACTTGGGAGGTCTAAGATTTGATAACAAGCCTATGCTTTCCTCTTCATGTGTACACAGAATGTGTGTAGGGGTGGGATGAAACCATACCAACTGTCTCTGCAACGGTTTGCTGGAATGTTTGCAGAAGGGTGCATACAGCTGCATGTTCAAAGATGCTCTTTTACAGATGTCTGCAAATGAACACACAGATGTGAAATGTCATTTTCAACCAAAATAGAAGAAGAAAGAAATATAGCTATATTTTACTAGAAACTAGGATGCAGTTTCACTGGACAAGTGGAATGTGAGGAAAGGCTTATGTAGTTCTCTCTGGGTATCTGCAACCTACTGAAAACGTGCCTGTTCATTTCCAATGGACTCAGCAAGTATATCTGGAAATAAAGTATATATTACAGAAATCCTTTACCTCCAGTGCAGAGCTGGAGAAAAGTTGTATGTATTTGGACTAGAACTATCACACAGCCACGCCAGCTGGAGGATTCTGGGAACTGTAGTCCAATAAGCAAAGTTTCCAAGTTCTACTCCAATGCAACCAATTGCCAAGCTTTCTGGCCCTCAAATAAGGGGCATTTCATTTCATCTGGCAACCCTAGGGACAATATGCAGACAGAGAGTTCTTAGTATTTCCCCTCTAGCAAATGTGGAGGGCCCACTGTATTAATAAACTTATATTTGTTTGTTCTTTTCATTACTGTGTCTGGATGTTCCTTTTAAGTTTTGATAAACTCACAGAATGCACCCACTAATTCATATAGGGATCACTTTGAGGCCCAAGTAACTAATCCAGGGAAGAATCTTAAGGGGCAAAGGGGCAAGGTGAGTAACAGGCACCCAAGAGTCTGGAACTACAGGGCCTGAAGTAGGGATCCATTAAAATCTCTGTTTTTGTCCCTCTTCAATTCCCCCTGCAATTCTAATCTTAATGGAAGAAAAGATTTATCGTTGTTGTTGGGTGCACCTTCAGGTCCGACTTATTCAGAGGATGTTTGCCATTGCCATCTTTTGAGGCTGAGAGAGTGAGACTTGCCCAGGATCACCCAATGGATTCCATGACTGAATGGGGAGTTGAACCCTGGTCTTCATAGTCCAGTGCACAAACCACTACATCGTGCTGGCTTTTATTTTCATTAGGTTTGGATAAATAAAACAAGGCAGAACGTATCAGTAGCCACCAAGTTCAGTCTGTACCTTATGATGAGCACATATAGCACTCTGTCCAGCACATATCCAATCATCATCATCATCATCCCCCCTAGTGACTTAAAGCATCTCCTGTTATGCCACATTCTTATTCCACTTAACATGTCATACTTCAGAAAGCATGAAGTACAATGTTCTGTACTTTCAAATGTCCTCTTAAACACCTCCTTCGTTCAAACGTCTACATTTCCGTCCCACATAGACTATTAATACAGTAGCAGGTTTCACTCTACATTCTGTGGCCACAATCCAACATAGTGTTAAGTGCACAGGGCCATTGATTGTGTTTTGGAGTGTGGCCTGTATGGGTGTGTTAAAAATGTAGATGTAAACATATTCCTTATAAATTAAAGCCTGTTTTTTATTTGTAATGCAGATGGGTGGGAACAGACCTGGGAATTGAATCAATCAAAGCCTGGAACAACTTTTCACAAGTTAAGACACTCCAAGGGGGGTTGCAGACTGCCAGAAATAGTGCAAATTGAGTCCACTTTTAGGGTTAGGGTTAGTGCTAGGGAATCATGGGAATTGTTTTTTTTTCCCTGAGTCATTAAGCCTTCTCTGTCAGAGAGCTCTGGTGCCACAAGAAACTACAGTTCCCATGATTCCCTAACCCTAACCCTAACCCTAAAAGTGGACTCAATTTGCACTATTTATAGCAGTCTGCAACCCCCCCCCCCCAAATGGCTTAAAAGAAAACTTTCGTTTACAATTCATTTATTCTGGCAGCACACCTCTCTTCCATGTCATCTACATTTTCTCATCCCCCCCCCCCAAACTGAAATCTCTAAACACTTATATAATTCTCAAATTAGTACTGTCGTCTGGTGATATTTTTCCCCTGCAGCTCTGCACAAATTCTGATACTTACAAGGATTTCTCTTGAGAAAAGGTGTACTGATTTTATTAGCACTACTATTTTAAGGTGCTAGCAAAATCTGCAGCATTATTTAAAAGTAATCAGTGAACACTGGAATCCTATGCATTCCTAAAGCTGCACTCCTATATCTATGGATCTAGGAATAATCCCTACTGAGCTCTATTGGTTTACTTCTAGGTAGACATGTATGGGGTTGCAGGGTTGAGAAACCAAAGAATTATACAATTTACGCAGAATGGGCACTAAGGCAAACTGGAGGTGGTGTGCAATTGGTTTAACTAGCATGGCTTTATGGGAAAAATAGCTTTGGGCAGATGCTGACAGTCCTATGTTGGAGAAAGTTGGGTTGATCATAAACTTATATTTCCATAAATGTGTGGTGTAGGAAAACTGATCAGAGTATTATTTCAGGAATGCAAGAACAGTAGCTACAGGAACTCTATGCTAATCTGTTCCTGGTTTACTACATTAAGCCACACAATCCCATGAGCAAAAATCTCCCAATCTTGATTTTGCTGTGTATCTCAGAATGCCATCAGTAATCTCCTCCCTCTCAAGTTCCACCTCACTCCACAGCAAGATCTTTATTTCTTAACAAGAAGTGGAATTTGGATTGGTTGGTCATTATTTTTGCATTTTGGGTTTTTTAAAGTATTTAAAAGTCTTTTATAGATTATAGATTATAACTATATACTAGTTGTTTATGTCAGTATTACCATTACATTTAGTGATACATGACAATCATGATTATGGGTAACATTAGTACAAAAACCATTACTACGTATATGGTGTTGTATGGGAAGAAGTCAATGTGGAGCAGTTGACACCATGAATTACCACACCAGGTGACACCAACCCTAGTGATGCCACTGAATACGGAACAGTTATCTAGACCTAGGGCCTTTGCAAACTGCTAGAAATAGTGCAAATTGAGTCCA
>CM034710.1:100044038-100056172 GCA_020142125.1 Phrynosoma platyrhinos
GTGGACTCAGTTTGCACTATTTCTGGCAGTCTGCAAAGGCCTTTAGTTATCCAGAACTGTTCCATATTTACAATCACCATATTGCCACAATATTTATTTTATTTATTTGGAGTATTTATACCCCATTCTTCAGCCAAAAAGGCTCTCAGAGCGGCTTACAGATAGTTAATTAGACATTTCCCTGCCTTCAGGCTTACAATCTAAAAAAAGATATGACACAAAAGGAGAAGAGAATGGCACTGGGGAAGGGGAATACTCTCTGTCTGAAGCCTGGACCATGGCAGATGGACTGGAAGGAGGGCCCTTCTTCTTACTCTGGCTAGGCCTGATGGAGCTGGCCTGCCTTCTCTCCCTCTGGGGCCAGATGATGGTGGAAGGGCCTTTTTCTTACTATACTAACACTTCCTCAACCTCCTTTATTGGGCATCAATTTAATGGGGAGAAGGAGGTCCATTTTTCTGGTGATTAGAGCATGGGTGAATAATATTTCCACAAGGCTTGGAGGGATCAGGGGAGACGACATAGGGCTGAAACAGATTGCCCTGAAGGGGCAGCTTGACACCATCCCTTTGATCGCTGGATCAGGGCTGCACACCGTGGCCCTGCTCTGGGGTTTTTAGGTGCAAAAGAAGTGGCAAAAAGCCAGGAAAAAGCTGCCCTTTCCACCACTGTGGCTTTTCTGTGCTCTTGCAGTGCATGGTGTCTAAACACCATGCCACTGGAGCACCGAAAAGCTGCCCACCATCTGGGTGGGCAGGTGGTGTGACACTGGTGGAGGTAGTGTCAGGGTGTGGGTCGTCCAAACGCCATGCCCTCACACCACCCCCAAGCCATCGTATACTGCCAGTCTGCATTTCACCTTAGTACAATATAATTCAGAGACACAGCCATGTTAATCTGGAATATCAGTATGCAAAGGGATGTTGTAGCACCTTTGAGACTAACTGAGCAAAAGAAATTGTAGCATAAGCTTTCCTTTAATTGGTCTACTTCCTCAGATGCATGGTCCACATGGGATGTAACTAAGATGTGCGTCACTGTGGCCAGATCAACTGTCTCCAGGAACAGATGCAGTTGATGCACCAGCTTTAAGTGCACAAAAATATTCCTGACCATTGCAGAAACCTGGACTTTCAGATTCAAGGCTGAGTTCAGGAGTTCACCCAAACTATGAACATAAATCTTTTGGGTGAGTGTAACACTATCTGGCAGAGACTAAATCCCTATCCCTTGATCTGTCTTTTGTTTGACCAGGCACCTCTGGATTAAAAGTAAGGGGCAGAGCAGTTGGCTTCTGTAGATTGTAGGGACTCTTCTTTCACTCCAGGCAGAAAATGGCTTGGGGCTGGCACTGAGTGTCCTAATTTTTAGAGGACACTCATCTCTTTGAAATGTTGGAAGTGGGAGGTCTTCAGTTTGAAGGCTTTCTCCATCTGAAGGACTGCCCAAGATTGATTTGAAGATCAAAGAGCCAAAAGTAGGGAGAGCTGGCAGGAGCCTTAAAGGAGCTTAAAAACAGAATGAACAGGGACACAGGTCATCTGTTCGTGCGCTTTTCATTTTGGTGTGTTGCATTATTACGTAAATAATTGCAACTATTTTAAAATGTGGATTGTGCGTATAAATTAGCAAATGCAATTTTTATTGAACTTCATGTCCTCTTTTGACTTCATGCATCTCTCCTCCTCTAGCAAGGTGTAAATGGCCATCTTAATCATGTGTAGTCATAGGACGTTATCACACGGGGTCTAAAGCAGTCCCATCCTGTCGCATCCCCGTCCCATTGCGCTTCCTTTCCCCGTGTCTTCACACGACGTCGCAGAGAAACCCTGCCCATCCCCGTCCCATTGCGCTTCCTTTCCCCGTGTCTTCACACGACGTCGCAGAGAAACCCCGCCCATCCCCGTTGCATCCCCATACCATTGCGCTTCCTTTCCCCGTGTCTTCACACGACGTCGCACCCATCCCCGTCCCATCCCCGTCCCATTGCGGCATCATCCGGCATCATCCCTGTTCTTTTGAATGCTGGTTTCTTTGGGAATTACATTTTGCCACAACCAGAATGATACCGGAATGATGCTGCTTTCTGTATGCCGGTAAGTTCTGTATTGAAAAGGAACCGCAATGGGACGGGGATGCGATGGGGATGGGACTGCTTTAGGCCCCGTGTGATAACGTCCAAAGTCTAGGCAGAAGGTACTTTTACTGATCTACCAGCTGTTCTCCCAGATTGTGGAATTAAAAGACCTTTTAATGGAGGTAATGTTTTTAATCTCTTTTAATTTTTTATTGTTTTAATTGTGTATTACATTGTTTGATCCTTCTGTTTTTAAATTAAAGTATAATTTAATTGTTTTCTTAATTTTTGTGTAAATAATTTTTTAAAAATTGTACCCTGTTTTCAGTTGTGGAGCCTATCAAGTTCCTTGATAACCTAATGGCTTACTCTAAACTTTCTTCACAAAGACATAACAACATGTCTAAGAAATTCAGTCATGTGAATATAACTATGTTTATATTTATATCTGGAAATTCACACACAAACACAATTCATCTAGCAAATCAGAGTGAACACAAAATTCAAAGAGTGAAATATATAAATACATCCCAGAAATTGGGTTTCCAGCAGCAGCTTTCTCATTTTAATCCTTTGGGTTGCACATTAAATATCTATATTTTGTTATATGTTGATTTAATATTAAACTAAAGTAAGCAAATATATACACAAAATCCTCATTATTTTGAAATATTACATTAATAGGAAATACAATTATTGAGATTGTCTGCAAATATATATATATATATCTTGGCCTAGAAAATATGAAAGCACTATGTTCAAAGGACATGGAAAATAAACTTCCTTTCTTTATAGCCCTCTTCCCATGGGATTTGGCATAAGACAGACTAGAAAATTTCTAAGAAATGTCAGGTTTTCTTTGCTGGCATTTTTTTTTCTTTACTTTGTTCTGAACAGAAACAACTTTGGCTCAAAAGGTAAATTTCACTGACTGTAGGTTTTACTAAATGTGAGTTTAGTTGTGCAAGCAAAGGGAAGTTGAGAGTGTACTAAATACGCCTACGTTTTACAACCCCTTTCTTTCTTCTTTCTTTTTTTGTTTCCCCCTCTCTCCCTCTTTTTGATAAGCACTTAAGAGAAACCTATTCACTGGAAGCTGCCAATTCTTTTATTTACAATAAAAAACAGATTGGGGTATCCTAGAGAAAATGTGTGTGGCAAATCAGGGTGAACTCAGTGGCCTGAATATTAAATGCAAGGGAGAAAAAAAATATATTATGAAGGGCTTGCTTGCAATTTCATTGCATTCTCTCTTTCTTTCTGAGACTGTCCTGAAGCCATTATCATAGCTGAATAGTTTGCATAATGGAAAACACAGTCACCTCAGATCTTCTTTTGCATGACAAACCCTTGATTAGAAAAATAATAGGATGGAAATGGAATTGGTGTTTACTATGGATGGATGGAGAAAGGAACCCAGCATTAAAAGCAAGAAGGGCAAGAGAAGGGAGAATACACTCAGCATCCTGGAGTATGATACAGACAGATGAGTGAGTCTTTTCAGTACAATACAAACTGTTTATAGTTTGAGTGGGGAAATTGATTTTATAAAACAGCAACCCCACAATGAAAATTCCTAACCCTTAAAAAAAGAAGCTTTATTCACAGATTTATAAAGTATGCCCCCCCCCTCTCTGGAGAAAGCAATTTGTGGACCATATTAGAATGGACTGACAATGAACTAGAGAAGAGGAGGGCTTATAATGAATCAGACATTGTCCATTGAGCCCTGTACTATGTAACCTGATAAGCAGCACAAAGGCTGCAGCCCAGCCATCTAGGATCTTGGTCTGCTTTCACACAAAGTGTTTAATCTGGAATCAATATGCCTTGTTTGCTCACTGGTTCAAAACAACAGGGACATTCATTGTTTTCCTAGTGATTCTCACATTTATGTTTATGGGCTTCCTTTTGCTTAAGAGAAAGTCCATTGATAGAGAACTTCAGTTTCCACAGGTACAGATGCCCTTAATGCTGCTCTTCTTACTTTTTGTAAGAGATGTAGGCTGGAAGTAACGATTGGAGTTACAAATCCATAGCGTTGAGTTATGCATTCAGGATTGGTTTGTATTCACAATTCCTACATATATAACACTGTAGGGAATATGTAGCCTTCATTTTAAAAAATCCCTCAACTGTGTTACTGGCCAGCAACCAAAGTGAGCGAAAGTAGAGTGACATTTCTCCTGCTTCCTGCAAGTGATCTCTGGTGTCAGGGAAATTATGAGCTTCTTCTTCTGACTGTCATGCTGGAGATTGCTTGCAGGAAGGAGGGGAAACATTTTTTTCTGTGTCTCATTTGACAGAAGAAACTCATGTTGCTTGTAGGAGCTGCTGCCCATCATGCCAGGATAAGGTAGGATGGTCCAGGGCCAACTAGGTAGTTACATAAGACTGTAGTCTTCGTATGTGCAACAGCATTCAGAGGAACTGAACCCATCCTAGACCACACATCCTGCATAGTTTTAACACCAAGGTTATCAATAGGTCACAGATTTAAATGAGTGTTGAACTATAACTCTGGAGACCAGAATTCAAATCCCAGCTTGACCATGTAAACTCAGTGGGTGATCTTGGCAAGTCACACTCTCTCAGCCTAAGAGGATGGCAATGGCAAACCCTATCTAAAGAAACTTGCCAAGAAGACCCCATGTTAGGGTCACCTTATGCTCACTATGAGTTGAAATGACTTGAAGGTACAAAACAACAATTGTCTGTTGGAAGATTTATGCATTGCATTTTCCTTTCCCTCCTTAGATGGACAGGGACTTCCCTCTCTCTATCTCATTGTATCTAAACATGTGACTTTAGTCACTCACTCTTGGAGGCTGTTTAACAGACTCTCTCTCAAGATTCTAAACAGTCTCCTCTCAGCATGCAAAGTAACAGTCTCCTCTGAGTGAGAGTAACAGTCTCTTCCTGCCATCTTTAAGATGGTGAGATTTTATCTCATTATCCAAACCATCACCAGTTAGGATAGGATTTAGTTTGTTATGAATTTATTTATTAAAGACTTTATTATTTGTTTTTAAACCACAAACTACATGTTTGTCATTTTTTAAAATTAGTCTTTATTCTTTAGGAAAACATATTTAGAATAAAACAGCTGGACTCACATCTCAAATTGCACCCCACATTGTCTGAACACATTAGATGACTTTGATACTTACAGGAAGCCCTGTGGTCTTTCTCCCATGAGGAAATAGAAGTTGAAGGACCAGAGCAGAGCCTGAGAAAGTTGCCTTTTTGAACTCTTCCTCCCATCACTTCCCAGTCAGCATGACTGGAGGATTCTGGAAGATGTCGTTCAAAAAGGGAACCTTCCCAAGCTCTGGGTCTGAGGCATCTATTGCTCAATTGGAGTAGGAGGAAAGAGATGGCACCTTGAGACAAGGTGTTAGTCTTAACTGCTCCACTGATAGGTAGGTGTTTCTCTTGATGAAACTGAGAGAGAAGGAGGAATGCTGAAGAGACAGAGATATGTAGATGCTCAGCAGGCATGACCTGTCTGAGAAATTACTGCCTGACCAAGGTTCTCCAATTTCCAGCTGACTTCAGGATGAGGAGGAAGAGTAGAGTTATCCCTGGGAGCCCACAGTTGAAGCATGAGATTAATTTAGTGGCCCTATGGACCCATACCTGCTAACTGTATTGATCTGGCAGAGACAATCCTGAATAATCCTCTATCACCTCACTTTTCAGCTGCTTTTTAAAATGCCCCCTTTCTCCCTTTGTTCTTAGCTTACTTCAGTTGCTGTAAACCAAGTTCAAAGTGAAGAAGCAATCTGCACTCAACTCAGTGGAGAGGAGAAGAGGGGCAGATTCTTCCCCGTCCCAGTAAGCTCACACAGTAAGCTGCAGCCTCTTGTGTATTCTTCCTTATTAATAACTTCTGCCATTTTGACCACACTCTGATGTTGTTTGGCCACATGATTTCATTTGTAAAATGGAGAAGCATTGATTGATATGTAACCCCTTGCAATTGTTTATGCTTTAATTTTGGTTGGAGAAGATCCAAATTAGGTGTTCAGAAGACCTTTTGTTGTTGTTGTTAAGTGCCCCCAAGTCAATCTCGATCCATGGTGACCCTGTGGATGAGACATCTCCAAGACCTCCTGTTCTCCACTGGTCTGCTTATTTCCTGCAAACTCATACCCATGACCTCCTTAATAGAGTCCATCCATCTAGCATGCTGCCATCCTCTCTTTCTATGTCCCTCCACTTTTCCTAACATTAATGTCTTTTCCAACGATTCATGCCTTCTCATGATGTGTCCAAAGTATGCTAGCCTAAGTTTTGTCATCTTGGCTTATAGAGATATCTCTGGCTTGATCTGCTCTAAGACCCATTTGTTTGTCTTTTTGGCTACCATTGGATCCTTAGCACTCTTCTCCAGCACCACATCTCAAATGAATTGATTTCTATCTTGTTTCTTAACTGTCCAGCTCTCACATCCATACATGTAAGGACCATAAAATCATACGACTGGAAGAGGCCCGCTAGCGGTCCTGCACTGCTGTTGTCTCTTTGTGTGGTACTCCTTTCTGTGGCAATCCATACCTCGGTTGCCTCAACCCACAGATTGTTAAAGTGACCAGAATGAAAGCACAGCTGTGGGTCCAGCCCAGGTGTTACATTTCAACCTTCTGTCCAGGTGGAATTCCAAAATGTCCTCCATTTGAACATGTCTGAGAAGCCCATTGAGTAACACCATGTTTGCTGTTCCCTTGGAGCAATTTATCTACTTGACAACATGTCCTCACTGCAAATAGAGGAATAGGATGGATCTTTCTAAAATTGCTGGGATCAGCAGCAGCAGCAGACAAAACTTGCCCCCAAGGCCCAGGGTACATTTGTTTCACAGAGGACAGCAAGCATGTTAAGCAAAGGGTTGCTTGAGGACACAAATGTTGAAAGGGTTCCCCCCCCTTAATTTCAGTACAATGGGCAAATGAAAGGAATAATTTAAATGTAGGTTCAGTTAAGGACTCTTGCTCAAAGGTCTGTAAGTATATTGCAAACCAAGAAGGCATTTTAACAAAGGTAAGTTCATCAGAAAATATGGTTGTGTACATAATAAAATATGCTATATGTAATATAGCTGTAAATAAACCATATGAAATGAATTTATATTTACAGTGAGTATCCTTGGATATCCTTGGTATTCATTGGAGGCAAAGGGCCTTTACAGACTGCCCGAAATAATGCAGCTTGAGTCCAGTTTAACTGTCCTGGCTTAGTGCTAGGGAATCATGGGAATTGCAGTTTTTTTCTGAGGCATTGAGCCTTCTCTGTCAGAGAGCTCTGGTATCACAATAAACTACAGTTCCCATGATTCCACAAGACAAGTCAGGGCAGTTAAAGTGAACTCAAGATGCATTATTTCTGGCAATCTGTAAAGGCCCAAAGTCTCCAAATCCTGTGCAGAAAAAGGATTTAAAACCCTGAAAAAATCCCCCCAAAGTGGGTTGATTTTCAGAAAATGAGCAATAATGCAACTTTAACCCAGACAGACAAGGTGACAAAATTCACTTCTTTTTACTTTCGGAAAATCCCGAATGTAAAAAGAAGCGCATTTTGTCACCTTTCTGTCTGGGTTAATGTTGTGTTATTGCTCATTAACCCCAGCATTGCTGAAAATCAACCAACTTTCTGTGTGGAATAATCTCAGACGTCATCTGAAAAACGATCTGTTTTTTGTGGATTTTCCCCCAGTTTAAATCCCATTTTTGCACAGGATCCCACAACATGTGATAAACTCCTAGGACTACACCTGCACAGCAGAAATTATCTGCACAGCAGATTATTTCTACCATGTGGATTTAGCCTAGGTCTGCAATGGCAGTTATTGTTCTGCTTTATTTTATTTTTGAAAAGGTAAAGTCAGGCACAGCATCTTGAGCAAACACAGCTGACATTTTCGAATCTCAGACATTCTCCTTCCCCACAAGGAATCTGACACAAGACACCTTTCAGATCGCTCTCCTCCTCTCTACCTTTCCCCCTTTTGCTTCTACACTGTCTGACCCAGGAAAAACAAACAAGCAAACAAAATCCCATAAGGGAAGGGAAGAAGTTCTGAGATCTGCTACATGGTTATTGTTACTAGGGAAACGACTTCCTTAGCATTCATGTGTTCAGCAACCAAGAACATGAAGAGAATGGCATAAAGGCGGAGGCAGACTCATCTGGCACAGATATTCCCAAACATGGGTCTGCTGCACTTTTACTTTTCCCGCAGCTTAAACTTTGCCCTTTTTGCATGTTTAATTCAATAAAGTGGAAAGTTGAACTATGGGAACTAAGAGTACAGTACTTGGGTGTTTGTGTGTAGATGGCTGTTTTCTTCTGGTTGAAAAAATAGTTATTGAGAAAGCTAAGATTATTATCGTTCCTTCCCCCTTGCTGGAATATTTAACATGAACTCTTGCCTTAACACTTCCAGTAACTACTTTGCTTTCATTCCATCCCATGCACTCCTTTTTCTTTTCTTTACTTCTTTTAATTTTGTTTGCAGCTTACATTGGGTACCATTTTCATGCTTCTGCATCCCTCCCGCTTCCCCACTGTTAGTTCTTGAATTTGTTTTCATTTATTTATTTCATTTTTATGCCCCCTTTCTCCCAGAAAGGGACCCAAGGCAGCTCACAAATAAAAACATTTTGAAAGACCTTACAAGAAAAGTTTTTAAAACATCAAATAAAAATAATATAAAATTGCATACATTAAAAATTTAATACACACCACATAGAACAAACACCCCATATAAAAGCCATATAAATGATTATGTATTTAAAGCCCACCCAAATAAAGCCATTTTGCTCACCATTTGTTCAACTTGCAGTATAACCTCATGCAAGTCTACTTCTTGTTGTTGTTGTGTGCTTTCAACTTGCTTCCAATGTATGGCAACCCTAAAGTGACCCTATCATGGGGTTTTCTTGGCAAGTTTCTTCAGAGGGGGTTTACCATTGCCTTCTTCTGAGGCTGAGAGCGTGCGATTTGCCCAAGGTCACTCAATGGGTTTCATGGCTGCTCTACATACATGTATGTAACATTGAGTTGAATAAATCTTACCCCCAGATAAGTAGTATAAGGTTAACATCTTAATGCCATTGGGCCATGCATGCACACACACTCTCTTCCTCAACTTCCAGTCTAGGCAATCCACAAAGATTGTGGTGAGGATAAAATAAAGGAATGGGGAAAGTACTGCAGTATGCACCTTGCACTTTAACTGCTATGGCTGCGTCCTGTGGAATTTGGGGATTTGTAGTTTGGGGGGGCATAAGAGCTCTCTGGCTGAGGATTCTAAATGCCCTTCCTTAAACTGCAAATCCCAGTATTCCACAAGAGGCAGCCATAGCAGTTAAAGTGGAATAATGCCATTAGAACAGTTTAGTTACTGTCCTAGGACTCTGGGAGACTAAGGTTCAAATCCCTACTCAGCCATGCAAAACCACTTGATGACCTTGGGCAAGTCACACTCTCTCAGCCTAAGAGGAAAGCAAGCTTGCCCAGAAAACTTCATGACAGGTGCTCCTTGGGGTTATTATGAGTCAGAAGTGATTTAAGCGCACACAAAGTCATCAATATCATCAAGGCCAACATCTCACCCCAAACAAAGTGCTCTGCATATACAGGGGGCCCTCGGTGCCTGCTGGAGTTTGGATGCTCAAGCCCCATTAAATACAATGGCATAGTAAAATGGGATCCCTTATATAAAATGGCAAAAACAAGGTTCGCTCTTTGGAATGTATATATTTTTAAAATATTTTCAATCTGTGGATGCTTGAATCCATTGATAAAAAAAAACATCTGTGGATATGGAGGGCTGACTGTATACCTGAATTATACTGCATCGATTAGAAGAGGTGGGAGTGGTAGTCTGGAGAAGCTGATGCATACATAAATAGGTTAGTCTTAGGGATTCTGTGCAATTCTTCTTTGTTTACGTTATGTAGAATTAAGGATTCAAAAATTGCAAGTTAAAAGTGTAGACAAACTGGGGATGGGACGGGGGAAGCATGCCAGATAAAACTCTCCTGTAAGTCAGGTACAGAAGCCCAGCAGTGTGAGAGCGCAAGCTACAGGAAACACCTCCTGTGGTTCCCCCCTCAAGCTGCAGTTTTGTCTAGAAAGAGCAAGGGCCAGCCACCTGCTTTGCCTGCGCTTTGAGACATGCTGGCTTCGAGCATGTGAGAAATGGAGGCGTTGTGCCATTTCCCCCTTCAAATGCATTCACATTTCCGCCAAAGCCTTGAAAAGACGCCCAGGTGCAATCTTAGAAGAACTGTCCTGCAAATGGAGAGTATCCAAAGATGCGTGCCACGGTTTTACAGAAAAAAAGCAGCATCTTTTGGTGAGGAGAATTAGCAGCGGAGAATGATGGCAAGAGTCAGACTTCATTGAAAATGACCTGGAATTGCCAGGGAAAAAAAAAATCACGTTTTGTACGATTTACTGTAGGCAGCTGTGTCTGAAATGAACAACTCCCTTTGGCAAGTAGATTATTTGAGGGGGAAAGCACTTTCTTGTTTAATTTTGTCCTCCCGGTTCAAAGATGTGTGTACATTGCTTCACAACTGGATACACTGCAGTTATCACCAGCTGAGCCTTAGAAGCAAACTTGTGTAACGCATATGCAACCCTCGGTTTGACCCTAGCATTAGGTACACTGCAGTAGTCACCTTAGGGAGTTTAGTTGCCCTTTGACCACCACAAAAGGACTGCAAATGATAAGTAATCAATGTATTATTATTGTCAATTGGGGAGGAATGAAAGGGGAAGCATGGACATTTCTACCTTAAAGTGGAAAAATAGTTTAGTTGGCCTGGAAAAAACTGTTGCTGGCATCCTATGAATGGTAAGTCTGACACACAACATTCACAAGTCACTTTTATTGTTGTCACAAAGGCTGGAATTCTGCTCTGAATGTGCAGGGACCATACTCCTTCCTAAATTCAACTTGAAAGGAGCAAATCCTTTCAAGTTGAACAACTTGCAAGTTGAACAACAACAACAATAGCCAATAATTTTTTATTTCTTTAGATTCCATATTTTTAATTGTTCCCAGTCCCAAGCCTTTGGATACAGTACAGGTTTAAGATAAAAATCCAAAACATACCCATCTTTTTATCAGTACTTTTGTCTATACAGTGTAACCTTGGTGTTCAATGGGGTTTGGTTCCAGGAGGCTTCGTGGATACCAAAATCCATGGGTGCTTTAAGTCCTATTAAATACAGTGGCTTAGTAAAATGGTGTCCCTTATGACAAAATCAAGGTTTGTTTTTTGCAATTTATATATTTTGGAATATTTCCAGTCTGTGGATACTTGAATCCATAGACAAAAAAAATCTGTGGATACAGAGGGCCAACTGTATATATTATATAATTATTAATATCAACATAGTTTGAATAATTTTAAGGTTTAACCTCTTCATATTGTATTAGTTTTGTCTGCTTCCTTTGAGGACAAGTGTCTGTAATATTTTTATTTTAATATTGTTTTAAGGGGAGGGAGGGAATGGGGTTTGGATATATTGTATTTTAACACTGTAAGCTGCCCCGATTGGTCTCAGAGGGGGTAGGATATAAATAAATTTTATTATTATTATTATTATTATTATTATTATTATTATTATTATTATTATTAAATAACCATGGCCACTTCTATGTTGTTAAAGAGTGAGGGTACATGTGTGGATGTCTAGCTATTTTCCCCATGGGGAGGCCAATGCCACAGCAATGAAAGAGAGAGCCAAGCAGTCCCCTCTTGCCTTGGCTGCGGTGTGGGACTTGGGGGAATTTTAGCATCAGCTCCAAAGGTAGTGCTGTCTAGTGGCTGGGCTACACAGCCTAGGAATCTTTATGCTGTGTATATAAAGGTCCCAGACAGACAGAGAACTCTAGAGGCAGATCCTCCGTGAAATATATTTTTATTTAAAAGAGGGAATCAGGACATATACTGCACATGCACACGCATGTATACACACCAAACTGGAAAAATAGAAATGTTAGATCAGGGGTCGGCAACCTACGGCCCGCAGGCCGGTT
>CM034710.1:100056272-100068654 GCA_020142125.1 Phrynosoma platyrhinos
TTGGTCATATAGTCTGATGACATTTCTGCCTGCTACAAGACTAACCTATGGAACAAAGAAAAGTCTGGGGTTTAAATAGACGTTTTGTGCTCAGGAGCAAAAGACCAAGGCATTGATTTGCCCAAATGGTCCTATACCTTTTGACATATATCTCTGTACTTTGAAGTCCAATCTTCCAAGAAAGGGAAGAGAAGGTGTGAAGTTCCGAGACAGGATGGCAAGATGGAGGGGGTTGTTTATGCCTTCCCATGCCAGATGCCATCTCCTTCATAATATAACTTTTCCATTTAACACCTCCTTATGTGTATGTGACTTGCTGCTTCGAAACTATGGTGGAGGCCTCCACATAGAAGGGCCATACAGGGGATACCCATTATTAGTTGATATCAAAGAGAAGAGGTGATTTTATGCCTGCAGTGGCTGTAATAGGTTGCACCACTCTCCTCATGAGGATGCCAGTGTGGTGAAGAAGAGGACGGAGAGCACCCTTTTGGTCACTCCCAGCAGCACCCCCTCACACTGGTTCTTGGTATGAAATCCAGTTCTTGGGATGAGACATTGCTGCAGTCTCAATGTATGCTCTCACACACCCTCGATATGTCTGTTGGTGTATGAGTGACTTTCTGTCACACACGAAGGAGATTGTCACATGGATAATGACGCGATTATCGCAACACAGTCTGATAATCTTTGCACAGTTGTGTGGTAGTGATGGGAGCATCCCAATATGCTCCCATCACTACCACACAACTGTGCAAAGATTATCAGACTGTGTTGCGATAATCGCATCATTATCCCATAAATAAAGAGAAATTCTCCTGCTACTTTTTATTCATGGGACTTTCCCATGAATAAAAAGTGGTGGTAGAGTTTCTCTTTATTCATGGGATAATGACGTGATTATCATTACGCTGTCTGATAATCTCAGCGCAATTGCATGATAGTGATGGGAGCATCCTGCTATGCTCCCCTCATTTTTGCCCATGTGAAAATCTAATTCTCATATACACCCAGTAATGCTTTTTTTCATAGGAATTATTCATATTGTGAAAACAATCCAGGATGAATCAGGGTCAAATCTCTGTTGTTCATGTGCATCTCGAATGCACCTGATTCAGTTGGGGGTGGGCTGCCAAAACCCCACTTAATCAGGGATAATCAATATTGGGTTTTACCACAAGTTGTTTTTAAAAAAAATCCGCATCATTGGTTGTGTGATTAACCAATGCAAATAGACCTGAATAGACCCGGGATAAAATGCTGCATATCAAAATAGGGGTTCTGAATGGATTCACATGATCAACTCCATCTTAATTCGAATCTTGCAGGTGTGAGCAGCCGAACTCACAGAGATGTGCATCAATATAGATATGTAGTTCCATAGTGTGAATAGCAAACCTGAACTGTGTGAGTGAGGTGATTCGCATCGTTGTGCTAAAAACAACATCTGAATGACCCTATACTCTCTCTCTCTTAGGTATGTTCATTCACATTCAATCTCCCACACAAATTCTCTCTGTGTGTGTCTCTGTCTTTCTCTCTCACACACTCTTCATCTTTATTTTCCATACTTGCATATGCACTTGTGTATATGTGCATATACACAAGAAGAGGAATGTTTCTGTCTGACTCTGTGTGAGAGAGAGTATGCGTGTGACTGAAAGAAAGAATGAAAGAGCATAGCTGAGTGTGTACATATCTCTAAGAATTGGTGCATGTGAGTGCAGCTATGTGTGAGACAGTATATGTTAAATTTACACATGTGTTAAGTACTGAATTGATTTAAATAAAACTCTTCCAATTTGGACGAAGTTATTACCTTATAAAATGTTAAAATGTGAATATACATGAATGCAGAAAGGAAAATACACACATTAAACAATTTTTTTTAAAAAAAATCATATACTATGTTGAGCAGGGGTGGGGAGTATGACATCCACATGTAGATGTAAAAGGGGTCACAAAGGTAAAAAGTTTGAGAAGCACTGAACTATTTCACTCATAACCCTGCTGGAGAGTCTCCTGAGAAAAGAGGTCCTTTCCATTATCTTGAGCAGAAAGCTTCTCCTCCAGATTAGGAACAATATCTATATGTACTAGCAGAGTCATTAGCAATCACTGCATTCATATTTATAAAACAAGCATTTGCGCTGTCTCTAATTTTCTGGTCTGGGACAGACTTTATTTCCATCTGCATTAGGACAAAAGAGGCAACTATGCTTTGGGAAAAGCTTGCTGCTATCACTGGGAAATACTTTCTACTATCCAAAGTAATGTTCCAATTGATGTAGGACTAACTTCTTCAGGGATGTGAGTCAGCAGACTTCACATCCCCTAAACGTTAAATGGCTGGCCTCTCAGGATTGAAGATATTTACATATTTGGTATATCTCAATTTAAATTGAAATTTACTCAAGTTATAGTTAATAGAAAAGCTTTTTTAAAAAGGACTTTAGGAAGTTCCTGTCACTTCAAAACAGGAACATATTCCTTGGCTCTTCAAAATGAGGGAGAGATGGATGGAAAATGAAGAGTAAAAGGAAACATGAACCTCAGACTACTGTCTGAAAGACTATTTATTAAAATACGTTGCCTGACATGCTATGAAAAATAACTTCCTTGAAGGCATATATAAATATAAGTAAATGCAGAATAAAGCAAACACTAATATCATACTTTCATATGTTGGTTCAAGACTTAATTGTAGTAGCTACTCTGATATAAATTCCACTTAAGTTAATCATGCCTAACTTAATTCCCATTGGTTTCCATGGGTCTTCTTTGACCAAATCTGGATCAAACTCAATGAAAAATAATGATGGCACTGAATTGAAAGAATCTGAAGTACAAAGTGAGCAAAGCAAAGAACATTATGTAAGAACTACCTTATTTTCCTGTGTATAAGACTACTTTTAAACCTGCAAAATCTATGGTTAAAGTGGGGGGGGTCATCTTATACGCCAGGTATAAGGATAAGGAGGATAGAGGTGCTAAAACTCTATATTTTGACAGGGAAAATGGGGGGTCGTCTTATACGCCAGAAAATACTGTACCTTAAAATGATATTAACATATTAGGGTAACATACAGAATTCTTTTCTAAAATGTGAGATAAAAAGCAGCCTTTAAAAATAATCACCCTTATCAAACCCAGATACACATATGTATAATACTAAAAAGGTCAATAATTCTGAACTTTTTTACTTGGTTTTAAATTAAAGTAATTCAATACCACCTCAATATTATTTCTCCCCTAACCAAAATGCTCATGGTAAACTTGAGATAGAAAGTGAAATCTGAGAAGCCTCTAAGGACAAATATTTGTACTAAAATGTGATTTGAATTAGCTTCTTGAATGCTGGGTAAATGCATGCTCTGGTCACAAGCAATAAATATAATTTCAAGGTACCCCAGAGGATTGTGCCATAAAACAGCTGGCTGTGAAATTGACCCCCAAAGGAAGCAACACTAGACCCTAAGTGGCAACCTTTCACAAGACGTTTTATCAAATTGATTGGAACACTGACCAGAATGTTATTAAATTCAACATGCATGAAAGTGTCCATTGAAAGAATGTCCAGCACAGACACATTTGTCTTCAAAAGAAGAAAACTCTCAAAAATGAGAGGACTGATAGCAGGAAACTTGAAAGGGAAAGTCATAAAGGTCAAATCCATCCAGAAAGCTGGATGATTCAAAATCACAGTAAGGTAAGTTCACGTAGATTGTGTCCTGCCGGTCAGGAAAGGTACTATCAAGTTAAAAGGGATGCCAGTGTGATTAATTAATAAAGAAGCTATCTGAGGTAAGTAGACTTCCTTCATGGAAAAAAATGAAGTCTTGTCTCCAAGTAAAGGTAAAGGTAGTCCCTTGACATGAATGTCTAGTCATAAGTGACTGTAGGGCAACCGACTTTGCTCATCTCCATTATTAAGCCAAAGAGCCAGTGTTGTCCAAGGACTACTCTGGTTGTCATGTGGCCAGCATGACTACACTGAACGCTGTTACCTTCCTACTGAAGTGGTACCTATTTACCTACTTGCTTTCAAACTGCTAGATTGGCAGAAGCTGGGACTAGTGACAGGAGCTCACCCCATCATGCAGCCCCTGGGCCTCAAACTGCCAACCTTCCAATCATCCAATCATCAAAATTGGCATCTTAACCTCTAAACCACTGCATCCCACTCATGTCTCCAAAGAAGAACAAAATTCCATGTACTAAAATCTGCAACCAGATCACAAAGGCTAAAAAAAATGAGCTACATATTGCATAGAAACATTAGATTAACAAAAAGTTTTACCAACCTTCTAAATCCTTTGAAGGGCCTAGTGGCACAGTAGTTAAATGCCTGTACTGCAGCCACTCACTCACAATCCATAAGATTGTTAGTTCAGTACCAGCCAGGGCTCAGGCTTGACTCAGGCTTGCATCTTTCTGAAGTGGCTAAGATGACTTGTTGGGACCATTAGTTTACACATTGTAAACTGCTTAGGGAGTGCTTAAGTGCACTGATGAGCAGTATAGAAATGTACTTGCTATTGCTATTGCTTTGAGAGTGTTAATGAGGGATCAGTGGGTGTAGTGGTTTGAGTGTTGGACAATAGCTCTGGGGATCAGGGTTCGATTCCCTGCTTGGCCATGGAAACCCACTTGGTGACCTTGGGCAAGGCACACACATTTAGTCCCAGAAAACCCTGTGATAGGGCCTTTGGGTCACCATAATATAGAAATTACTTGAAGGCACACAACAAAAAAACAACAACAATGGGCTCACGTGATTCAGTAGCTTTGACACAATCTTTCAAAAAATGCTGCTGAGTAAGGGAGAGGGCGCTTTCAGCAGGCACTAGTTGCAACCTACTGGGCGACCATGGGCAAATGACATTCTCTCAGACTCAGAGGAAGGCAAGAGCAAATTCACTCTGAACAAATTCTACCAAAAAAACCTGTGAAAGGGTTGCAATAAGTTAGAAATGACTCAAAGGCACACAACAACACAATAAATAACAGGAAAGAGAGAGTAGGAATGATGGGTCAGTTGTTAAATGAAGGGATGCAAGAACTGATATTCTGCAAGGACATGTATTAGGTCAGCACTTTAAAATTTTCTCATGAATGAGCTATAGTTAAGAATTACCAGTGAGGAGAACAAATTTGCTGATAGTCAAGCTAAATTATTGACTGTGGGGCCAGTGTGATGTAGTGGTTTGAGTCTTGGACTAGGATTCTGGAGGCCAAGGTTTGAATCCCTGTTCTGTCACAGAAAATCACTGAGTAAGTTTGGGCATGTCACATTTTCTCAGCCTCAGAAAAAGGCAAAGGCAACCCCCCTCTGAACAAATCTTGCCAAGAAAATCCTGTGATAAATTCTTCTTAGGGTCACCATAAGTGGAAATGATTTGAAGGACCATAACAACAGGCTGAAAATGTGATTGCAAGGAATTTCAAAATAATTTCTCCAAAATGGTTAAAAGTGCAGTAAAAATGGGAACTGTTGTATAATGTGGAAATCTAAAGTTTGGGAGCAAAACAACCATCTAATTTGATATATACCCTGATGTACACTGATGGGATCTGAGAAGACAGTGACCTTCCAGAAAATGGATAAGGGCAGGCGATGGATAACTAAATGACAATATTGACCCAGTATGCTGCAGCTTTTAATATATATATATAATTCAATGCTAAGAATAATTCAGAAAGGATTAAAAAGAAAACTGGTAATACTTTTCTACAAATCTATAGTGCAACACACTTAGGAGACTGTGGTTGCTTCATCATTTCTGGTAGTTATATGCCAGAGGATATGTTATTTAACTAGAAAAGCTGCAGAAAAGTGTGGTCAATACTGAAGCTTTTCAACTTAAGAAAAAAGTAATGGTGGGAGACATGATCAAGTGTTTACAACTCTGTGTGTTGTGTCGAAAATGAATATAGGCTAGTTTTTTATATTTGTTTGTTTTTTGGTAATCCTGGAAGCTAGCGTGGTTAAGTAGAATGGCAGGAGATTCAGGACAAAGAAAAGTACTTCTTTACACAGTTCACAATTTATTGAAGTGGGTACCACAAAATATGATGGCCACAAATGTAGATGTCTTTAATAACACATTAGACAAAATCATGGAAGATTAGGCTATCAGTGGCCACCAGTCAGAATGATACCTTGCGCAAGATCAGGGTCACATGCTTTCGAATATCAGCTGAAAATCCTGCCTGCAGTCTTCCTGTAGGAATCTGGTTAACCACTGTGGGAAACAGTGAGGAAACAAAGTTCATGTGCTCTGAGATGATCATCTGTTTATTCAGTATTTTTAAAATGTCCAATACGTTTCGGTCTCAATGAAAAAGGGCCTTCTTCAGGGACCTTCAAAATAAATACAGGTAATTGGAATTGAAAACAGTGGACTATAGACCATTGTTGAGAATGGGATGTGGGCTAAGTAGGTCTTTAATATGATCCAACAAGATTCTTGTCCAGCAAGATGATCCTAGAAGATTCTTGTCCTGAAACTTTTCACTACTTGGGCACATAGGGACTGCATCTTTATCCATCTATTCACCATCCATCCATCCATCCATCCATCCATCCATCCATCCATCCATCCATCCCATTGCCACAGTTCTAGTCTATTCTTAACACATTATAAGATGTGAAACCCATTTAGTTCCAGTACCTTCACTTTAATTAGTTTTTGTATTTTTAAAAACACTTCCTGCTTTTCCTTGGTTACAAAATTTGTTTCTTACAAATTTTCCTCATATCCCCCCTCCTTTCTTCAACGCCCTGCTTCCTCTCTCAACTGCCATCATTTCTATTCCTCCCTTCTCTCTCCATGGCTCTCAGACATCAAATCTTTCCCCCCTGTCCATGCCCTTATGTTTCCCCAAGGGTGCTCAGCAGGAAATGCAAGACAGCAGGCAGTTCCCAAATGGCCAGCTGGGCATCAACAGTCATCTCTTTTGGTGCTGTTAAAATGCAGACCTTGTTCACTCACCACTGATGCAAAAGACAGTCTGGATTCTGAAGAAGTATGTGCATAGCTATGATTTTTGTGAGATGATTCCTATCATGGAAACACAGACTTGATTGTGGAGAAACTAATTCCAAACATTGCTGACTTTGGCAATAATAAGCTCATTTGCTGTCTGGTCAAAATGGTTTGCTCCAATATTCAGAACTGCAGTTCAAAATATTAATAGTGGTTAATATACAGAACCCCTTTCTTTGGGTTGATTCTCCAGAAAAGACAAAAGAACTGAAGTGTAACTAAACAGAGTAACAGACATCCCATATTACCAATTCCTCACCCCTGAGACTCATAAAAATACATTCTGTAAGCTACTTCTTATAGACAGAATTTATCAATTACTCAAACAATAAAAGAGGGGAAAGAACTAAAAATGTGTATTAGCTGGAAAAGATACAAGCTGTACAAAGGCTACTTTGAGAATGTGGTAAAACAAGTTTCTAACTAAGCAATACATACAACCCAGAAACTCAGTTTGAGTAAGAACATTTATTTATATAGAATAGACAGTCCTCTGTGAAAATTGAATAGTTTCCACTCACAGTATAATAATTTTATTTTAATCAGACCCCCTTCTCTTGCCAAGTTAACGGTCCTTTGTTACACCAGTTCCCTATTAAGGACAGAAATAAAATTCAATGTTATTTGTTTCCTGGCTCAAAAAGAAAAAAGTTTTCCGATACTTAGAAAACATGGTTGGTAAAAACAAGACAGAGTCAAAAATTTTGCACAGTTCTACTATGGTATTCACACAGCCCAAAATGTTACAGGAAAATATTCTGCACAGATATATAATGTGACAGTTTTTTTTAATATATATGTGTATATATATATATATATATATATATTATTATTATTATTATTATTATTTTACAAACATATATGCTTCCAGAAGTCATGCCACAGTCACCATACAGTTGTAAAATTCTTAATTCACTAATTCATCTTACCAGTATTTTATATTAAATAAAATTCAAATTTGCTAATTTCTCCTCTTACTTCCCATGTTTCCCTGACACCAAGGCCTTTCTTTTCAATCTGTATATTACAGTATTAGTCATTTTCTTTCCTTTTTTTAATTTAAAAAATCCTTTCAATGAAGATTCCCCCCATTCAAATTCAAATTCTAAATCTCTTATCTTTGTTTCAACTCTTTATCCTTTAATTCTCTTAAAGGACTTGCTTTGTTATTGCCATCTTTTCTTGCAAAATTCTGTTATGGGGAGCCGCTGTTCCTCTGTTTTTTCTGTATCTTTTTCATTTAGTCAAGAGGTTAATTTGTCCATCTCTATCATATCAAATAGTTTTAAAAGCTGATCATCCATTGTAGATAATTCTTGCCTCTTCCATTTTTGAGCTAGTATTATTCTGGATGCTAAGATCATGTACAACAGAATTATCCACCATTTCCTTTCTATATGGGGAGGTATTAAGTTTAGCATATTTAATAAGTAAATTTCTGGTCATAATTTGAATTTGATTTCCAAAATGTCTTGTATTAAAATATGTACTTTCTTCCAAAAGGGTTTTGTCTGTGCAAAACCCATATTTTGTTTTGTAAAAAATGTCATTTCTAGAAGCAAAATTTTTGTATGTTTCTGGACTTCTGGTGTGAGAGGTTCCGTAGGAGGACATAGGTATGAGGAGCTTGTAACCTAAACCTCCATGGTAGCAGTACTTGAGAGAATGGGAATATGATTCAACCCATCCATAACCTCCCCAATAAGGTTTTTTTTTAGCAGAATAAGCTTGTTGGGGGTCTTTTTGGTGACCCACTGCCAAAGTATGGGGGATATTCCCCCAGTCGAATGGCCATGGGTTAGAGCTTGACTGAAGAGCAAGCACCACCTGCTACTGCAGCCACCAGAAATGGCAACCTGGAAGAGCTCCACACCTTACTACATCTTATCAAACGAAGATGCAGGAAGATTGCAGACATATTGGTGTTCACCTTATCTTTATTTTCTCGGGTTAATCCTCTATAATAAGAAAAAGGACTCTACGTCCATGAAACAAGAAGCAGGAAAGCGAGCAGTAAAATGAATCAAGATGGTCATAGACTTAAGGATAGAGAGGGAAGCCATAAATAACAAAAAGAAGCTGCAAAAAGCAGTAAAAGGCTGCTAAAAGGTTGTAAAAGACTGTATAGGACCGCAAGCCCACAAAAGCAGTTAAAAGTAATTAGAAAGGGGAAAAAATAATTAGAAAGGAGAGGGGGAAAAACTGACTTGGACTGTAAAAGGACCAGCGAAAGAGCATGGAACTACAAAGGAGAGGGGATAAGAGAAAAGCCGAGATACAATGAGGAGTAGGTGAATTGGAGAGATGGGTTGAAAGAGACACCAAGGTGGCAAGAAAAAGAGCAAAGAGAAAGAAAGAAAGAAAGAAAGAAAGAAAGAAAGAAAGAAAGAAAGCAGATAAGTAAAAGATTACTACAGAGATGGAATTGGAGACACAGAGCTTAGGAGAAAGAGAAAGAAAAGGACTAAAGAGCTGACAAAAGAGGTTGGAATACAAGATCGAAGAAAGGATTATCAAAAGGATAATTCCAGCTCTATATATTCAATAATTATACTAGAGAAAATGCAGAGAAGGAAAAGAATTAAAGAGATGGTAAAAGCGAGAAGAAATCTCATAAAAAAGAGACTCTAGAGACCTTAGAGTAGGGGTAGGCAACCTTTTTGAACCAGGGGCCGGGTTGCTGTCCTTCAGACAATTGGGGGGCTGAAGCAGCAAAAATAAATAAATAAATAAATAAATATAAATAAACATTTAAAAATTATTTTTAAAAAAAATAAAAAAATATCCATGCACACTCTCTCAGCCCCAGAAAAGCCATGGCAAAACCCCTGTGGAGGTTTTGCCAAGAAAACCCCAAGAACAAGTAATAACAACAATAATCAATATCATCATGGTGGGCGGTGGGGGGCAGTGGTGGCAGCGGTGGTGGCAGGACCGGCCTGGGGCTGGTCCAAAGGCCTCGGGGGGCTGCATCTGGCCCCCAGGCCTTAGGTTGCCTACCCCTGCCTTAGAGGGACTAATCCAACTACAAACATTAAGCAGAAAATTAATGGACACAAGAGAAATGTAACATAGAAGAAAAAGAGTAAAATAAGAATAAACTACTTTGTACCTGAGAAGGGCAAAAGGTTTAAAACAAGTGGGACTCAGCACTAGTTTAATCTGGAGAAATAATAATACCTAGATAAAATAACTTCTTTTATATCTTTCTTTATATATTTGTGCATCATAAAACTGGATATATATATATATATATATATATATATATATATATGTGTGTGTGTGTGTGTGTGTGCTTTATAAGATCAGTTTTCCCCACATATTACTATAGTTGGTTTAATTGTGAATAGCATATCATAAATTGAGCTTGATGAAACAATCAAAGAGTTAATACTGGAATTCAGTTAATTAATTTAGGGCCTGAACAGATTTCCAGAAATAATCCAGTTTGAGACTACTTTAACCACCCTGGTTCAGTGCTAGGGAATCATGGGAACTGTAGTTTATTGTGGCACCAGAGCTCTCTGACAGAGAAGGCTCAATGTCTCAGAAAAAAACTACAATTCCCTTGATTTCCTAGCATTGAGCCAGAACAGTTAAAGTGGTCTCAAGCTGGATTATTTCTGGCAGTTTGTTCAGGCCCTTAATTTGTGGAAGTGAGAAGATAGGAGTAAATACTTTCCTTCTTAAAACAGAAGAGATAAAAATTATTTGAGATTTGAATTTACCATTAAGAAAAAAAAAACATTTCTCATTATGGCTGTTCAATATTACTATTATATTGTGTGACAATCTCATAGTCTGATAATCTTCAATTTAAGTTTGCATTATTGCCTACTGTTATACAGTTTCTTAGTGTTAATATTAACTGTTCAGTGAGATACATTTGAGGTTTAATTGACTTTTGTATGATATTATTATATTATTTTACCATCATAATTATTGACTTATCTGAAAATGGCTACATCTAAAAGAGGCATGACCCAAACTCAACTCCAGATCCCAACCCAAAGAAGAGGCTCAGCTGAGGAAACGATGAGAATAATTGATCCAAACATGTTATTACTAGAAGAAGCCATCAAAATAAGACAAGAAATGAAAGAACTGAGGCAGGAAATGAAGGAAGAATTAAGAGAATCTAGCCAGGAAACAAGAGAGGAGATTAAAGAGACAAGAGCAGAAATAAGGAAAGATCTGAAAAAAGAACTAGACAACTTTGGAAAGAAAATGAGAAAAAAAAATGACACAGGACATATCAAAACCTCAAAATGAAGTAGAAAAAAGAAAAGAAAAGACCATCTTACTCAAGAAGACCTCAAAAGAAATGTCAAAACCAGACTCAACAACAGGCAAAGGACTGGACCAATGAATTAAGATACAAGGACAGATGTATAAAAATATGAAGAGTTCTGGAAAAGCCCAATGAAGAAAAATGAAATGCACAGATATATGATGGGGGACACCTGGCTGAATGAGACTATGTGTGAAAGGGATCTAGGAATCCAGGTGGACCACAAGTTGAACATGAGTCAACAGTGTGATGCAGCAGCTAAAAAGGCCAATGCAATTTTAGGCTGCATCAGTAGAGGTCCAGCACAGCCGCAGGGGTCCTCTGGGGTGCCATTTTGGATTCCAAAATGGCTCCTGGAGTCTCGTGCGATCTTTCCCACGATGGTAAAGGTCGCATGAGACTCTGGGGCTGTGAAAGGTGGTGGTAGCGGTGGTGGCAGCAGTGGCGGTGGTGGGCAGGACCAGGCAGGGGCCAGTCCGTAGACCTCTGCGGGCTTCACCCAGCCCATGGGCCTTAGGTTGCCGACCCCTGCTTTAAGAAGTATAAATCAACTAACTACAACTATCCAAGAATTCAGTGACTTATCTGGCCTAAAAATAGATTGAGATAAGACTTCAGTCTTATCAAAAATCTAACACCAACAGAAGAAGCAGAATTAAAAGGCAAAACAAGATTTAAACCAGATAGTAAGGTGAAATACCTGGGTATTGTTCTAACTAAGGGAAATATAGACCTATTCCAAAACAACTATGAGAAAACATGGAAACTGATAAAGGCAGATCTGGAAAGATGGACAAAATTACATTCATCCCTTTTAGGAAGAGCTGCCATTATCAAGATAAATATTCTTCCAAGATTTATCTTCCTTTTTCAAAATGTACCAGTGATAACTGACAAGAAGTGCTTTGAGAAATGGCAAAAAGAGTTATCTAAGTTTCTCTGGCAAGGGGAAAAAACAAGAATAAGGTGGAAAATCTTAACTGATGATAAAGAGAAGGGAGGCTGAGCTTTATCCAATCTTAAAATATATTACCATATTTTT
>CM034710.1:100068754-100081972 GCA_020142125.1 Phrynosoma platyrhinos
TGCGTCTTATATGCCGGAGCGTCTTATATGGCGAAAAATACAGTACTATTAATCTTGCTTAAACTGGCTGGAAGAATGGGTAAAGCTAGACAATGAAAGATGAAGGTAGCAATTAGAAGGTAGCAATCTAAAATATGGATTCCACACATATATGTAGTATAATGAACTAAAGGATGATAAAAATTTTGACCACCATTTCATAAGAAGATTGCTGTTAAAGGTATGGACAAAAATTAAAAATCAATTTTATAGAGAAATTCTAATGTGGATCTCTCTACAAAAAGCTTTTCTTTATAGAACTCAGAATAAAAATGGACCATAGGTAAAATATAAGGACACATTAATATTGGACAAAGACAATAAATGTATAATGAAATCTATAGATCAATTATGGAAAGGGAAAAAAAGCATTATTTGGTTTTTATACAACCATTTAACAGAGTGATTCAGAGTTGATAAAAAAAATCCAGGATTGGTGAAAGACAAAAGCAAATTAGACAAGATCTTTTTTGATAAGGAGGGAGGCCATATAGCCAAATTCTATAAACTTCTATAAAGAGAGATCTGGAACAAGAAACCATAAAGCACTTGATGATAAAATGGGCTCAAGATATCAGAAAGCCCATAGATTTAGAAATATGGGAAAAGTCATGGAAAGCTACCAACAACTTTACCTTATGCCAGAACTACAAAGAAAACTATTTTAAAATGATGCACCAGTGGTATATGTCCCCATCAAAGATAAATGCAATCTACAAAACAGGGAATATTAATTGTTGGAAGTGTCTAAAACCAGAAAAATATATTTGGTTTGTAGCATTAGCTTTCGTAGACTTTAGTCTACTTCTTCAAATGCTTATCCCCAGGTTGATGGATTTTCCACTTCTTCAACAAGTGCAAGCAATGGGCTGTCATTCCTTGGGACCTACGTGTGGGGACCCACATGGGTTCTCCTCATGCTGACTGTTTCTACAGTAGCCAACATTCCTTTTTAGTTTTCTTCAGTTAAATTCCTGCACTCCTGTCTGTCCCTGGCTTCCACTCCACCATAGACCTGAAGAAGTAGACTAAAGTCTATAAAAGCTAATGCTACAGACAGCTTTTTTTCCCCAGTTAGTCTCAAAGGTGCTACAAAATCTCTCTATATATTAATATTACAAATAAAAGTACCACTAGAGCCTCAAATTTTTCTGCTAAACATGACAGGTAAACTGGACACTAAGATCAAAAGAAAATACTCACATATTATATTATATATGGTCACCTCAGCTATACATCAAATATAGTATACAGTATACATCAAATATTAGAAAAAAACACAAATCTCATCTGAGAATGAATGGATAATACGATTAACGGAGGCTATGGATATAGACATTCTTACAGCTATTATGAGAGATAATTCAGTAAAAAGAAAATTGAAGAGGATTGGAGATGCCTAAAAATCTATGGAGAAAAAAAGAGGATGAAATTTGAATTAAGATGTTAAAAGAAAAGTCTTTGTAGATAAAATAAGAATAATCTACTTTAAAGAACTATACATTTTTTAGAAGAAAAAAGAAAAGAAAAAAGGAGAAAAAAGAAAACTTACTGCTTTACACATAGAAGGTATAGAATATAGGATTAAAATTAAGACATCTAAACAAAATTTACAATATAGATAGATTATTATACAATATATCACACAGGGTCTAATTCTTTGATCTTGCTAGAATCATGAGAAAATTAAGAATCAGTAGTAAAAAATGATGACCACAATCAATGAGGAAGTTATTCAGCAGAAGACTTGAAAGATTCATATTACAAGAAACATTTGTTTACTTTATGTAGTCTATTGTCATAGGTGTGTTTGTGTTGTTCAGTGATTTGTAGTACTTGTATTTGTATATGTTGTATATGTGGTAATGCCGTGATTTTTTTAGATTGTGTAATTTCATTTTAAAAATGTATGTTTCTGTGAAAAACATTTTCATACAAACCCCCCATATATATCTCTGTGCAAGAAAAAACTATTCAAACATTCTGTGTCCAAAAGCCTGTGCTGCAGGTATTGTAAAATTTCTGAGTGCACTACTACCATCTCTCCTTTTACCATTTAGCTGCTGTAGGCCATTCTGGTGGAGAGCAAGGGAAGCATCTGGCTGGGTCCTCATAGCCAGAGAGAGACCTGTGCCATCATCCACCAAGATCTACTGGGTATCCCAGATGTTTCAGTGGATAATGTTATCATTCTGCATCTGGCAATGGGGACAGTCCCCCAGTTCTCTACTAGCCACTCAATGGCCTTGGAGGAGGCTATCAAAGCAAAATAATGAGTCTGGGGAAGCCTTTAGACCTTGAAGAGGGAGGAAGACAATGCAAACCTTTACAATTACTACTCCCCCTAGGAGTAGACTTGTGTATGTCACTTACAGGGTGATGGCCTGTGTCTGGTTTTAAAAAAAAAACATTGAGGGGAGGTTGCACAAAAATGTGTTTTTTTTGCATCAAAACCACAGTTACTGTGCAAAATAAATAAATAAATCCTAGTTTCCAGAAACAAGTGGGGGGGGGCTTTGAACAAAATTGGCATTCTTTGTGCAAAAACCACCAGCTTTTCCCATGAAAATGTATGCATGCTTCTAAAAAGTGTTTCTTGTGTAGGAAATAAAAATGGGTTTTGCCCAAACCTCCACAATTTCAGCACAAGAAAATTTCTACAGGGAAATGTCTCCCAAAACATCTCAGAATGTGTCAATATGTGAAAACTTCAGAGAAACATTGATTTTCTCCTGCAGTGGAGAGAAAACTGCAGAAATTATTCATCCTTGCATATAAAGTCAAAGTAGTCAAAGATTTACCTGTAGATTGTAAATGTAAATGTAGATTGATTCTACATAGAGACAGGCATGTCAAATACTTTGGCAGAGATCCTGTTGATCTGCTGGTGGAGAATAATTCTCTGCCAGTACTACTTATGCTGGTGCTTGAGGACGTGGGTGTAGATGGAAAATGCTTCTTTATCCTCAGTGGCTCAAAAGTAGTTAGGGGCTCTGCCCCACTCAGCCACTGGCTGCTTCAAAAGCTGCAACTTCTTTCCTTGGTATGCAAGTCCAGACAGATACTGCAAGGAGAGCCTCCTTGTGAGCCTGGGGCAAAGATGTTGAGCAAGAAAGGTATGGATACCTCTGTGCAATGCTTTAAACAGTCATTATACTGAGATAACTGGGCAATGCCCCACATAAACCACCAACAGCATATGGCCCATTTATTAAATGTATTTCAAATACTTGACCTTGCACAAGATCTAGTTTTTTGTTACCTATAAGGTGTTAGTGTTGACCGAAAACATTTGCTGGCCCACAATGGGAATAAAGTAACCGGATACAAGAGATTGGATTGAATGAGGGCCACTTTATTGACCTGTTAACCTATTTCACTGTGTTAAACTCTGTGACAAGCAATAGGGGAGAGTAACTTGGTGAGGGAGCAATTGAGGCAAGGGATCTCCCCTCCTCAGCTTTTCCTGGAACCTCAAAAAGAACCCAGTACCTCCCTGACCAGCCTTGCAATGGAAGGCAAATCCAAGGAATCCCTCCCTACAAGTTGTGTTTTACTTAAAGTGAGGGCGCAGTCTGCAGGCCAGTGCTAAAGGTAGTAGCCTTCCCCATCTCCAGGCCATGTGACCTATAGAGGCAGTTCCAAAGGCCATCCCTTCACCAAAAAGGTGCCATAGGTGTTCACAAGATTACCATTCCTTTTCTCCCTCCACTACTTGCAAAGTCACTGCATATTTACAGACTCACCTTGAGCCAATTGCAAATGCCCAAGATAAAGTAGGGTAGGGGGAAAACTCAGTGGGAAAGAGGAAACAATCCTACCCAGCCCCAACACAACCAGTAATACCTGCACTGCACAAAGGTGGGTGAGTGGTCGATCACCGGATTCAAAGATGAAGAGGAGGAGCAGACAGAGCTTAATAAACCACCTCCTCATATTTAGCATCATGGTGATCTGTGCCTTGGCCTTTGCTCTGGTGTCCCTTCCCTTGGACCCAGCAAATTTGGTTCCTCCTTGCAGCGCTGTATGCCACAGTTCCAGAATAGGGACTGCTGTGTAACATAGGTTTTGATTGGGTCCCCCATCCTGCTAGGGCTAACACTTCATTAATTCCTGCCTTCAGCTTTCTCCCTCCACCCTGGTGCCACCTGAGATAAGTTACTATAGTCTGCTGGGCTTGTCCTAGTGTTGCCAAGGAGCAAATGTAGCATCATGGCTAATGGGCTATGCTGAGGTAAGACCAAGGCTTTGATTATCTATTAAGTTTACTTAATAGATTATTTATTTATTTATTATATTTATTATATTTATTTATATTATTATATTTATTTATATCCTGCCCTTCTCCCAGGACTGGGACTCAGGGTGGCTTACAACATTAAAAACAATACAATTAAAAACATACAAAAATAATACATTAAAACAGAATTAAACTACTACAATAAAATTCAAAAGAAGATAAAAATGTTTAAAATATATTAAAAATAATATAGCATCCCAGGCCATTCTTTAAAAGTTTTCTGTTTTGAATGTCTGTCTGCAAAGGAAGGTTTTCGCCTGTCAACGGAAGGCCATCAAGAAAGGGGCCATTCTGGTGTCTCTGGGTAGGGGGTTCCAGAGTCTAGGGGCAGCCACGGAAAAGGCCCTCTTTCGGGTCTCCACCAACCATGCTGGGTGGGTGGTGGGATGGAGAGAGGGGCCTCCCCTGAGGATCTCAGAGCCCCAGGTGGCTCATAGAGGGAGATACAGTCTGCTAAATATCCTGGACCTGAGCCATATATATTGGACAATTCACAATCTCTTAGCTGAATTTACTATTGGGAGAATACCATGTAGCATTGGGAAACACTGACAGGAAAAAAGATATATAAATATATTTAAATGACTGTGTCCACAACTGTTACTAGATAAGCAAAACTTGTAAAAATGAATTTGATTGGGAATATAGTAAGGATGAAGGAACAGAGGGATACCATTTTGAATCTTTATAGCATCCAATCTTTGTATGAATCTTATTGCAAAGAAGAATCTTTAGGAAGGAGAGTGATCTACCATGGTTAACTGGAAGGAAATATTGCCAGTGCCTTGCTATATGTTCACTTTAGACAAATGGGCTTGAACTCTTTTGTCTCTGGGGCTGCATCTACACTGTAGAATTAATGCAGTTTGACACCGTTTTAACTATCATGCCTCAATACTATGGAATTCTGGGATTTGTAGCTTGTTTTCTGCTGCTCCAGACTAGGACATGGAGCAATGGATTCCAGCTACATCAACTTTATTAGGAAGAACTTCCTAAGGGTAAGGGCAGTTCAACAATGGAACACACTCCCTTGGCAGTCTCCTTCTGAGTCTCCTTCTTCAGAAGTTTTTAAATAGAGGCTGGATGGCCATCTGTTGGGGGTGCTTTGTGTGTTTCTGCATTGCAGGGGGTTGTACTGGATGGCCCTTGAGGTCTTTTCCAACTCTACGATTCTATATGAGATATTTAGCCTTATGTCAGAGAGCTCTGATGCCACAACAAACTTCAAATCCCAAGATTCCATAGGATGGAGCCATGATCGTTAAAATCATGTAAAACTATATTAACTATATTCTGCAGTATAGATGATAGAGAAGGACACAATTAGAGGCTCCAGATTTCCACAGAAGGCTAGTATGGCCTACAGCGAGCAGTGCTACTCAAAGAAGTGGTCCATGCATCAGTGCTTGTTCCCAAACCATCAATCAATCAATCAAAAATATGGTGGAATGCAGGCTAGGAGATGTCCAGGCAACTATTCAGAGGTTGGGGGTAGACAGTCTTTCACTTTCCTGTTGCCTTATTGCTGGACAACAAGGAAAGAAGAAGGGAGAAGGTGACAGGCAGGAGATAAGGAGGAATTCAGTTTTTCTTCCAGCCTTCCAAAAAATTGGGCAGGATACTCAAGGTGCTGCTAGAAGATTCCAGACTGACACCTTGGTTGTTAGCCTATGAGGTCTTTCAAGGTTTCGTTTTGTTATTTAACATATACAAGGAACCTTTGGCAGAGTTTGTCCAAAGTTTGGGCATTCAGTACCACCAGTAAAATGATGACACTTAAATCTGTATCCTTTTCTTCTAAGGAAGTACAAGTTGCTTACTGTGGATCTTCAAGTGCTCATCTGCGCTCATGCAAATGGATTTTTGCACCTGCCCAGGGACACAATTGGAATGTTCCAGAGCTGAGTAGCTTGGTGGGAATCCCACCCCTCTATCTACCATGCATGTCCTAACCCACCAAAGCTATTGTCCTCTCAGTTTTGAAGTCCAGCATGGAAATATAACAGGGACTTGAAAGAAAAGGGAGGTAGGGTGAGTTGTGTGAAGACATAGACAGCCACTTGAAGAACCCCAAGGAACTGTGTTTCTTCTCCTTTAGGTCTGTGCCTCAAACAAATGGGTGACTGTAAAGGATGGTTTCATGTTCAAGTCCTGAAATACCATGGAATCGGATGCTACTCACTTGCCAACTCTCTTTAGTTTCCTCCAGGGTCTGAAAGCAAAGACTGAGACCATCCATTACTAATCTGTGTTTTCTTTTAACACCGATCACTTTGACATGAATGAAAAGAAAGAAACCCTAACTGTCAATTTTAATGTGCTAATATGAACATGAGTGCAATACAGTCCCAGACACGGATTAAGTTTGGAGAGCATGAGGAAAGGTTTCTCTTTGTGTCACAAAGTTTTGTGGCCCTCAGTACTAGTTGATGAAGAGAAATAAATGGCTGTCCTTCCCAAATGAAGACACGATGTTCATCTTTTGAAACGCTAACAAGAATATCAATACTGTATGCCACAAATAACCACGTCTCCCTCTGGAAATAGAACAGTGCTTAGGAATTGTATGCTCTACTTGCTCAGCAGCCACCTCTGGGAAAAATGATTGCGGGACTGTTAGCGTGCTCTTAGCTATTGTGCTTGACTCTCTCAGCATGACTCACTGCAGACAATATCTAACACTACTCACAAGGGAAATGAACAGTAAATACTAGGCCCTGGATTTTTTAAAAAAATAAATAAAAATCTTGTCAGTTGTTTCCTGATTTGTATCCTTTATCCTCCTCTCTCCTGTACACTATAAGCTTCTCAAAGCTAATGCCCATAACACCACCACCCACTGGTAGCAGCAGGCTGTTTTGCTGCTGTAGGGTTCACACTGCTCAGATTTACAATGATGGCCATTATTCTGAAAAGCTGTGCATTAACCTAGTGGCACAAGGTTGCTCAAACACCTTCCCTCTGGTTTTACTTTTCTCTGGGGAGCAGCAAAGCTATTAAAGCAAAACCTTCTTTGGCGGTAGCAGCCAGCCTGACTAGGGGACTGGGAAAGGAATAATAGCAAGGAAGCAACTTGAAACATTTACCCAACTTGCAGGTGCTGTCAAGAATGTTGGTTGTTTTGTTTTTTCCAGACTCCTTGATAGCACTGTGATTAATATCACAAATAAGTTTGCTTTAGACACAGGCTCTGAATTGGACTGTTTGTTCTACAGCCCTGGAAATAATGCAACACTAGAGGTTTGAACAGACAAGTTCTCAGTCATACCCTCTCAATTTAAGATGGTGCCAGTTCAAATCCAATAAGAATGAATGAACTGCAATATTAGACAGAAATGTGTGCATTTAAACTAAATTTTTGAATAAAGTTAACTTAAGGAATAAAAAACTTAAGCATAGTGCCTCTATCCCTTATTACAGTCTCTTCAGATTAAAATCCTGAATTTTTAAAATTCTGAATTTCAAATGTTTGAATAATTTGACAAATGCATATAAAACACCAAGGGGCATAGAAATCTTGTTACACTTTATTAAATATCATATTACATGAAAACAGTTAATACCTGACAAACCATTACATCTTTCATAATACAGACAAATTACATGTTGAAAACATACAATGTAACATTTATTTAACCATACTGCTTACTTAAGCTGTCATTCTAAAGTATGTGCCTATATGTATGTATACATATTTAATATTAACATTGTTTGAGTACCAAACCCCTATTAAAAAGAGCACCTTTTGTGCCTCATATAAAGAACCCCAGGAAGGGATGGTTTTGTATGTAGCACTGCAGAAGTGCAGCTTTTTGAGGAGCAGGATTTCAGAATTCTTAGTGCATCTTTTCAGTTTTTGCTTTTCAGAATATTGCAAGGCAACAACATATATAATTACCTTCACATCTTTATGTCAAGTGAGAAGGCTATGGTTATGGTCAACAACAGAACATAATTCTATTTATATGGTATCCAAAGTCTGTGCCAATCTGTACAGTCAAAATGCCAGTTATCACATTAGGTTATAAAATCAGTAATATTATTGGCTTATATGGGACACAGCCACAGTCTCCACATGCTCAATTGTATGTGCGCATTAAAAAAAAATCACACTCAAATCTATTGCCTTCACTGCTGAGATGGCTGAGCTGTGTCCTTAGTTAAACCAAAATGAATAGGAAATGTCTGTGCAAATCTCCTCCATGCATCAAAAGGAAGACTGGTTGCTAAGTCTCTCTAGCCACTGTGTGCTATTTCATGTGGATTTCATGTGCTATCTAACCACCCTAGTCTTAAAATGATCTTGTGGATATTATGTCATAAAAAAATGTCAATGCTATTACAAGATCCACATTTAACATGTTTGGAAGAGTTGCTCTGAAGCAATCAACAAGTGGATGAAACAAATGTCTACCATCTTCTGATTGATCATGTTCCCTTAGGTCACAACAACAGTCTTTAAATCTGTTACTATCTCTCCATTCCTCATATAGGTTATCTGTTTTAGGTTCTGACAACTCTTCTCTCTCTTTGCAGAACCTATGGCCCCCCAGATGCTGGACTCCATAGGAGAATGTGTAGATAGTGTCCAACATCTGGAAGGCAAGATTTTCTCATTTTACAGCATCAGAATTATCTCTCCTCTTCTCACAGGTAAGCCTAGTAAAATAAGCATCATATTTAAGAAAACTATGGGGCAGAAAACTATCACATCTGCTACCAATCATATAGACTCAATCCATGCATTATCAAGGCAGCATAGTTATTCATTTTTCCACCAAGTTCCAACTGCTTGCTTTTTTGCTGCTGTGGTAGAGTTCAAAGAACAGGATCATGTGATATCACATAGATAATATTTATGCCTACTGATATGGGTCCAGTAAGATTTCAGGTAATTATTCAAATCTTACTATAATGGCATGACATCCAGACATGGGAAAGCAGCAGCCATATTACTGCAATAATACATGGATCAAGCCACTGTTGTTGATATATATACATGGGAAATTATGAATATTAATTGTTCCATTTCAAATATCCAGAATAAGAAGAGGATTCAATCAAGACTTTGTGCTCATTATAATCCTGAAAAAGTCAGAACAGCTTAGGCATTACATAACATGGGGAAAAGAAAAAGAGCAAATGGCAAATATAGCTACTTAAAAAATCTTTGTAGAATCCAAAGTTCAACATTCCCATCTCCTGCTGCAGCCAAATATTCAAGGTTCAGTTGCAGAGAGACCTCACACAGCAGATGATGCAGATAGTTGCAATATAAAAATCTCTTGTTATGTAGTATGCATATCCTGAATTGCAATTCCAGGATAGAGTTCAGGGAATTCATAGTTTTGTATGAGTGACTCTTAAGTGAATCATCGGAAGGGTTAAATGGCTGTGTAGGGAACTGGGCAACTCTCCAAATTTATTGTTCTTTGGGATTCAATTAGGCTGTTGTTAGATACTCCAAGATAAATATTGTGTAGGTTGGGATATTAAAAATGGTTCCCACACAATAATTTATATATATATATATAAAAAAACATACAAAGGATTCTTCTGGAATATCAGCATGTTAAAAAAACAACCCCCAAATCATCCAGAAACCTTCAAATATAGGATTCTTCTTCTCATGCATGTTTTTGAAATAATTTCTAAGAAGGGATAAAATAGAGGATGACACTAAAATGTAAATCTACATCAGTTCTACTGGAGAGATGTGGAGAAAGTGTTGCATTCTGGTCATGGATCTTTCTTCAATAAGGTGTAAATTTTAAATTTTCATACACCTTTTTATGCATGTAATCCATCCTCCATGGAAAATCATTCCAAAAACCCTTATCATCTGATGAACTCTAAAGTTTCCATTGCTTTTGTTTTGCTCTCTACAGGAAGCTTCCTTTGCAATGCCAACCACTTTGCATAATACAGGATTGTAGTCATGCAGAGTGACTTAGTGGTCCCAGAAGCAATAGAAGATAGGGAGCAAGGGATGTTTTTGATTTCTAAATGTAGAGGCCTGCAATGGAAATAACTGCTATAACTATTTGGCTGGTGTGTGGAAGATGACAATAGGATTTCTTGCCACCCTCTCCTTCCCCTGTACCCAACACAAGACCCCTGGATAAAGAAAAGTATGATATGTTTAGGGCAATGTTATTAATGAGAAAATGATATGTTTAGAGCAAAAATTGACTCTCAGACTTTAAGAGGTCCTAAGCGTGATATTATTGACCACATAGCCAATGGCAGCAATGGCTTTTTTTTTAAAAAAAAGAAGAATGTTGAAAACATACATGCACATACACTCATAAAATCTAAGAAAACATCCTTAACTTTTATTTATTGTAGATGGTAAGGTGCTAGGCATTTAGCTGAGCGAAGGGAACACTTCAGTGAACTTACTCTTTACATAAGTTTACATAAAGCCATCAGATGCTTCAGTAAGGAATGTAATTGCTTCCCTCACTCCTTAACCCGCCAAAGTAAGAGAATGACGGGATCTACCTAATTTTCTTAATTGAAAGTTTTGTTATATTCTCAAAGATTCCCAACATTTTGCAAGCATTGAGATTTTTTTTTTAAAAAAAGGGACCCTCATACTGAAATATTCAACCGAATGTTTGACCTAACTTGATGAAGATCACAAAAAAAAAAGGGGGGGGGGAAGGTTGAGCATGACTAAATCATAGTTAAGGCATTTGTGTTATTTTCAAAATGATCAATTGAATGTTGTATGTCTTTATTTCTCCAGTTAGAGAAAATTAATTTGAGATAAGTTTTATAAGTACTTAGGTGGTAGAACTATCCTTGGTAGCATAGAAATAGCCACTACGATTTTTGTACTCAAAATAAAATCACATCTTTTTCATTTTATGCTAAAAATGAAAAAAAAAAAGATTTGATTCTTGTTGTTTTGGCAAAATCAAGTTATTAACCAAGTCCAAGCAACAAAAAGTCATTGGTATAAGAAAATAATATAAAATATGTAATATATTCTTGTTCACTCCTTGCTTTATCTAACAAAGCATCAGATGTCCTACAAAACAAATGTGTTTTTAGGCAGCAGATATACTAGGGACTGAGGCAAAGTAGCTCTATGTTGAATAAAATGACTGAGAAATCCCACGCAAGCATGTCTTTCTCATTTGTTTGTTTATTTAAATTTGCTCCATTTCTTATCTCCTAGAATTCACGTGTTATTAACCATGTTAGGAATGGTATGGTATGTCACAAGCAAAACCAAAACCACAATCCTTAAAGATTCCCATAGTCTCCCACCTCCTGAAGAGAATAGGCATCTCTTCTTCATTCACAGTTGCATTTAAACTTCTGAACAGTTCTTGGGGAAAGGCATATGTGAAGGTTCAGTGGCATTTTCGAATCATATCCAAACTGGTTAGAAAAATAACTGGAAAGATGCTTTGGTCTGGAAGAGCAAATATTTGGAATTTGGATGACTATTCAAAACTAGGGGTTTTTCTCTTTCAAAATGGCTCATTCAGCAACTAAAGTTTCTACACCATAGTGCTTTTCCTAATGTAAACTCATTTCTCCTTAGAAGATATTTGTTGAACTAAGCTACATGAAAAAGTAAAAAAATGGAACCACAAAACAGCAAGGAACCCCTTTTCTTAAAAGGGTCTAGAATATTTGAAGTAACTCAATAATACCATTTATATATATTTCACCACAAGATGTCTGTTTTGAAATCTGCCAAGTCATACTGCATAGGCAGAGTACCCAAACTGAGCCTTTCTAACCAAGGTGCACTTATTGCCATGGAACAGGATATATCCTAAAAGTTATAAATGGGCATTGTTTGACAATACTAGTTGTGTTGCAACCAATCTGCCAGCTCTGCTTTATTTTAAAATATACTTCTGATGAACTCAGCAATGTATGGAACCTCTCAATGAACACACAAGTTGTTTTATGCCCTGACTGGCTTTTATCTACAAACGTTACCGAGAAAGTGTGAACACCAAACATGTTGTCTTAATGTATTTAAGTCACTGCTGGTAAAACTAAGCATAAAAATTTCACAAGGGTGTTGTGCTGTAATGGGAGAACTAAACAAACAAACACAAAAGGCTGAAAAAAAGAACATGCCACATCAGAAAGCAAAAAGCCTAATCTTCACAGAGGTCTCCAAACTCACGAAGTATCAAAATGCGTGCAATGTTTTAAATAAACGAAGAGGAGAAGGGGAACAAGATTTTGCCAGCATCATTTTTTCTTGTGACTGAAATCCACCACTGAGAAAGGAAACAGGACCATGGTCTTCATAGTGTTGACTCTCTCATTTAAGTTGTGTTTCTCTCCTCTAGCCTGGTGATCTTAATTCCTATAAGGAAACAACAGAAGTTACAGTAAGGCTTAGAATCAGAAATGCTCTGGAATGGTAGTAGAACATCATTCTTATTCTTTCGGTTCAACTTAACCAAAGTAAGCAAACTTAAAACATATATTTAGTCATAAAAAAAGGATAGACAACATCATTTTTGCCATTTGGTGTCACATCAGATGTTCAAAATGGGTGATTCTGCAATTTGCAGTGAAACAGAAGTGGTTGTGTGTAGTATTTGAACATTCTTAAAGAAATGTTGCACTTGGTAATTTATGATTTCATGAGTATCAGTTCTGCCCAGCATAATCCTTACATGCTTGCATTTAATTTTTTCAAAGACCTCCTCCTCAATATTTCCTGCATTCTTGCATTTCATAGCCCTAGTAAACAGTAAGGAAAATATCAAATCCCAGTAGCAATGAAACAGTCTATAAGCACCTAGAAAGGAATGCTGAGATCACTAAAAGTCAAAATGGGTTTCTCAAAAAGAAGTCATGCCAGACTAATCTTATCTTTTTTTTTTTTTTTT
>CM034710.1:100114697-100125960 GCA_020142125.1 Phrynosoma platyrhinos
TAGAACTCTGTGTTTAAAACTAGAATATTTGTTTAAGGATTAAAATAAAACTGAACAGTAAGAATCTACAATGAAAAACACTCTGGCCATTAAGAAGTATCACAGCTTAAGTAAATGGAAGCAAAAATTAGACAGCTGTATGACATCTTCAAGACCTTGGACTGCAGGTAGAAGCTACTACAATCTAGTCATGTTATTGCTATATTGGACTGAATTGGATTGGACTGTACTGAAATGGCCTAGTTCATAGTGCTGGCTCATTTTCTATATTAAAACAGTTGTTAACACATAGAGACACTATTCAGACATGTAGGCTCAGTGTTTAGTTTTCCGTCTTTATATTTTTTTGTAGTTTTCCAAAATGTCTTTCCTTTCAGAAGGTAACTTATGAGCCATTTATATTCTGAACTTGAGCCAGCTGCAAGGAAATTTTGTTAAAGTTAAATTTGTTAATACTTAGCGAGTGATGGATAAGCTCCCCATAACTTATGTCCAAGGGTCTGCAGTGATGTGTGGCAATTGCAGTAAAACATTTTCCAGGCTGCAGCCTCTTTCTGCCTCCCAATGCAAATCAGTAAAGTGACCTCATTTCATTGGATTATAGGAACAAGGGTCTGTATATAGTTTTGTTTTTATTGTTTTAATGTCTTAGTATTTTAATTGTTTTAATATGTACTATTTTAGCACTTTTAGCACCTGATACAGTGGTTTGTTGTTTTTCTTGGATTACTATTTGCAGATGCAGTCATGGCAGAAACAAATTATTTTTTTTCACTGCTTGAATTGTTGTGGAGCAAGTACCCTTTAGCCTATATAATGTCACTGTAGTGACCATCTCACTGATTTCATCACTTCCAGCTGCCTATAAAACCAGGAGATTGATTTAGCTCCATTCTGCAAGAGGGTACACTGAGGAGCAACTGGATTCATTGTCCTGGTCATTTCCTTATTACAGAGGTCAGCCAGGATTTGAAAGAATCCCCTGTTAAGGAAATAGGAAAATCTCCAACAGTTGTCAGAATTATCTGAATCTGTATGATTACCCTGTTACAACAACTTCACTGGCTACTGAGCACTTCCAGAGACAATTTAAAGCGTTTGTTATGACCTTGTTGTGGTGGTGTACCTTCAAGTCATTTCCAACTTATGACAACCTTAGGCTGAACCTATATTCTCAGCAAAATTTGGTCAGAGAGGGTTTGCCTTTGTCTCCTTCTGAGGCTGAGAGATTGTGACTTGTGTAAGGTCACCCAGTGACTCAGTAGGTTTCCATGGCTGGGCGGAGATTTGAACCATGGTCTCCAGAGTCATAGTCCAGTGCCAAAATTGCTATATCACACTGGTATATATATATATGGCTTATATTCTTTTACCTCCCTATATACACCTGCACATGTTTTAAGATCTCTCAGTTTCATCACTGTCACAGGCAATGATCTCCATCACTTTCTCTCTTTCTTCTTGCCATCATTCCTACTTTGCTTCTTGCCACCACGTTTTATATTTTTGTCCACCACCTTTTAGTTATACAATTATAGTAAGATAGGTACACAGAAGGGTGGGCTTATGAGATAATTTCAGTTTATTATTGAAGTGTAGCACTATGTGAGTAGCATTAAAGAATTGCAAAGGGATTCACTAAAGTTCACCCAAACAATATATCATAATGACTGTTACACAATAATATACAATGGAAATAAATCCAGACTATAATCTTCAGAAAGGGAGAAGTAATTGAAGAGAGTTCTAATTCAACTTCACCCACTTCCAGAAAAACTCCAAACACTTTTCATACAGGCCTGGACAAGTGGGCCATTCTGGAAGGCCTCTGGGTGCTTGAAGGCCTTGGACTTCTACTGAGCAAACAAATCACTCTCCATCATTCCATTCCAAGGACTTAACTGTTATTCTGCTTCCCTATCTTAACTATCTGATCTTAATTTCAGAAAGTTCTTTTCCTGCTCCCTGCTGTCTTTTCAAAGAAATCACACAGATTAGCCTGTATAACAACAAGAACCATGTGACACATGTCCCCCAATTCTAATATTTCATCTCACAGGCTGCAATCCTTCCTGTTTTATTGAATGTGACACAGAGAAAGGCACCTAACCTAATGAATTCTAGCAACCTAGCTCACTAAAGCATTTTTTAAAAAATTCCAGTGTTAATTGGGGGATCTAGAAAGTTAAGGGAAATATCTGGTGTGTGTGTGTGTGTGTGTAAATTAGTGAATTAATAACTTAATGAGTAAATTGCAAACTCTGGTTTCTCATTTGAGAAACAGTGGCCTTGTTCATTTTTGGTCTTCTGTGAAATCAAAATAACTTATAATGGGTCATATTCTACAGTTTCTGCTTTTCTAAGAAACACACCATCCCTTCTCTCTCTTTACCTTTATTCTGCCTAGTTTTTCTAAAGGTTACCAAGGAGGAGGCCAGTAATAAGAAATACACAGAAAGGAGGTTTTGAAAATGCAAGGGGGGAAAAGTTAAAGAACACTGGAATGAATGCTTCACTTGTTGGCTATTACCACAATTACCATACCTTAGAAAATATGCAGGGAATAGTTAATTATGACTAAATTAGCTCTTTTTAAAGTCCATGGCAGGCCCCAAGATCCAACTGTCACTACTGTGAAACGTATTGAATTGGAAGGCTGGTATCCCTGTCAGCCAGTAGGATGGTCTGCCTGAATGAAACAGACAGTGAAAAGATATCTGGTTTAGAGTAGCCTCAGACAAGGGAAACACGTACAGCATTTGCATACTTTTCCTGCAAAAGGGTTTAATCCGAAGAAAAGAGGAGATTTCTGTATTGTCAACCAAGGCTTTGTTCAGGATGAAGAGTAGAAGGAAATCTGATGAAGGGGGTCTTTCTGAAAGCTTTGCTCTCAGCATTGAGGTTGTCCTAGCAAAGTTGTATATTTGCAGATTGTTTACATACTATTGTCTGCTTTAAAGTCTTCTATATTCAAAAGGCTCAAAGTATTCTGTTCTCATTGCACAGAAAACAGGGGCTTTGTGTGGTAAAAATGACTTGCACTCCAAAACTGAAACAAGTTGCTTTCTACTATGTATGCAAAACACCCTTATTCTCATCAAAATCAAAACAACACAAAATATTTGCAAGACTGGAAAAGGAGAACAGAAAGCACGCATGTGTATGGATAGGGATAAAACTAAAGCTTTTGATGCATATTATAAAGTATGCAAAGCTTCAGATATAGAGATCTGTACTTAATGGTGATTTTTTTCAATTTGCGTTTTTGCAATAACAAAAAAAGGTATGTAGTGTGTCTGAATCCACAAAGACTTTTCTCAGTTGCTTACTGCACAAAATAAAATAGTAAATATGAGTAACAAGTATTATTGATGCCAGAATGGACAAATAGTAGAATGTAGCTCCAACATTTCTTTCCTATTTTCCACAGCCATTTTGCTTACTTGCATGTTATAAATAAAATGAGTTAGATTTAAAAGTATTGGAAAATAAACCTAGTGGGTAGTAGCTGTGGTGGTCTTTGGAACAAAAACAGAAATAGATTTATTGACAGCACATTTATTGTCTTAACCTTTTGTGGACTAGACTTATTACATTAGATCACTGAAGTGCTGTCCTCAGTTGAGAGAGAATCATTTAGGTGTGTACAAAGAAAGAAATTGTAAACACTGAGATCCAAAGGATCTGAAATACAAATTGTACATACAGAATATCCTTCCTGCATACCTACATATGACCTCATGGACCTGGGCTTTTAAGTCTTTTTGCATGCATATGCCTTTTCAGTCTCTTCACATATGTATATCTCAAATGAAGGTGACAAGTGACTTGAGTGTGTATACACACACACACACACACACACATTTACTTCTCCCCATATGTTTGTAGATTAGCACCTGGTTTTCAGGTTAATACATAGATATGAAATGGTTGGTCCTTTAAAAAATGGGACAAGAGTAAGCCCAGATAACTTTCATAAAAATATTTGGTTTAATGGCTTGAAAAGTTATGGGGATACTTTTGCACATAAATGTTCAAATATAGTAGTATTTCAGTGAGGCTAATGTGGAGGAAAAGAAAATGCATCTTTCATAATTGTAAATGCTGCACTGGGGGAGGGAAATGAATCCTCATAACTCCAGTGAGTAAACATTTATTCATTCAGAGTGCATAAAGGAATTGGATAAAAGCAATGACTGTATTTAAATCCATGAAATTTTAAATGTTTTAACTAGAATATATATTTAAGATTTTATTAATAGTTTGGAAAATAGATTTATAGTGGAGATATTCATTTACTATTTTGTGATGGCCCTTAGCTTTAATCAAATAAACTGAGTTGAGCTAACTATATATTTATCCATGGATTTATAGATCCATCAAGTGGTAGCAGATTCTCTCACCCCATTGTCCCCAAAAGGGAACTGCAGAAAGGTGAGAGACTCACCAGAGCAACTTTTTGGATACCTGAGGCTACAAAATGGAGAGACTTCAATCGGTGTTAGCTGCAGTAGCTTCTTCCTCCCCACTACCATCTTTTAGATTATCTTCTGAACTTGCATCAGATAATATCTGACTATATGTTTCAAGCCTTTAGGGTGAGATCCGTAGGGTGTCAACATTCTTTACTTAACTACAATATTCTGCACTAAATTATATACGGAAGCAGATACTCCTACGTGCAAATACAGTGGGTCTTATGGAGTGCAACACCATCATTGATATCTTTATTTTTTTAAAAAAAAATACATGAGTGTCTTGTACATACAGAATATGTATATATTCTAGTACTGAGCTGAATTTTAACTAATTTTGAATTAGTAATAAACACAAAAATTATTTCATGTTGATTTTTAGGAAATGGTTAATAGGCACTATAGATTTTTAAGAAGGAAGAATAATCAAACAGCAGCTAGAACAGGTAGAATACTAAAGGTATTTTTACTTGACATACAACCGATTTAACACGCATGTGTATGGATAGGGATAAAACTAAAGCTTTTGATGCAAAGGACTGAGCAATGTAATAATGTTGTCTATGAACTATACTAATTTATGGGAAAACATATAGCTCTGGGGACATTATGAATATGTAGAGAAAATGAAAAATAAGTAGAATCCAACACCTCGGGGCCAAATCCTACATAGAAACAGGTGGGTGTTGTTGTTTTTAAGGGATTTTAAATGTGGGGATGAGGCTTTTAGTCACTGATTATAAATTACCCCTTGCTAGATAGAATAAACTTTGCCCTCATGGCCACTTGGCATTTTTTTTCTGTGAGAAGCATGTCAGAATTTGGGGCTGGAGTGGGGTACTAAGTATACGTCTTTGTTGTTGAGCTTGTCAAGCACACCACTGTGTTCTCTTTCCCACCAGGAAGGTCAGACCGCTGGGGGCCATGCTATTTTCTGAAATGATCCCTACTGTCTGTCCATGCTGTCTGACAGATTGAAACAGTTGTCTGTGTCACTATGCTTTCAATGCTTCTTAAATGCTTCACTTTCCATGAAAGAAATAAAATATGTAGGCAACAAGAGGATAAAATGGTACAGGAGCCCCAATCTTTTCTTTCTTTTCCTCTGCTTTTGTACTAAAATAACCAATCAAAACCTTAAAGTTTTTCCATGCCCATAAAAGAAAATATGAGTTTAAAGAGGAAAAAAATCCAAAAAATACCGAACAAACAAACAAAATATGGTAGCAAAGTGATTAAATATGCAGTGCTTCAATTGTTAAAGTGAAATATTTCTTTTGTTCACTTATACTTCATTTTAATATATTTTGATCTGAGGTATGTCTAAAGCCTGAAGAAATTAGTGCTGTGCTGAGCCTTGAGTACTCTAGATAATTGAACTAATTAAATCTTTACTAACATTAACACAACTCCAGCATTCCTCGGACAGTGGTTAATTATTGCAAGAACATGGCAGGCTTCAGCTAAACAGATGAAAACAGAGTTCTGTGGAATGGTTATTGAGTTTATTCTTTATTCATCTTTTGATAAGGTTTAATTAAAACTGCCTCTCTCTATTGTGGTGTGAATGAATGTGCTTGTTTTCTTAGTGAAAGCCAAATTATTCACTTCAGCCATGGTTCAGCAATCAAAGCTGCCTCAAAGTTTTGGGTAATACTGTAGCTGGGGAGATATAATTGCTGAAACTCTCTCTATGAAGGCTTTATTATTTCGTTGTTTCTCTATTTAAAAAAAATACTTTGAAAAATTACGACATCCTTTTTGAGCAGCAATTAAATTCCACAAATGTTGATGATATATACATGGTGGAAGCTATGGGTGGGACATTTTTAAAAATACAAAATACAGCATAACCCCTAACTACATACTAAAAAAATAAAGTTATCTACACTCATATACATCCCCCCTTTTTTTGTGAAACAATGTATGTGATTTTTTTTAATGTAAAATTAGGAGGAAGCATTATTTGAAGGCCAAGAAGGGCAGGACAAGAAATTACAACAACAATGCTAGACATAAATGTGGAAGAGAAAATATCCCATTTCTTAACACTAAACATAGGCTGAATAGAAGGCACAACCTTGAAGAATCAAGCCTGAGGTCAGAGGTTTTGAAAACAGGTGCACTTGTCACCAAGTACTGACAGATTATTGGTTCTGAAAATATCAATGACTCTGCCAGTTGGGTTGGGTTCATGCTTCTTACAGGCTTTGCTTACAAGTGTATCTTGGAAAAGAGTCACATTGTTAATTGTATTTCCATACCAAGATTGTATGATTTTGATTTCCAGCCTCTGAAGTAGAGGACCAAAACTGGACAAACAATTAGACACAATGAGGCCATGGCCTTGAGCAGTTCATTTAAGGTGTAATGAAATGGAAGAAAATTTGAAAAAGAAGAGGAAGAAGCCGAAGAAGAAAACCATTATGAGTTAAGTCACTAAATACTAATTCCAGGTAGCAGTTGACTCCTGAGGATCCTATTTCCCAGCCATGCAATCATTTGGCAGGACAGTACATGATGTCTAGTTGCAAGGGACACATTCCACTGAAGTTTTAGTCACTTCCATGGTTTCAGTAGGACCCTAACTATGCATTGCACATCATATTATCTAAGCAGCAGTATCTTCACAGTTGCTAAGGAGACACACAGAGTACAACATTGGCTAAGGGGAAGCCAATCAACCTTATATGAAGAACAAATTCTACTATGCCCTATGCATATGCTATAACCATAACCATATTCTTGCTCCCGCAGCTGGCACTGCATTTTGCCAAACACCACCATTTAAGACTTAAGCAAAACTGAGTCTGTTCATTAGTGCTCTAAACCAGAACTGAAATCCTGCACCACTGTAAGATACTCTATTGTCTGATTTCCATGCACTGTCTTAACATTTACATTTCTGGATCTGGAAAGAGGCCACATGCTTTTCATGTCAAAAAAGTTCCTAGGTCCAATCTCCAAAGCTAAAACCATAAGAAAGACCTTCTGGATGAGATTATGGATGTATCTATCCGAACATCCTGATTTCCATAAGGAAGAATGTGCAATGACAAAAATAAATCATTGAGGGTGATACTCTCCTGTTTTTACTGCCAAAGACTGGTAATCAAAGGCATGCTGGCTCTGGCCCTGGATATGATGAGACAGACAGACAGACAGACAGACATATTTTCCATAAATCGATCTTAGCACCATTTTAAATCTGTTTAGGATTGTGGTCAAGATCTCAAGTAGCATAAGAAAGACTTCACTCTCCTAAGACTTTAGCAATCTGCTGCCTGGCACAGTAGTACTCTGGACTAACAATACAATTCATACAAGCTTGATATAAACAGAGATAGCTGCTCATATCTAGGGCCTCTTGAAGTGTTTTTCAGGTAAGGAGGCTCAACACTAACAGTCAGGTTGTTATTAATTTTGCCCAATTGTAGTGGGATGGAAGTTTGCCTTTCCCATCCATTATCATTAAAACATCTTTAAATATGAAGGCTCTTATAAGCATAATGTCTATAGAAGTCCCTTCTATGCATCCAGTGTAGCTTATTCACAAGCAAGTGCATTCAGAATAGATTACAGACAGTTTTTAGTGTTCCTGGGAGGGCTCAACAACTTAATATTTCTTAGTGTTTGATTAATTTAGTACAATTCTTATTGATAATTCCTGAAGAGGCTCAACTGCATAGGAATCTTGGTGGATCAATTTTGCCATGGGGTGGTGGAGGTGGAAATCAAGCTCCCTGTCCTCCCACTTGAAGGTCCCTGCTCATGTTGAAGTATGTATTTTATCCCAGAAGACTAGAGGACGAAAGGAATTCGTTCCCACTTCAGTGTGCCATGTCTATTTATTTTACTCTGTTCTATATTTTGTCAGTTTGTGCATATGTGTGGGTGGGTGGGTGGGGGGAGAAACACTGGTGCAAGGAGGGCAATATACCTGGAATAAAAACTATAGAAAATCAGTGGCAAAGTGGTAACAACACTACACTACCTATATGTTTGTTTGGTTTTTTTAAAGAAAGAAAGCTATGTAATCAACTGGCTAACTCAGTGGGGATCCAGATTGTTCATCTGTTTGTATCCTTTATTTACCTTAAATCTCAGAGTGCCAAAAAACATCCAATCATAAACCCATTTAAATCAAAGATAGCAGTGTCTTGTGCTTAATAGCAGTTATCTTAAATCTGTCCTGTATATTCTGTGTATATCATTTTTTTCACCACCAGATTTAAAAAAAAAACAGTGTTACTTACACACACACACCTCTATGAACTGCCTTAACTACAAGTCAAAGAATAAATTACCTATAGCATTCCTTCAACAATTTAACTGAAATAGTCAAGATGAAAAAAATATTCACACAGTTCCACAAAACTACAGAAATATGTTACAGAACACTGTGCTTGTGTCTAGGTTGGAATGACTAATTAGATGCTAGTATTACAAAGCAGGGAGGGGGTTAGCGTTAATTGCCTTTACCAAACCCTAAATCTATTAATATTTTTATTGAGAAAAACTGCATAGTTTCAACAGTTTTTCCTGAAGGAAGTCAAATAACATTATACCGTAAATAAACCAAAAATGGTGTTCTGATTTTATGCAGTCTGCCTATCCACTGAAAATAAACATGAGCTGGTTTATAATTCAGTCTGTGACGGAGACGGGCTTTTTCCCCCCCTCCAGCAGAAGCCAATCTGGGAACAGGGAGGGGGATATCATATCTAGAATTTCCTTCCCCTCCCTGCTTTATAATGAATGCATCCTATATATACAAGCTTCTGCTGAATTGCTACAACTGCAGAGATAAACCATTTGAGAGTATGTCAGGTTTAATTAATACAACATGACCTGATCATTTCCACAGTTAAAAAGAAAGAAGTTTGGATTCTTTAAATCCAAAGCTCAACCTAGAGATTATGCTAAATTGCTTCATTCACAGTCCACACTTCTCTGCACATGTCAGATGGGCAGCATTTGTCCCCTCTAGTGATAAACAAATTATACATGAAATCAATTCCACTTCACAATAATTTTCCCTATTGGGCATTATCTTTCCTTCTCTGCTCTCTCCAGTTAAGCGTGCATCCTGTAACTTGCTAATGAGCTGGGGGCTCTCTGTTCCAGGTGGCACCCCCTGCCTCGAAGTCATGACATTTCCCATTTCGAATGCTGCTGGCATTTTTCGACAGCTCCTGCTAACTAGCCTTTTTGACCTGCGCTAAGAGGAACTCATCTCATTGAATCCTCTAACCTGCCAATCATTCCAGCAAATGATCTTCACAGTCACTCCCAAGGCAGGGGGAGAAAAGAAAGAAAGAGAAAGAAAGGGAAAGCTAGCAAGAGAATGAGGGAGTAGGCAAGCAAGCTGCCTCTGCAGCTACCTAATGAGAATATTTTAAGTCTCGAAGGCAGCTGAGACAGTGAAAAACTGGTGGGAAAATTAGGACAGAACTGAATGCCTGGCCCTGTAATTACTGATTTCTTTCCATCTTGAGATCATGTCAAGAGCAAAACCTCTGAGCTGTGCTTTTAAAAATCAAGTCAAGGAGAATTCGCCATATAAATACAAAAATACATTGCTTTCCTCTGTCACCATAAATATGCAATTCTCACAAGGATGCTTTGTTAAATAGGATTCTCAAAATTAATTAAGATATGAAAAGCTTGTTAAAATGAATGTTTGCAGCTAGAAATGAATATGCAGATTTGCAAAGAAGGTTGTGAATGTAACTGAAGAACACAATTTTAGTTTGTAATAACTGCTCCACATATGTGTGTTGTTGTTTTTTTGCACCACTGTATGTGTAGATCTGCCAATTAAGGTAACCCTTCATGTATATGAGAAAGTGGACAGTGTGTACAGTAGGCTATAATAAACTATATTAGATTTTAAGGCACCTTGAGACTTTTTCTTGTTTGTATGTACAATTTCTGGAATTTGTGGATGAAATCTAATTAATTTTAAAAGATATGGAATATTAGCACAGAAAGTTATTAACTACACTCATTCCTCCACATTCACTGGGGTTAGAGGCACAGGACCCCCATGAATGTGAACCTCTCTCTATGAATCTCTAGGTCCTCCAGTGCAACTCTATGGTCTAGGTCTTCTATGCAACTTTTGGTTAAAGTTGACCATAGAGTTGTGATGGAGGACTTAAATATTCCTAGAGATAACATATTAATAAAATCTGTGAATAATCAAATCCACAAAAGTCAAAGCTACAAATGTGGAGGGATGAGTATATGCCTTCCTTTCTGGGAGTGTATATATTTTCCTTCTGTTTCGCTTAAATATATTCCAGTATCTTGGAAGAGTGCATTTTTCTCAACTGGCCAAATAACAAATACAACATTGCAACAGTTAACATGATGCAGATTTTAAATACTGAATTTGTAGTATGCACTGAAAACATGATTATGAACAGAAACATCTCTGTGTTATTTGGCTGCAATATTAGCACTATTATTATGCAACCAGGGTGAAAATCTAAGGTAGTTGCTTTTTCATGTCAGAAAAGTATTTCATGGCAGTATTGTGTATTTATTAACAAAGGTCATCCACTCATATGAATGTGTGTATTTCTTTATTTCTGTTTTAGATTCATGTACACAGCTCAAACTTGTTGAAGCCTTACTCAAAGCTTAAGAAACATACTGGTTTGGATCCACACTGATATTTTGAGCTACGGACTCACTGAAATCAATATTTAAATTACCACTGAATCTTTGAAATCTTAAATCAGGGACAGGCAACCTTTTTGAGACCTGGGCCAGTCTCCCGT
>CM034710.1:100131073-100150819 GCA_020142125.1 Phrynosoma platyrhinos
TCATCATCATCATCATCTATATAAAAAAGATGAAAGGGAGACAGATTCATTTGAGGAAGAACAATGTAACAAGAACAAACCTCCAATTTTAGAAAGAGAAGTAGAAGCTGAATTCAGACCACTTAGGAGAAATAAACCACCAGGAACAGATGGCATTCCAACAGAGTTGCTTTGAGCTACTCTGCTCTAGTTCTAATTAAAATCTGTGTCATGCCCAGCCTGGCTGAGGACTCAGGAGAGGACTCTGACCATGAGCTTCAGCCTAAGCCTGAGCCTGGCCCTAGCTCTGCCCTGACAGCATCAGCAGAGACTGTGGCCTTGGAGGATAACAGGAGCCCAGCCTTCAGGCAACAGAGCCTTCTGGAACGGTGGGCATCGAAGAGGAGGACCAGGAGACCAACGTACCTACCTACAAACAGAAGAGATCTGAAAGGGCGTGTCTCAGAGGCTTTATACAAAATACAAAACAATTAAGAATTAGCTGCAGTTGTGAGAGCTGATGATAAAAACCTGTGAAGGATGCCAGAGCCTTTGTCAGAAGTTATCTGATTTCCCTGACAAAAGCACCTTGTTCCTTGACACTCTGTTTGACTTCTTGGCTTGGATCAGGGGTAGGCAACCTTTCCCCTTTAAAGGCCGAGGGACTTCAGCTCCCAGAAGCCTCAGCCATGTTGGCCAATAGTCCCATGTTGGCCAATAGCTCCTGGGATTCTGGGAGCTGAAGTCCCTCGGCCCTTAAAGGGGAAAGGTTGCCTACCCCTGCCTTAACTCCATACACTCTATGTGGTGTTCTTTTGTTTATTTGGCAAATACCTTATTTGGAGTTTGTTATCAGCTGCTGGCTACTTTCCCAGACAATCTGTCAACAAATATGGAAAACAAAATAATGGCCCACAGATTGGAAATGTTCAATATCAATTCCACTTCCAAAGAAAGGGGACATCAAGGATTGCATTAGCCACAGGATCATTGCATTAATTTTCCAGGCAAGCAAAGTGATGCTCAAAATTCTACAAATAAGATTTTAATCACATATGGAGTGTGAAATACCAAATTTCCAAGGAAAAGAAAGAGACACTAGGGATCATATTACAAGTATATATGGGATAACGAAGCACACCAAAACACTTCTAAAGAAAACCAGTCTATGCTCTATAGCAGGGGTAGGCAACCTTTCCCCTTTAAGGGCCAAGGGACTTCAGCTCACAGAATCCCAGGAGCTATTGGCCAACATGGGACTATTGGCCAACATGGCTGAGACTTCTGGGAGCTGAAGTCCCTCGCCCCTTAAAGGGGAAAGGTTGCCTACCCCTGCTCTATAGAGTATAACAGAGCCTTTGATTGTATTGTTGTTAACTTCTGTCATATTAACCTCAACCTATGGCAACCCTAGGAACAAGAGACTTCCAAGTCACCCTGTCAACAGCCCTGCTCAGGTATTGCATACTCAAAGCTGTGGCTTCCTTGATTGAGTCTAATAATAATAATAATAATAATAATAATAATAATAATAATAATAATGTATTTGTATCCCACCCCTCTGTCAAGCAATCAGGGCGGCTTACAATTAAAATATATTAAAATACAATCCAAAAAATCCCAGAACCCACCCACCCTTAAAAATGCATTAAACCAATTATCCATTAAAATAGCATAGTTAAAACATCATAAATAACTCAACTCACTAAAACAAAACAAAGAGAGACAGATAGAGCAGTGAGTTTAGCCAAGGATAGGATAGGAGGGAATAAAAAGACTCCTGAGGCTGGGAATTCTAGTCAGGAAAGGCCTAACGGAAGAGATCCATCTTAACAGCCTTTTTAAAGCTGCTTAAGGTCGTGATCTGACGATCTGTAATAAGGTCATCCTCTTTACCTACTGTCTTATACCCTATCAAGCATTGTTGTCTTTTCTAGTGAGTCATGCCTTCTTATGATATGGCCGAAGCATGACATATTGGCTTCTAGGGAGAGTTCAGGCCTAAACATTGGGAGGAACTTCCCAACAGAAAGAGCTGTTTAACAGTTGAACACACTCCTTTGGAAACTGGTGGAATCTCCTTCTTTGGAGGTCTTTAAACAGAGGCGGTATGGCCATCTGTTGAGGATGCTTTGATTGTGAGTTCATGCATGTCAAGGGGTTGGACTGGAGGGGCCCTTGTGGTCTCTTCCAACTCTATGATTCTAGGCTTAGTTTGCTCTAGAAGCCATTTATTGGTCTTTTTAGCAGTCCATGGTATCTGTTAAACACTTCTCCAGCACCACATTTCAAGTGAATTTTCTTCCTATCAGCTTTCTTTACTATCCAGCTTTCACAATCATACATATGAGAAAATACCATGGCATGGACAATCCTGGGAGCCAGCAAGTGTACTGGTTTGAGTGTTGGACTGTGACTTTAGAGACCATGGTTCAATTCCTGGCTTGGCCATGAAACCCCCTGGATGACCTTGGACAAGTTGCCTGCTCTCAGCCTAATGGAAAGGCAATGGCAAACCTCCTTTGAACAAATCTTACCAAGAAAACTTCATGATAAGTCGGAAATGACTTGAAGGCATACAACAATAACAACAAAATGGACAATCCTAACTTTATTATTCAAAGATATATCTTGACACTTCAGGATCATGTCTAGTTCCTTCATAGCTGCCCTTTTAGTCTTCTGGTTTCTTGACTGCAGTTTCCATTCTGATTAATGACTGGGACAAGATATGGAAAATCTTGAACTATTTCAATGTCTTAATTGTCTACTTAAAGTTACATAAATCATCTGTGATAATTATTTTTGTTTTCTTCATGTTAAATGTTAAAGAGTGCAATAAAATGCAGCCTTACTTGATCCCCTTGTCAACTGGAAACCATTCTGTTTCTCTGTATTCTGTCCTGACGGTAACCTCTTGTCCTAAGTAAAGGTTATGCATCAGGACAATTAAATGTTGTAGCACACCCATTTCTTTAAGAGCAATCCATAGTTTTTCCATAAGCTATACAGTCAAAAGTCACAAAGATACTATCCTTACACACCTGCGATAAAAGATATGTAGATTGACAGTAGTAGAAGCTTAAAAGTAATAGTTATAAAAAGTGAGACAGCTGAAAATAACACCTACAAATCTACAGCAAAAGCACTCTGGAAGCTTACTATTTGTTCCAATAATAATAAATTATTTATACCCCGCCCCTTTGGGATCAATTATGTGGACAGCAACCTTTGTTATGTGGTTGCTGCCCACATAATACAGTCAAAAGTCACAAAGATACTATCCTTACACACCTGCGATGTGTAACCTTTGCAACTATCTGCATACTGTATGTTGGACTTGTTAATGCCATTACATCTGTATGATCTGAAACAATGTGGAATTCCATTTACTTCTTTCATTACATTTAGCCAAAGCAACTAATATAAATCTTGTGCTTTGAGATGAGAATATGGCTGCATTTGATATGCACAGTAATTAGTATACTTTTTACTGTTTTAACGCCTTTGACAATAACACAAAGACAGTAGAAATACATCACTGAAACCATTTTGTTACTAACAGCTTGAAATTAGGGCTCTAAAAATGCTAATGGTGGCCAAAATAAAGTGAACTCTGAGATCCTAGATTATGTCCTCTCTAATTTAACATTTACAAAATGATTGCAACCATTTCAGCTACATTTAACATTGCTGTTATTGGATTCGATGGACTAGATTGCTTTCAGCTGCCCACCACAACTACATCACATTAGCCTTTTTACTAGTGCCAATTTATGCATATGTAACAAGTGACACTCAACATTCATGAGTAGAATTCATTTGGAAAGGAGATGCAAAAGAATTAGAACTGTACTATATATGTGCAAGGAGTGATATCCACATCTTAACTGCAACACACACACATTTTGTGTTTGCCTTGTTCTCATATTCCAAAGCTATTTTCAAAATGCTGGCCAAACACTTTGCTATGAATAATTGTTATATAAATAATTCCCCAGATACAGAAAAGTTTGGCATTGCACTAAAGCTGAAAGTTTAATGAACAGAAACTGCCATTGGTTGACTGCAATGTTTAATTGCATCAACAAGAACAGTATCAAAGTGAAATTCATTGGTACCAAGGGTCATTCTCATAAAACCTATTCACTACAGACTGACTTGACAATAATGACTGAAGCGCTACAGCCAGCATTGGTTAAATTGGGAGTGAATGACACAGTATTTAAGCTGTTCCCGGCAATTTAACAGTGATGAGACACAGAGGTTAGAAAGAAACAAGGAGGTGAAGAATTAGAATGACTTCTCAATACCCTTTGACATAGACGCTGCTGGACTATGGCATCCCCACAGCTTGACTAAAGAACATCTTGCAAAAATAATGTAGTTACACAGGGCCACTGGGAAGAGTATCTTACACAGTTTGCAAAGCCAGAGGTGAACAGATAGTAAATGCTTCTAAGGAAACAGAGGAAATATATTTCAATTACTGAAATGATAAATTTCTGTCCAAAATATAGCCAATCAGCTATGCAAACTAACTAACGAAGAAACAGAAAATTCTTTAAATAAAATGTGGATACTGAAAAGCTAATCTTTCAGCAGTTGTGCTGTCATAGTGCTAACTAGCAAATCCAGCTTTACTTGTCTTCAAATTCACAATTGCTCCCCATCCTAATACTATTCCTCAACTCTGGTACTTCATGAGCCAGTGCCATCTTTACCTGCATCAAAACCACCCTAGTCTCCCCACTCTGCCTTTTTTCTTCTCCTCTCCCAGAATCTCCTGGCCACTGTAGCACAGAAATCAACCAGTCATTCTACACAATTTCAAATCTCTAAGGCCCCAAATTGTGATGTGAATCACAGCTGTGGCTGTGTTCATTGGCTATACACACTGAAAAACTATAGCAACCTGAAACACAATTGGCAAATTAGTAATGGAACCTTTTGTCCAAACACAGTTACCTTATATGAAGGCTAGAGACATGAGATGCATATACATCACGCCATCACAATACTGAAGATTTGCCTATTATCTGTAGTTTCCTGAGGTACTTAAAATACTCTGCTGCAGAGCTCTAATCCACTGCCCTTGGCTATAGATCTCAAGATACCTTGAGTGTTGCCTTCAGTACAGAATTATGGTCCAAAACACATTGCAGAAATAATTCAAGTTGAGACTGCTTTAACTGCCCTGGCTCAGTGCAAGGGAATCCCAGGAATTGTAGTTTATTGTGGCGCCAGAGCTCTCTGAGAGAGAAGGCTCAATGTCTCACAAAACTACAGTTCCCAGAATTCCCTAGCATTGAGCCAGGGCAATTAAAGCAGTCTCAAACTTCGACTTTACAGTCTCAAACTGGATTATTTCTGCAGTGTGTTTTTGAACCTATCTATATTGATATATTCTCTCCCTCCTCATGGTAATGCGGTACCTTATAAGTACCCAATTGAGCTGAAAAATATCAGAATTTCTTAAGATAGAACTATGACAAAGTGGTATGAAAATGATATAATAGCACAGTGCAAATACAGCTTCATTCTTTTTTTCAATGAATCCTGGGAATCCAGTTAATGATGAACACAGCCATCAAACAGCATGGCTAGAATTCAACTAAAACCCAGCCAAATTGGACTATGTCAAGTGTAACTTCCACCTTTTCTTTTTCACTGTTTCTCTCTATTTTCACATCATTGCTCATTCGTTCTTTCACCCTATTTCCTCACAGCAGAATTTCTCATTCTCTCCTTCTGTATGCATGCAGACACTTGGAGACAGAACAGGCAAGGTTTACTAGGCAGTTGGAATACATATAAGTAGCATTTGTTGTGCTCTAGCAGTGGGGAAGGTCAGCAATGACAAAACCCAGGAGTTTAAACAGACTGGCCCTCTGTGCCTCATCTTAAACCATCCACAAACTTCAAGGCTTCCTGTTCCTACTCACGAGGAAAAAATAATGACCTAGTGAATCAGTGCTACCTATTAACTCAGGTTGGCACTGTATTAAAAATGGATTAAGTAATCATTTAAAAAAAATAAGACCAAGATGTACTCCCTTGGTTCCCACAGTACAGTTGGCCATCTGTATCCATGGATTTTTTATCCATGGATTCAAAAATGTTGAAAATGTTTTAAAAATATATACATTCAAAAAAAACCAAAAAAAAAAAAACCAACAACAACAAAAAAAACCCCCAACCCTTTATTTTGACATTTTATATGAGGGATACCATTTAACTATGCCATTGTATTTAGGGACTTGAGCATCCACAGATATTTGGGGGTCCTGGAACTAAACCCCAGCAAATACCAAGGGCCCACTGTATGAACAATTTTGGAGATATGGCGTATGCAGACAGACTCATTTTTGATTTTTAAAATACAAATTAAAATTCTAAAACAATATTCATAGAGTGAAGTTAATACTGCTCAACATAATGATCTTTCCCTTTATTTATGCAATTTGTGAAGAGAGTGCACAAAACATAAAGTTCTGTTCTTAAGCAGATACTATGGAGTGCTTCCTTTTCACTGCCACTATTCCTACTTTTCACATACAGTGGACCCTCCACATTCACTGGGGTTGGGATGCAGAATCCCCATGAAAGTGGAAAAAACACAAATAAAAAACACTATTTTTTAACCTTAGAGACACCTCTACAGGAACCTCTAGATCAGGGGTAAGCAACCTTTCCCCTTTAAGGGCCAAGGGACTTCAGCTCCCAGAATCCCAGGAGCTATTGGCCAACATGGAACTATTGGCCAATATGGCTGAGGCTTCTGGGAGCTGAAGTCCCTCGGCCCTTAAAGGGGAAAGGTTGCCTATCCCTGCTCTAGATCCTCCAGTGCAATTTTATGGTCAATATCCTCCACAAGTTGACCAAAGAATTATGCTGAAGGACCTACAAATACCTAGAGGAGTGTCCTGTCTAAGAATCTCTAGGTCCTCCAGCACAGCGTCTTGTGAAAGCTGGCCAGAGTCATGCTGGAAGACCTAGAGATTCCTAGGGAGAACACATTAATCAAATCTGTGAATAACCAAACCCACAAAAGTCAAAGCCGCAAACATGAAAGGCCCACTATACAGGGAAAACTTATAAATCAGCATGCGCTTTGTCATGTCTGAACCATCATATGGAATACTTGTTTCATTGTGATGTATGGAATATCCTATCATTAGTCTCTTGTCCATCAAGCTGATCCACTCTTTGATCCACATTAAACAGCTAGCATCATAAACTCAAACAGCAACTACAGTATCTGAATGGAACATGCTACTCCTGTTGGAAATCCACATTTAGTTCATCCAACCAGATGAATTCTAAAAGATCAAGTCATATTTTTAAATTTTCAGAGGGGCAGGCTGTACCACAGGAAGCACAAAAGTAATTAGAGGGGAAAATAAATCCCAAAATATAAGTGTCGGAGACTAATACCATCTCTAAATTCTACTAATTTGGTCTCGGATCTATAAACCTTTTGGACAAACACATACACTTAAAAATTACTGGTAAGAGCTGATGTGTCACATTAACCAGGTGAAACTGGAGAGATGCCTGCAGGGACACTGCTTCCAGGAAAAGGCAAGGATTACTAGACCATGAAGATGTAAACAAGCCAGTTCTGACAGCGTCTGATTTTTGACACAGTGAAATCTCAGTGGTTTACTGTAGAGAAACATGTGAAATAATTGGGGCAGGCTGACATCTGATGACTTCAGTTTTCAATAGTAGTTATCCTTCCAGCAAGCTGTCCTCATTACTTTGTAGGTTGCTCTTAAATTGCCACAACCACTTTGCAAGCAACCCAGCAGAAGTACCTGTATAAGAATCATGTATAGCTCTCTGCAGCTACAACGAGCTAATTTTATTATTCTTTCATAAAAAATGTAACTAATATAAATGATAATACACTCATCCCTCGCTGTTCTCAGTCTTGTTGTTCACGTCCCTCGCTACTTCACGGATGGCAAGCTATGAGGGACAAAATGGTGCATGTGCAGGAGTGCACCCCCATTGGAATCAATGGAGCTCCAATACTTGCGATTTTCCCAATTTGCAAAGGGGGGGGGGAGTCCAGAACAGATCCCTGTGAATAGAAAGGGGCGACTCTACTGTGGGCCCTTTCTATATGTGGGAGATCCGTTCCAGACTCCCCCACATATGGCAAACATCGCAGGACCTCAAGTCCCATTGAGTTCTATGGCTGTGCATGTGCTGCAACATTGTAAAGCCCTGGGCTTGCCACACATGGAAGCTTAAGTCTGCATATGGCAAGCCTGCGTAAGAAACGGGCGCATTGTATTATAATAACTTAACTGTGAATGGAGTGCTGGGAGGCAAAGCCAAGGTGATATAAATCCCTGCTGCCCCTCAGGTGCCTGCTTTTTCTAATTTTCGACCCATCCTCCCACCCACCTATAACATAGTGTAAGTTTGCTGGTTGCTTCGGAGCTGGGTAGAAATTTTCTCCTTTTTCTACAGTTTTTTTGCCTACCCTACACTCTGCTTTGGTGACTTGGAAACTGGCATAGGGTGGTGTCTTAAATAGGCAGTCATTTGGCAGATAGTGAAGGGAGAAAGGAGGAATTTGGTGATCACTTATGGAACCCTTTTTGTGAAGGATATGCCTCTGGAACTGCCCTCATGGCTCAGGCAGCTAGGGGGCTGAGGAAAGAGGCTGTCCTTGGGACTGGCTGGAGGATCATGCCCTCCATAGAAATTGTATGGCTTGGGGGTTGGATCATCTGGTAGGTTTTCCAGCAGTTGGCTAGATGTGGAGGAGGTCTGGGTGAGATCAACTGCCTCAACTGGTCCTGCATTAGGTTGCTCCTCCCCATCAAAAAACAAGTTTAAATAGGTAAAAGTTTAAATAAAGTTGCCCATATTTTTATCCCAAGTTCTGTGTGTGGTCTTTTTATTTCATGGGTTGGTCACCAATAGTAGATTTTCAAGTAGTTACTCAATTAGGTTGTTTGAATGCATTATCAAGCAACTTGAAAAGGCCCATAAATAAATAAATAAATAAATAAATAAATAAATAAGAAAATATATCATGTCAAGAAGGCATATTTAGAAATCATGCAACACTGATGGTTATAAGGTGCCAATGTGAGAGGCACAGCTACCTTTAGGTATACCAATAGTAAAGTGGACCCTTGGTATCCACCAGGGTTTGGTTCCAGGACCCCCTGTAGATACCAAAATCCATAGATGGTCAAGTCCCATTAAGTACAATGCATAGTCAACTGGTGTCCCTTATATAAAATGGCAAAATCAAGGCTCGTTTTTTGGAATTTATATATTTTAAAAATATTTTCAAGACATGGATGCTTGAATACGTGGATAAAAAAATCTGTGGATATGGAGGGCTAACTGTAGTTCCAATTTAACAATAACAATTACTGGATAAATCCACATAATAATGGATGATCTAAATCAGATGAGAAAACTGATCCCTTTATGTTTCTTTTGCCCACAACTGCCATCAGCCTTAGCCAGCACAGCCAATAGTGCGAGATTATGAAAACATCTGCAGCCCACAGCTGCCTATTGTTGAGTTAGATAAATTGGGACAGGGCACAAGGGGCAGGTACATACTAGGTCTATAGCAACTGCAGATGAGGGGGGGCCAGGAAATTCAATACTCCTCAGATCCTTACCAATCATCTCTCTGCAGTGAATAGATATAACTGTGGTGTAACACATAGCTGCTAGCCATTCATCAAGAAGACCCAAGTTCAAATCTCCTTTGAGGTGTGAAACAATCTGAGCAGCTTTAGAAGGAGTAACAACATGAATAGGAATCCAGTGGTGTATTTCAGTGTCCAGCTCCAGCAGAATCAGACAGGCATTTCCCCATCTTCCTCTTACTGCAGCTTCCCCCACAATGCAGCCTTAAAGATCTGTCCTAGAGGTATTCTCAGCCATCAGAGAGTATGTTTTTAGGGTTCATGAAGACAGCAAGAAGGAAGCTGAAAGCCAAGTCTAGCAGAAGAGCTGGATCCAATGGAAGCACACCCTTGGATTTTGGTCTGTGTATGTCACTTGAACCAAGAGTCACATGAGGTTCTGCATTTGAATGTTATACTGATTGGATGTAGCCTCTTAAATAGTAAAATAAATTTATAAAAAGACACTTTTTAAAAAGCACAAATACTCACACTGGGGAAGTATGATGTTATTGTTCATCATCATCATCATCCTCATCAATAATGATGATGAACATTCCAGTATCTAATAATTCTAATACATAGTAGAATCTAATACATGCCCAAGCTTAGCCTTATTCCACAAAGAAAGATAATCTGCAATTATCCATTTGGCCAGACAATTCTCTGAGCATTCCCAGTTACTACATATTTATTTCATTGTTTTTTATTAACAGGAATTTTATCCTGATTTTGGGGTTCATGGCAACTTTATATTATGCTGAAAATAGGCAGTATTTTTGAAACAGAAACTACTTGCTGTCAGAAAACACTTAAATCCTGTGCAACAAATGAGAAACAATTACATCAGGTAATATTTAAAGCACCACAAAAGCTGTAGTTAACCCATCAGTCTGAGCTGCTATGGACAATTATTCTGAGACTTTTCATTCAAAACTTGTCCAGATCCTCAGAGACTCCACAATCTCCCCTCACAGAACAATACTTGCCAAGCTATATCTGCCTATGTCTATATTGGAGATGGACAGGTTGCTTACCTGTAACGGTATTTCTTTGAGTGATTATCTGCGAATTCACACAAATGGGGTTATTCTGTGCCTGCACAGAGCTGTTCGGAATCTTCTTAGAGCTGTTAGAAGAGTTTTGGCGGTAGTTCTGCCCACTCTCCAACTGCTTTATTGGCCTGTTTCCCACCTAAACCCTTAGTTCCATGGACACCAAAGCAGCAGCCCAGGATTGAAGGAGAGGCAGGGCACCACGCTGAGGGGAGGATGGGTGGGGTTTGTGTGAATTCGTAGATGACCACTCAAAGAAATACCATTACAGGTAAGCAACCTGTCCTTCTTCTTCGTGGCCTCTGCGAATCACACAAATGGGTTAGACTGACAAGCTTCAGTCAGTGGAGGAGGGAGTGCCATGCCACATAAGATGGCACATTGCCTCAAATAAAATCACCGTTTGTGAATCCGAACCCAAGGCATGTAAATATAGGGACGAACAGTCCCGCTAATATGACGACTCTACATGAGTCAAGCTGAAATTCCAATACTGAGCCATAGTGGAAACAGTCACCATTGCAGGTGAGAACATGCACAGAGGTAGAAAAAAAGGCTTGCCAGCTAACCCATATGTTGCACTGACTGTTGATAGACTTTGATGGTCTGTGATAACATGGCAGGTGTATGGCTAAGGTCAAGGGAAAAACCTCTGACCTAGACAATACAGGTTTGTTAGCAATGGAAATTATACCAAAGTTATCCAGTAGGTAGCTTCTGTGAAAGCAAAAGAAGCTCACTACTGTAAGCGGTAAAGGAATAGTAGACAAATACCTCAACAAGAAGGCAAGGTACACAGACTCAGTCTGATTCAAGATGAATGGAAGCCAACATGAAGGGCAAGAGACTTGCAACAATGTAAGGCTGCACAGATTGTGACATTAGCAATCAGGAAAATGGGGCTTACCAAGCCCTCAAAACTAAAGATGTGTCAAAAACTGCAGAGACCTGGGAAGACTGGCTACTGCAGAGACCTGGGAAGACTGGCTACTGCAGAGACCTGGGAAGAGACTCGGGAGCTGGGCGGTGAGCCTCCTCCCCCGCCCCCTCCTCCCTCGGAACACCTGGCATCATGAGAGCCTTCAAAGTCTCTGCAAGCAAGCCCACACCACTGGCTACTGCAGAGATGTGCAGGTGCAGAATAACCCAATTTGTGTAATTCGCAGAGATCACGAAAAAGAAATGCTCTTAGCATTTGCAAAAACTGCTCATTAACAATGCAAATATGGGTAGAACACAGTCTTGGGGTACTGGGGAAAGAAGCACAAAGGAAGAAACGATCAATGCATCTTGTGTGGGAATGGTATGGCAGGTTACATAGACTCCTGAGTATGTGGCCGAAGAATTGGAGACCAGTACATCTAATCATTATAAGGGCTGTGAAATAAAAAATCAGGTTGTTGAATCCCATTTTGGGAGAAAGGTGGGATATACATCTAATAAATAAATAAATGCATACATAAAACTATGAGGGTATAGCATATTTTAATTTACACTCTATTTTAGTTCTTTGTTACATAAAATCTGCTCCAGAAACATCTTTGGAAAATTATTTATCAATTGACACAAGGGCTGTTGTTTTTTAAAACAATACTGCATGAGAAGTCAGTAAAGGAAGTTTTAAATAAACAATACTTTCAAAAGAACCATTCATACCTGAATTGTGTTATGAGAAACTAAAATGCTTCAGTGCTTGGTATTTGATAAACCCTTGCCATAAATATTGTTTTTTCCAAAGACTTTCATGCTTTCTCCAGCTTCTGCTTGTAATCTTACATTCGGTACAGAAAATATAGAAGACACTATGGAGAAAAGATAGAATTTTAGTTATTGGTTTTAAAGCAGTAAGAGCCTTCAAAAGTTAACATCCATCTACCAAAACGTGCATACCAAAATCTACACAAATTCAGAAAAAAGAAAATGGAAGGTAGTTATCTGATCTTTTATGAATCGGACAGAAAACTTTATGCTGTGCATTTACCCCAGGCAAGGAAACTTATGCAGTCAAAATTTAAAAGATGCTGTTGTTTTGTGTATTTGCTGTTCTGTTTTGTTTGACCCAACTGGAAAGTTCTAGAGCTGAGCAGCTTGGTGGGAACTCCTCCCCCCCCATATCTACCATACATGTCCGAGAACACCACAAAATTAGTCCCCTCAGTCAGTCCCTTCAGTTTCAAAGTCCACCAGAAAATAACAGGGACCTGAATCAGAGGGCAGGATGTGTGGGTTGTGTGAGGGCACATATGACCACTTGAAGAATGACAGTTATAGGTAAGCAACCTGTCTTTGGTCTCTGTGCCTTACACAAATGGGTGACTATGAAGCATACCAAAGAAGGTGGGTAAGGTCACTAGAGAGAACAGCATGTCCAAATAGGGCATCCGTCCTAGCCCTGAAGTCTAATCTATAGTGCTGGATAAATATAGATTGCTGAGAGCATGTTAACGGCATTACAAAATTAAGGCAGAGGAATACCATGAAGTAGGCCTGTTGAAGAAGCCACAGCCCTAGTAGAGTGTGCAGGCACATTCTCTGTACCTGCAAGGTGGATAGCTATGGAATAGATGTGTCTCTTGGTGCGCCAGTCCCATGGTCCAATCAAGCAGCACTGTAGAACATGTGCCTCTGTGTTTATTGCTATAACAGTTATTGTGTTATCCACAGTAATTTGAACAACTCTCACCACGAATTTCCTCTCAAACACATGAAAGACCTTGATGATGGTGAGGAGTTCCAGAACACTGATATGAAGTTGAGACTCATGGTCTGACCAATGCCCCTGGAGTGTCATGTTTCCACAGTGTACTCTGCAACGTTAGTAAGGCATCTGCAATCACCATACGAAACAGATCTGGATGTTAGAATGGGATTAGAAGTCTTGTAAAAGCAGGATGAGACAATACTGCTTGAACCCTGTCTCTGCTCTGCTGATTGAGAGAGAAGCCCTCCTCATGCATATCAGGACCATCACCCTTGATGGTTTCAAGATATACTTCTTGGGGTTGACAGTGAATCACAAGTCCTGGAGCAGTGATAGGGTTTGATGAATATCTCAACAGAGCATGTTTTTTGAGGACGACACCAATAACAAATAGTCTAAATGTAGGTAAAACTGTATTCCTCATGTCCTGAGAAAGGAGCTTACAATTACCATACATTTGGTGAAAACCATACATTTGGTGAAAACTCTTGAGGCTGTGGAGAGACTGAAGGGAACATCTTTGTATTGATAGAGCTCTTTGCCAATAATAAATGTAAGAAACATACAATGTTGTGGCCTTATGCCAATGTTGAAGTAAGCATTTTGAACATCTATCGATGTGAACTAGTCACCTGTGCAAAGACATGGTAGACTGGAGTGGGGTGTCATTTTGAACTTCTTTGTTCTTATGTACTGATTGACACCACAAGATCCAAGACAGGAAGAAGTCCACCACCTCTTCTTAGGACTGTAAAGTATCTGGAAAAATATCCGTATGTTCTGCATTGATCTGGAATCTTTTCAATAGCAATCTCATCTATTTGAACTCTTGAGGGAGAAGTACAATGCAAAATGTCAACAGGTGGATTACTTGAAAACTCTATGGCATAGCTAAGATGAATAATTGTGACTACCCATGAGTCTTTGGTAATGTTCTGCCACATGTTGTAATAGTGTTAGGGTCTGGGAGCCCAAGTTGGTAGTGAGTTTGACAGGTGAAAGGTTGGATATGGTGCCATCTGGAAAAAGCAGTCAAAGTCAAGACCTGGATGAGCCAGAATATTTCTTTGAAGAACCTGATGGAAATGGTGCTGTTTATAAGGATGCCATTGTTGGAATGAGAACTGATGGGAGGAGGTGTGTGAAGTTCTAGATGGTGCCTTGAATTGAGAAAATGATGAGGAAATATGTTTCCACGAAGATCTGTATGGCCCCTGCTGCTAATGTTGCATGCCAAAGCCCATTTTCTTTACTGTCAGTCTGGCCTTGCAAAGATGGTCTAGATCAGGGGTAGGCAACCTTTCCCCTTTAAGGGCCGAAGGACTTCAGCTCCCAGAAGCCTCAGCCATGTTGGCCAATAGTCCCATGTTGGCCAATAGCTCCTGGGATTCTGGGAGTTGAAGTCCCTCGGCCCTTAAAGGGGAAAGGTTGCCTACCCCTGGTCTAGATATTGTTGGTCTTAGAACAGACCAACCTGTTTCGATCAAATGGAAAATATTCAATGCAACACCCAGTGTCTTCAGCCTTTCCCTGTGATACATGTGCAAATGAAGAAGCCATAGTGGTCACAAGTACAACTATCATATGAGTAGTGGGAGGAGTTCCCATGGTAGTATCAATGAACAAGGAATAACACTGGGAACAGGAATAGAGTAGACTGCAGAAGTAACTAGACAAACAGCTGGGAACGCCACAACTGGAGAAAGAGAAGGAGAAGTAAGCCTGGACAGGGTTGCTGTCATCTTAGACATTGGGGATGGAGAATGGTGACCTGATGACAACAAGCACCCTGTGGGGTAGATGGGAGCAACAGTGACTGGTGCTGAGGAGAGCCAGGTGGAAAATGGGTGTGAGGAGACCTTGAGAGACTTCGGTAGTGAGAATATAAAAAATGATGTGAAGAGTGATAGTGGGCAAGCTCATGGTAATGATGGAATGGAGAATAACAACGGTATGATCTGGGAGGCTTGCTCAACAGGTGTTCCACTCAATATCGACTGATATAAGATCTCTCGGTCCCATCACCATCACAGGCACACTTGATGAGGACACGAGAAAGAGCCTTCTCAGTGGCTGCTCCCACCCCCTGGAATGCTTTTCCATGGGAGGCTGGGCTCACCCCCCTCCCTGCTTGCCTTTCACCGGCAAGCAAAAATGTTTTTATTTAGGCAGGCTTTAAATATATAAACATGACAGGGTGGTTTTATATGGGTGTCTTAGTTATGTTTTTAACTTTTGAATGTTTTTGTATTAATTTTAATACTGTTTTATCTAGATGATTTTAAGAGTTTTAAATTTTTTATTGTAAAGTCTTTAAAAATGTTTTTATCTTGTGAGACACCTTGGGTCCTTTCTGGAGAAAGGTGGCATAAAATGAAATGAATAAAAACAAATAATAATAATAATAATAGACATATAGGGCAAGTCTTCTTGGCACCAATAACTGCCATATGAATGGCTAGAGTATGCACAGGGCAGTTCCCTTGAGAAAAGAGATCTGTCTCATCTAGATGATGGTGGAAGTGGTCTGCATCTAGTAGAGCCATTATGAGAATTAGACACAGTGACATGAGATGTAGAAGCAGAGTGAGGAAGAGGAGACATCTGTAGAGTAGGCACATTCTGCTCTAGAAGAGATTCCATGTCCTCTATGGATCAGCAGTACTTGGTATTGATGTCACATCCAATTGTGTCACAGCAGTCAGTATCAAAACCTCTTGTGATGTCAATAACAGTTCCAAAGAGGATGCTGATGCCAGTGCTGGGAGCTGACTAGAATGCTTAAACATCTTCTTTTCCTTAGATCTGGAGTCCTTCTTTTCCTTCAATGCCAAATGTCCATTTGGCAAGACCCCTCTCTTGTGCCTAGATTTAAAATGGGTGGGACAAGAAGTCTTAAATCTATGTGATGGAGAGGTCAGAAGCATAAAATCCCATGATACAGAAACAATAGTAGATGATGGGGCTGACTGCAGAGGTGTCAAACAGGTGGCCAATGCAGAGAGTGCATTGATAATGAAGGCGCTGTCAGTACCAGGAAGGTTACTATTGTAGTTGAAATAATAGTCAGTATCAAAACTTCCATCAGTACTGAAGTAATTCGTACAGATCCCGTCTTTGAATTCTGGTGGTCAATGGATTTCTAAGATTTCAACAACGTTGTAATGACTTGTTCAAAGCAGCCTGGTCTGTAACCTATGATTTGATGACCAACCACAAAATAACAAGACCAGACACAAGACAATGGATTAAACGAGGGCCACTTTATTTGACCTAAAACCTATTTAAACTGAACTTGGAGATAAGTAACAAAATGGGGACAGCCCAGGTGTCAGCCTCTAACCACCTCCCCAGGCTTCCCTTGGGCAAAACATCTGATCCCAAGGGCAATCCAATATCATTGGTTGCTTCCCAGCTGGCCGTTAACTGGTAGGTAAACCAAGGACACTCCTCACCAAGTCCGTAGACTTTACAGGAGAGAACAACCCACCCACCCCCAGTCAGCCCCAAGGGGAGGCTATTTCCCCACCTGTGGAGGAGGTGCCATAGCCCAACCCTTCACCAAAAGGGTGTCAGGGTGTACACCTAAGTCTGATATTCCCTCCCCCATCCATTGATGGAGCACTTTTCAATCAAATGCCCCTCACCAAGACAAAACAGAATGGCCATCAAAGAAACCCCTTGATCACACACAGAGCAAAATTTAAAGAGAGATGTTGAGATCGTAAAGAAAAAGAGAAGTAGCAGAACCCTGAAATAAAGAGAAAGGTTTTTTTTGTTTACTGTAGAATAAACAGGCGAAAGAAAGAACGAGGAAAAGAACAAGAAAGATGAACTGGAGGGGGGGAAGCTACTCAACCATATGAGAAAACCCCTAAAGAAGTCACTCTGTTGGCAAATGAAGAGAAACTGAGGGAACTGCTTAGCGATCTTGGATTTGCACAGTAGTTAGAGAGGGGATGGGGTTCCTACCAAGCTATTCAGCTCTAGAATGTTCCAACTGGGTCTCTTTGCCTCATGCAAAAAACCATTTGCATGAGGCAAAGAGACCACAAAGAAACACATTCTCTCTGTGTTTGAAATCCATGAAGAAAAGTCAATGTCTATACCATTAACTTTGAAAAAAAGATTTGTAGCTCTTAACTTGAACTATAGTAAATGTACTATATAGAGAGAGGGGAGTGAGGAAGTTAATGCAACATATAAGAAGGAAATATTTTTAGGTTCATGGAGAAAGCATCACAACTGGTCACCTAGATCATATCAATTCACTGTCTTTCCCTCAAAAGATACAACTGCGTTGTTCTAAAAATATGTTTACAATTTCTATGCATGCACACCAACTAAAAACAATTATAGCATTTTGATACAAGGATTGTTCTTTCTTGCATCTGGATTTATGCTCTATAATGATTATCTACTACAGAAATATCATTTCTCAAAAAATTTACTGCAGGCATTTAGCAGAACCTTGCCTTAAAATATAATGATTTTTTTCATCTTTATTCTCCCCCTTCAAAAGGTTTCACTGCTCCTGATGTTTAACGTTATGCAAAGACGTGTTTCTGCCAATGAATATCGCCTTATGGTTATGCTTCTGCAAATAACCTGCTGTGAGCTGATAAAAGGATTAATGCAGCCAAAATTCTTAATCTGTGAAATTACAAATTAAATTCTCATATTAAAAATACCACCCTGAGGTATTTTTTGTGGTTTTAATTCCCCTCTGGTGTTCTGCATACATTGTGCTTGTTAATGACTAGGACAAGACTGTCTCTGTTGGCAGCCTGCTGCACAGTGATAATGTGTAGGCATTTACTTCACTGATAGAACCGGATTTAACCACCAACTGATAAACTAAGTGGCAAGTGGGTAATAAGTCCATATTAACTGAAAAGTATTACTACAGAATTCATAGACTATCAAAATCCTGGCTAGACTAAAATGAAGAGTCAAGACAAGATTGAGATGTCACCGATGCAGAATAAAATTTAATACCTCTTTCAGACTGCTAAATAGAAACAAACAAACTGATATTGCCATATATTGATGAATCACTTATTACTTTAAGCTAAGCACAGGGTTTGAAGAAATAAAGGTACTTTACCTTACCTACTGATTGTATCATACAATAGAAAAAGACTGTATCTAACAAGAAGACGGGGTACTGAACATGTATCAACATTAATATTTGCCTAAAGAAAGAAAACTTATTATCTTTAATGAGTGGTAATAATTTTCCAGTCTTCTTGAAAATACAAATTTGTCCTAAAAATTCATATAGACCTCCATTAACTATAAAGAATTATGACGTTGGCTTCTGAATATAGCTTAGTACAAGGGATTCCCACCCACCCACCCACAGTGCCCTCTTATAGGTACATGGAGAGAGCCAGTGTAGTGTCGTGGTTTGAGTGTTGGACTATGGGCCTTTACAGACTGCTAAAAATAGTGCAAATTGAGTCCACTTTAACTGCCCTGGCTCAGTGCTCGGGAATCATGGGAATTGTATTTTTTTTCTGAGACATTGAGCCTTCTCTGTCAGAGAGCTCTGGTGCCACAATAAACAACAGTTCCCATGATTCCCTAGCACTGAGTCAAGGCAGTTAAAGTGGAATCAATTTGCACTATTTCTGGCAGTCTGCAAAGGCCCTATGACTCTCAAGAGCAGGATTCAAATACTGGCATGACCATGGAAACCCACTGTATTCCTTGGGCAGGTCACATTCTCTCAGTCTCAGGAGGTCACGGCAAACCCCCTCTGAACAAACCTGGCACCCCAAAAACCCTGATAGGGTCACCTTAGGGGTGCCATTGGTTGGAACTGACTTGAGGCACACAACAACAACAACAACAACAACAAATATTACGTGAGTTTCTAAGAGGGCAATGAAGTCAGAGAACCCCTGAGGCCCATCTACTCTCAAGAATTGGTTTTGCCCTCCTTTCCCAGTAAACCTCTCTCATATTGAGGCACAGACAAACATAGCAATTTGTATCTTTGAATTCCTTCACAATAAACTTATTTTAAAAGTTTAATGATAGGAATTTTCAGTTTAAAGACATTGTTGAAGAAATAAAAGGAATTTTGATTAGAAAGCCAAATAATGGGTCTACCTAGTTTATTAATGTATACTCTAAATGGCAGTAGGTCTTCTGGTTTTCAGGAATCTTTCCATGGCTTATTGGGAGAAGTGCAAGATTAAACTTGGGACTGCTTGCTTTACTATTGCCATGGCCTGTCTATAGGGGGGAAATTTAGACATCTAATTAATTCTTTGTTAAGCTTGCTTAACAATTCAATTTTCTCTCCACTCCAAAAACATCTTCAAAAGATATC
>CM034710.1:100151138-100176714 GCA_020142125.1 Phrynosoma platyrhinos
GAGAACCGCTGCCTTAATGCAAGTTATCAGGGTCGGGGCTTCTTGTTAAGGCCAGGGCTTTTGAAGGGTCAGGGCTTCTCTCCATCGTGGTTTCTTGACATTCAATAAATTATTTCTTAGTTTGCTCCCCCTCCCCACTATTTCCCAAATATTCTTTCTGTTCCTAGATCAAATAGGTCAAATGTCCAATACTCAAACCTCTACGCATAATGGATGAAATTCCTAAATCTTTCATCTTAGCTCCAATCAGACCTAATTTATTAGGAAGAAGTTCTGTGTTGATGTCCCCATCTTCAAAAAGGGAAAAAAGAAGATCCCAACAATTACTGGCCAGTTAGTCTGACATCAATACCAGGAAAGATTCTAAAGCAGATCATCTAGAGCAGACAACCTAAATATTAGAATGAATTTTCTGACATTAAGAACTGTTTGACAGTGGGACACACTCCCTCTGAGAGTGGTAGAGTCTCCTTCTTTGGAGATTTTTAAAAAGAAGCTAGACTTGATGGCCCTTGAGGTCTCTTCCAACTCTATGATTCTATCATTCTAAGTACTAAATTCCCAGTCCCAAAGGCTGACTTCATATGTAAGGTTTCACAAATTACCTCTGTTGTTCTCAAGTACAACAGATTAATGTGTATAAATGTAATTCAACAGCTGGATAGTCATAATTATTCTTCACCAGAAAACTCCATTTATCCATGGTCACAGAATTTGCCTTAAACAAGTACATATGACCTTTGCATCAAATATTAGACTTGTACATGCATTAAAAAAAAAAGACTGCAGTGGATCTGAATAAGTTTCAAGGGCCATGCCAAAGGGCTTGTGATATCCAAGCAATACAGTACAGTACTATACAAAATGAACTGGGAAAAAGTATAATTTATAAAGCAAAAATGTAAAAGTACCGTAAATACTTTTCAAAACTGAACACAATATTTAATCAATGAGCATTTTTGTCTTTGCTGGCAAAGATAAATACAATCTGAAAAGAGCATGTACTGCTGCTAGTACCACACTGCTACAATATTCTTTGCCCCAATATCCAATATGTGGCCTTGCATGAATGTGCTACAATGACATTTTAAGAACAATAAAAAATAATAATAAAGAGTCATACTTCAAACTTCACAGAGACTAAAGTAACTAACTACATTTTGTTGAGGACATTTTATCAATGATAAAGTGAAGGGATTTTGTTTAAAAGCAAACAAAAATGGAAGTAAGTGAATGGTGAAAGCATCCTTATGCTATAAAATAAATTCATGTTCTACACTCACACGTTTAAATCCTGAAAATTAACCATCTGCTTTGCATTCCTCAGTCTTATAACTACCAAATTCTTTTGAGAAAGGTTATTGTTGTAACATGTATAGTGTTTGAGAATCAAATATCACTGGATTATTGTCCAGGGTGTTGCAGCTAGTTAAAAAGTGCTGCCTGTCATAAAGTGAAAAAGCACTAAATATGTAAATTGTGTTTCTGTCCCTCTTTTTTTCTTTATGACATTTCATATAAATCTCTTGACTGAACACATAATCAAATACAAAGATGGCTAGCTACACACTGCACAGTAGAGATAGCAAGAGAGAATCCAGTTTCCCTGTGCCAAGCAAACTGTAATTTGCAATACAGAAAATCTCTCTCCCCAAACCCGCCCTCCCCCTATACACACACACTTCCTTGTCTTTATTCTTTTCTGTCTGAATGTTTGTTATACTCACTGTCAGTTAGCTCCCATAGCCGTGGGGGCAAATCACTGAAATACTCATGGCTCAGAGCTGCCTGTGCTGACAATCTATTCTTTGGGAAACACTGGAGTAATTTGGAGGCCAGATCCTCTGCATGGTTCACATAGCTTAGCCTTAAAGAGAAAGAGATAAAAGGTAGAGATGATATACACATTAAAAATCTATACTTGCTCATTATTCTATATAACATTGAAATTAAGAGAAAAAACATAGAAACATCGACCCATATATATATATATATATATATATATATATATATATATATATATATATATATATATAAACGGCATTCCACCACTGCAACTAAAACAGAGTAGCCCAATTAGCACTTATTAATATGGAAGCGGATTTGATGGCTTTACTGCAGTTACTATCCCTTTCTGTAGTTGTTAGCAGACAATTCCAGTTTAAGCAGAGGGCACTGATGCTCCTTACCTTTCAAGATTCTGCAAAGCCAGAGACTTTTGCCTCTGTGCAACAGACACTGCAAAGATGCTGTCTCAACATTTCCCACCTCAACTGATCACACATTTAAGCATGAACCTTTGTAGAAGACTCTGACTGAAAAAGAAGGGCATGCCATCATCTCTACTTTATAGAGAAAATATATGGGAAAATAACCTTTGCCAAGTTCCCTTTCAGTTCTTTTCCCAAAGTTTATCAATTCCAAATCCTGCCTGTTTGCTCTAGATTAGCTAAGGATGTCTATGGATTTCTGACCATCAATGAAAGGATCTCACCTCATGAACTCAAATAGATAACAGGGGCTGAAATAGATAATGGGGGTTCATGCTTCTCCATTAATTAAATATTAATTATAAGAAACTGAGGAATGGCCTTATAGGTATGCCTGTTTTCACCTATTGGGGCCACTAAAATGTTGCCAATCTTATGAAACTGGTTCTAGAGTGAGACTTGTTTCCTGAAGTGGGGACACCTAGACTTTTTGTGATTTTGCTCTTTGAGTCTCATGGTATTTCTATGTTAGGCCTTGTTAAGCCATGAATCTCAGTAATTGCAAAATAACAACAATCAAATCTAATAAACAGTAACACTATTTGCAGCTTAATTTAACACAATATTCTGAAAGCAGGGCCTATGGAGGTGGATGTAGAGAGACATTATTCTTCAATAATTGCCTGGTAAAGCAAGTGTGAGATCTCTAACTAAAGAGTCTAAGAACCCAAACTAACTCATTAGTCATATGTTTAATATGACCATTCCTCTTACCTTTTAGTTAGATCCACGCTAAGCTGGTTTGTTATTGTTGTGTGAATTCAAATAATTTCATATCATTGTTTTCTTAACTAGAATTGTTCAGAAGGGGATTTGCCCATTGCCTTCCTCAGAGGTTGAGAGCGCGTGGTTTGACCAAGGTCACCCAGTGTGGGTTGCTGAATGGGTATTCAAACTCTGGTCTCCCAGTGTCCTAGCCAACACTCAAACCACTACACCACACTGCTTCTAGATGTATTTGGTCAATAATTATTACACTTTCTCACTGATTTCAATGGCACCTAAAGAGACTTCTGTAAATGTCTGCTCTGAATTAAGTCCCACTGACATCACTAGTTATTTTACAAAGGTACAATTCCAGGTGATTGCACAAAGAATATATCTAACATTATTAAGACAACCTTGTGGCTTCCAGTTGGTTTGCCCTTCAAATCTCATTATTCTCAAGAATTGGCTATGCTGGCAAAGGCTGATGGGAATTCTAATCCCAAATATTTGGAGGGTATCAGGGTTACTTATTTATTTTATTTATATGTTTTATTTATATGTTACCTTTCTCCCAAGGTGGGACCCAAGGCAGCTTACAGAAGAAATCAATTAAAACCCAACACAATTAGAAATATCACATTTAAAACAGTTGGGTGAATCTGGTTTAACCTAACTACTGTAGAAAACATATATACGTTAACATTTTAAAAACGCTTCTCTTTTACATTGAAGTACAACTACCAGCCACAGCGTGAACCACTTATTAGAGGCCACATTTTGCATGAAGATTTATTCTATGTATTGAAAAGGCAGGAATAGTTCCATTCAGTTTTTTCTTGACATTTACAAGAAAACACTTCAGAGTGAAGGGCACTAGTAAATGTCAATACACAGATTGTTCACAAAGACACAGTTGGCAGGCACACAGAGGGAAAAGCATATTCAAATGTCCATGTATAGCATCTCATAAAAGAAAAATCCAAAATAATTTTGTATAGTGTCCCTTGTATGATATTGCACTGCTCAGTGCTTAACTCAGATTCAGCAGCACCAAGGTAAAAATATTTCCAAATATAAATAGAGACTCATATGGTAGGATAGCCATTTTTTTATTGAAACCATTATGTGTTTGTTGTTGAAACAGACATTATCTTTTTGGGAAAAAATCTACATTTCTCTCTCCCAGTTACCTTTTTACTGTAAAATGGATAAAAAGGTTGAAATCTAACCAACATTTTTGCAAATAATCATATCCTTTTATGCATAATGTCTCAGCAAAAACATTTTTTTTACTGAGAATAGCTTTATAGGAACTATAATTTATTTATGCATTCATACTTTCATTTATTTAATGCCACAACCTTCACCATAACAGTTAAAGATGGATAACAATCTTGATTGATGTACTTTACACTCAACTATAAGTTGACCTCATATATATGTAGAGGGTAGGTTTTGGAGCCAATATTATGGATTTCTGTAGGGGCATGTATCAAGTGATGTAAATTACTCTAAATGATTATTCTAAATAAATAAATGGAAATAAAGGATGAAGCAAATAAAAACAATGCCAATGAACTTACAAAATTCCAGATGGCATAACTTTTTGTGCTCACCCTAAAGGCTGGGATGTATGAGCAGGAAACTATGGTAAATGGTGGCTGTGCTATGTGTGTGGGAGGTGACCAGGCTTACACGAGGCTAAGAAAACGTGCTCATGTCAAAAAGAATGAAAAGGCAGAGCAAAGAAAATGGTAACTGTGTTTATCATATTTGGTTGTATTAGTTCTTCTGTTTCCCACTTCAACAGTAAACTGTACAATTTAGAAATTAGTTTTTTATTTTCCTGTTTCAAAGATTTTTTTCCAAAACTGATTTGTCAATATCCATATTTTGCATTCTCACATCTATTCTATATATCTCTCTTAGTTGCCTCTAGAGGTACCAGTGGCGCTCTATGTCTTGTTTTGAGTCTATGGGGCTCAACAGACGGCTCCAAAGGAGTGGCTTCACGCCAGCCCTTTTCTCACTGGATCCAGGGCATGGCAACCACATGCCGTGGCCCCAATCCAGTGTTTTTCTGAGCCAAAAAGAAATGGCAAAATGCTGCTCCTTTTTAGAGTGGCAAAAAGCCACCCTTGCTGCCACAGTGGTGGCTTTTCAGCATTTCTTTGGTGCAGCACGACTAAATGCTGTGCCAAAGAAATGGTATGTGATGCCGCCTGCCATGTGGTTGGGCAGGCGGTGTGATGCTGGCATTGGGGCAGAGTTGGGCGTGCAGTTGCTATGCCCCCACTCCACCCCAGTGCTGGCGTTTCATGCCAGTCTGTAGAGGCCCTAAGTTTTGCTCCCTCTACCGTCAACATATCTTTATATTTTAACCACTTGTGTGTCAGTATTCCCTCTCTACCAAATAGAGCTTCATGGGGGTCAACCTGGCATTTTATAGCATATTCTTTTTACATTTTTTCCATATTTTCAATAACACTCTTCTTATAAAATGATCGTTACAATCTTTATTCACTTTGTCTTTTTCATAGAGAAGGTATGCATGCCATCTGTATCTCAATCTGTCTCCCCCATGTCAATAATCTATCAGTGTCCAACTCAATCCAATCCTTAATCAGAGCACATGCATGATAATATATGTTTAGATTGGGTAAATTCAGACCTCCTTTTTTTTATTTTTTTTGGTAATCCTGTAGAGTTTTCATTCTAACTCTTAGGTTTTTTACCTAGCCAAAAGAATTTAGAGATGCTTTTTTCCCCATTCAGTGAATGGTTTTTCATCGTGTATTATTGGGATTGTCTGGAACAAAAATATGATTTGGGGCAACAAATAAATTTTTACGAATGCCAGTCTACCCCAAAAAGATAATTTCAAGTTTTTCCAATTGCTTAGATCTTTCTTAATTTCAGTCCATAATTTCTCATAACTGTTTTTGAATAAGTTAGAGTTTTTGTTAGTTAGTGTAATTCCCAAATGTTTGACTTTTTTTATGCAATTTAAATCCTGATTTCTCTGTTATGTCTTTTTCTTCTTGTTTTGAAATGTTTTAGTCATTACTATTGTAAAGAAACAATGATTCTGTTTTAAATAAAAAAAAGTTGAGGAATAACTGAAATTATTTGAGATCAATAGCCTGAATATGTGATTTACAATTCTTATGTATATTTCTGTGTATGTCTTTTTAAATAGCCTGTTGACATATAGCAACCCCATGGATTTCACAGGGTGTTCTTAGACAAGGAATAGTTATAGGTGGTTTTGCCAGTTCCTTCCTCTGAAATACAGCTAACAGCACCTGGTATTCATTGGTGGTCTTCCACCTATACTAACCAAGGCTGACCCTGCTTAGCTTCCAAGATCAGTCAAGATGTGGTGCATAGCTTTAAAGAAAATCAGACAAATTATGTTTAACTTTACTTTCTATATATATAACAGATTTTCAGATCACCAAAGAAATTAGTTTGTTTCATATCAGTCAATCTCTTATTGTAAACTTCAATATTGGCATTTCATTTGCTTCCACACTAATATAAAAAACAATGGTTGATGATCATGGCAGCATGCACAATTTCTAGAGAATGCTTTTACTGAAAAGTGCAATCAAGTACTTACTACTGTTAAGACACTGTAACAGTGTCGTGAATAATACCAGAAAGATCTTTACAACAAAGTAACCAGTGAGGTTTTTTTTCTTCCTCAAATTTTTCAGTATTTCTAAAATTGGACATAGAGGTATATCTTTTCTTGCTTGATCATATTAGAAGCAGATCTGTAACCCCCCCTTAACACAATTTGCAAATTACACAAGTTGCTGGCTTATTACTGCATTACTTCCTCACACTTATAAAACTCCCAGATCACAAGCATTTGATTTAATTTGATAGAGAGCATGTTGAGTTTCTTCCCATTGCAAAGAAGGTCAATATCTGGTCAAGCAGAACATGACTAGGATTACTGAAGCGCTCAAAGAAAAAGAAAAAAGATGTGGACATGTGTGCTGAACTTCTGAACTCAAGGTACTTTACTTATGAAATGTAATGCAGAACAAAACTCAAATTTACTTCCAAAATCAAGATGTGATTATTAAAAACAAAGAAAAATTAATCCTGTAAATATTCTTGACACCAATTAAAGTGACCCTTCTTCTCTTCCTCATTAGTACAGGTTGAGTATCTCTTATCCAAAATACTTGGTGCCAGAAGTGTTTTGGATTTTGGAATTTTTCAGGGTTTGGAATACAGTGGAACCTCTACTTACGAAATTAATCCGTTCCACAGCCCATTTCGTAAGTAGAAAATTTCGTAAGTTGAAGCAAATTTAACATTGAAAAGGCCTAATCCGTTCCAGGCCCCCAGATTCAAGCTACAACTCAATACAAATGTACAGTAAAAAAGTTTCATTTACCTTTTGGGTCGGCTGGCTGTGTGATGGCAACAGTGAGTGAGAGAGGAGGAGGGAGGGAGGAGGAGGAGGCAAAGAAAAACACACTGCCTCAACTCTCTGGCAAGCCCTAACAGTGCTACCTAACTTAGTTTCACCAGGCAAACACTTCCTGGTTCTCTAGCCAATAGAGTGCTGCTTTGCCAGATTACACTAACCAATAGCATGCCACGAAATTCAAAAAGCAGCTCCTTCCCGCCAATTTCGTAAGTAGAACAATTTCGTAAGTTGAAGCAAAATTTATTTGGAGGCGCGTTTCATAAGTTGAATTTTTCGTAAGATGAAGCATTCATAAGTAGAGGTACCACTGTATTGTTATATACTTAATGAGATCTCTTGGAGATGAGACTCAAGTCTAAACATGAAATTCATTTATGTTTCATACATAATATTTTTAATAATTTTGTGCATTAAAAAAGTTATTGTACACCATCAAAAAGCAAAGCTGTTGATGGGCCAATCACACAGCTAGTAAAGAGCAGCCTGAGGCCGCTCTGGCTGCAATCAGTCTGGGACTGAGGTGACCGCAGAGCCCATTCCCGAAGAGGGCTGCTGTCATGGCCTCAAACTGGTGCTGCCAGGATCTGGTCTTTATTGATCTGGTCCAAAGGACCGGATTGTGGCACTGGAGCAGCTTCCGGTGTTATCTGAAGGCCATGCCCCCACAGAAGCTGGAAGCTGCCTTCTTTAGGGCCTAAGCAGACTGCCAGAAATAGTGCACATTAAATTGAGGCACTGCCCTGGCTCAGTGCTAGGGAATCATGGGAACTGTAATTTATTGTGGCACCAGAGCTCTCTGACAGAGAAGGCTCCATGTCCCAGAAAAAAATACAGTTCCCATGATTCCCTAGCACTGAGCCAGGGCAGTGCCTCAATTTAATGTGCACTATTTCTGGCAGTCTGCTTAGGCGTTTAGCCTGTGTGTTTTGGGCCATTATCCCAGCCAACCACATGGACAATAACACAAAAGGAAAAGAGAATGGCAGTATGAAGGGATTAAGTCCAGCAGATACTGCCTCTTCTTCTCTTCCTCCAAGGCCACAACAATGGCAGTTCTGGACCTAGACACAGTTGAGCTGTGCTTGCTGCTGCTCCTCTCCCTCCCCCTCCTCCTCTCCCTCTGAGGCCAGGACAGTTGGGATGCAGGGAGGGCCCTTCATCTGCTTCTGACACAATGAAGCTGTATCTGCATCTTCTCCTCTCTCTTTCCAAGGAAAGAGAGGCTTATCATCTGCTTCTAGGGCTATGTGTGATAGAGCTATTCCTGCTGCTTCTTCCCCTGCAAGGCCATATTACACATGATACAATCAAACTTAACATTTTTCAGGACCCCTCTTTTGGAAGATCCAACACCGGCATTTGGGACCACTTTAAACACTCACTTGTTCATTTATTAAATATCACTGTATCTAATTTCAGAATCTCCTTGGTTTGTCATGATCCCTGTTCAATGACAATACCTTTGGAGAGAAAAAAAAATCCAAGAAATATTGGAAGAAGATGCTTGAGTAACAATCATCTAAGAATTTCAGCATATATTTCAGTATCTTTTTGTTTAAGAGCACACTTTGAATACTTCTGAGTTTTACTGATGCTGCCTGGAAAGAAGCAGTGTCAGTAAAACTTTGCTGCAAATAGTGTCTGGCCAAGGGGCCTTCTAAATATGGCATACTATTCTGTTTTTTTAACTGTACTTTTACATTAAAAGTTCAGCAAGAAGGTGAGCAGTACGATACTTTAGATTTTGTTATAAAGTGGTTTGCTTATCGTCAAACCCCCTAAGTCAATTGCAATTAAGACCTGCCAGTAATTTAGTGACTTTGTTCTGTACATAAAGTATGCCATAGTTATGAGGAATTCATCCCAACTCTTATCTTCCCCATCACAATGTATCATTCCAGTTGTTTTTGTGTACTTTCAAATTGTTTCTGATTTATGGTGACTCTAAGGTAAACATATCACAGGGCTTTCCTGGGTTTTCCTTTGCTTTCCCCTGAGACTAAGAGTCCATAATTTGCCCAAGGTGCTAAAGCAGGGGTAGGCAACCTAAGGTCTCGGGGGGCCGAATGCGGCCCCCTGAGGCCTTTGGACCGGCCCCAGACCATTCCTCCGCTGCCGCCGCCCCCCACCCGCCTTGATGATATTGATTACTGTTGTTATTACTTGTTCTTGGGGTTTTCTTGGCAAAATATCCACAGGAGTTTTGCCATGGCTTTTCTGGGGCTGAGAGAGTGTGCATGTATATATTTTTAATTTTTTTTAATTTTTTAAAAAAATATATTTTTATTTATTTGTTTATTTTTGGTGCTTCGGCCCCCCAATTGTCTGAGGGACAGCAACCCGGCCCCAGGCTCAAAAAGGTTGCCTACCCCTGTGCTAAAGTATGGATACACAATTCCCCTGTGGGAAAAAGTTATATGCTGGGCAAGTCACACTCTCTAAGGGCCTCGGCAGACGGCTTATTGAGCCGTCTCCGAGCCCAGGAAGAGGAGGAGCAGCCGCATGTGCGGCGCTCCTTCCTCTTCCTGAGGTTGCCCTCGGAGCTGCCGGCCCTCCGCACGGCCGGCGCTCCAGGGGCAACCTCCTGCCGCAGCATCCGCACGCGCTGCGGCGGAAAAGTCAGGGAAAGTGCGCCCTACGGATTTAGGGTGCACTTTCGCTGTCTTCTAAAAGGAGCGCCAATTTGGAGCTCCTTTTAGAGTCGCCGCAGGAGCGCTGCGGTGCGGAGGCTGCTGTCCCGCGGTGCTCCAGACCAGGGCGTCCTGGACGCCCTGGTCTGCTTAGGCCCTAAGTCTCAGGAGAAGGCAATGGCAAACCTCGTTTGAACAAATCTTGCCAAGAAAACCATGACAGGTTCATTTTAGGGGCGCCATAAGCCAGAAACAACTTGAAGTAGCAGTAATCTGACACTGGTGATACAAGAGCTGGTACAAAGCATGATGATACAACAGCAGCCACCAACCCATTATGACTCCACTACCAGCTGCCTAATGTTATTGAGCAGAAGAGCACAACAGATATTTACAGCATGCTACCATTAAGGAATGTGAAACCTCAGGCTTTGGATCTGAATTTTATTTTCCTATGGTTCAAATCTGCCTGCTGAGTTTTCTCAGAAGGCCTTCTCTATGACACCACTATTGTATTGTTGCTGCTGTTGTTCTTTTAAAAAAAAGTTTTTGTACACTCTTCTACCCTTTTGAAAAATTTAAATGCTTCTCCTCAAATATAGGTCTAATACGCACTGCAGAAATAGTGCAGTTCGACACCACTTTAACTGATGTGGCTCAAAGCTATGGAATTCTTGGATTTGTAGTTTTGTGAGATATTTAGCCTTTTCTGTCAGGAGCACTGGTGCCACAGCAAACTACAAATTCAAGGATTCCATAGGATGGAGCCATGACAGTTAAGTGTTGTAAAACTGCATTATTTCTTCAGTGCAGATTAGGCAGTCAGGACTTTAAACTAATATATACTGGTATTTTTGGTTCCACCTTTCCATCTATGGCTCCAATGGAATTAAATTCCTGAAAATGTCACTAAAACTGAGCTGGTTTTAAAAACCTTCAAACTGAAAGAGGTTCCACACCCCTGTCATTACATGTGTTGTGTCATTTACACAAGGCCTTTTTAAAAAGAAGCAAAGTGGAGAGAGGGAGAGAGATAAAGAGAGAAAGTGAGGGGGGAGAGAATAGTAATGGTCAACTGTTGGTGACTAACAGTAAGCTCTTGTTGGTTCATGCATCTAAGCAACTGACTAACCATGTTGACTATTGACCTATAATAAACTGAGTACAATATAAGGGTGCTTACTGTCTGTAATATGTGCCACTGCAAAAAACAAACAACCTCTTTATTACATGTAAAGCCAATAATAATACAATTGTGCTGTGGGACCCATGCCCTTTCTCCTTCTAGTTGCAATTTACACGGCTTTGCTTCTCATCCTACTGATGTATGAAATCTTTTTGATTTTAACTTCTAATTCCCTTTTAATAAAAAAAATGTGTGCATTTTAAAAAATATGATTTAATAATAATATCCTCTTTATCTAGTACTATTTTGGCAACTAGAAAAAAAATCAAAAATAACTTATTTTCCAATTGCACACCAATCAAATGCCGATTCTTTTGGTAATCAGGTTCATCTACTATTATTCATTATTGTATAAAGGCAGAAGGGTTACTTACACCATTACTTTAGTTTTGAGAATGTCCTGTTCCTAGTATATTTCAAGATGGTGGGCTAGTTATAAACATAATTTAATTTTAAAGTACCTACACAACTACTTTGTGGCTAGTTTTAATTGGGAGCTTTTAACTAGGACACAACTCTAAAAATCCTTTTTTGTCCACCCCAGGAAATTTAACAGAACATCTTTATAAAATAAGCAGAGCTAAAATAATTACTAAAAGCATCATTTTATAGACTATTATTTCCCCAGCAAAGAGAGAATGAATCTTTAATCCCAAGCAAAAACTCTTCAAGGTTTATGTGTTCTATAAACCTTTCACTGAGAATTTAAAATATAAGTTACTAATGCAATAAATGCCCTAACAAATATATCAGATTTTTCACTTAATGCTTTTTACAGGCTTAAACCAAACTGAGTGAAAGAAAATCACCTTTTACAGTCTGACTCTTAAAGGAAGAATGCCTTTTTGTTATGCTTTTTAAAGAAGGCATGGTGAATTTATATCAACTTCACTGAATCTTGGGCATGATAAAAGGGAAAAAATATACTGCTGTAGTTACCATTCCACAGCAGGCTTCCTTCACATATTTATTTTCTCAGTGCCTGGACATGAGCCAATGAGAAAGGGGAAAAAGAGGGAAATTAAAAACTCCAGAGGAATATTAGAATTAGCACACCCTACAGTCAAGACCCCCCCCCCCACACACACACACTTACTCTTCAGCAACTTCAATTGTTGGGTATCAAAAGAAACTAGAAGAGAACACTGGATTTCAAATTTGTCAATGGTGAGAATGCTGTGTATCTAGTAAGGTTATCCCATTAAATCATTCCAAATGAAATGAAGCTGTTTCACAAGTTCACAGGATTTTGATCTTTAAAATCAGCTCAGTTCTCACCTCTAAAGAAACTTTAGCACTCATAAATCTCATTCTTAGTCTCCAGTTTTAAGGGACAGAGTTTGAAAAGTCTTAATTTCATTATAATATAAATGTTTGTTCAGTAACTCCAACATGCATTTGTGTTCTGGAAAGAGTAACATCTCTTCAGACACTACAGCCAATGATCATTCATCACAATTAACTACAAATCTTTCCAGCTGGGGACTCAAATCTATCACAGTTAGAGCAGATTCCTTGTGCCTCTTCAATTACTTTTCTATTTCTTACACTTTCTGTCAAGTGACGATAATGAGAAAAGTCTAGTGACATGAAAACATTTAAACAGTGTCTATTATGAACACACACACTGTTTTCTGCATAGCTATTTATTTCATGTATATCCTATAACTTGCCAAAGTATCTAGTCTGATAACATTATTAAATATATATATACTAAAACTGAACCATGGTATTACTTGTTTTTAGACACAAAGTACTAGCTATTTCATCTTGTACAGCTGAAATACGGTAATTGAGAAATGCTTCAAGGCAGTTGGGCTATGTCTAGACAACATATCTCTGCTATCTAATATTTCTATGTTCCTTGCTAGTTAACAAAGCTAACAATGAAGCTAAACCAATTGTGGCATTAACATACCATAAGAAATCACCAAAACAGTGAAGGAAAATCAGAAATGTCATTCTACACCAGTTGTGGTCTGTGACTACCAAAGTATGGCAGTAGACAGGGGAAGAGGGCTGTCCAGAACTTTAGATGCTGGGATCCAGCTGCTGGGGTTTGGGCTGCCACAGATAAGAAAAATTGCTGGCTGAGTCAAGAGTCCCCATGATCATATCAGTAGCCTGTGCTTGCATCAAGGAACCATCCATGCAAGAACTATTCATTTACACAGTGGTGACTGCAGCACCCTACTGTCTTAACCACTACCATAGAATCATAGAGTTGGAAGAGACCACAAAGGCCATCCAGTCCAACCCCCTGCCATGCAGGAACTCAAAATCAAACCATCCCGACAGATGGCCATCCAGCCTCTGTTCAAAGACCTCCAAAGAAGGAGACTCCACCACCCTCCGAGGGAGTGTGTTCCATTTTCGAACAGCTCTCTCTGTCAGGAAGTTACCCCTAATATTGAAGTGGAATTTCTTTTCTTGCAGCTAGCATCCGTTGTTCCGGGTCCTGTTCTCTGGGACAGCAGAAAACAAGCTAGCACCCTCTTCAATATGACATCCCTTCAAATATTTAAACAGGTCTACCATATACCCTCTTAACCATCTCTTCTCTAGGCTAAACATACCCAGTTCCCTAAGTCGTTCCTCGTAGGGCATGGTTTCCAGATCCTTCACCATTTTAGTCTCCCTCCTCTGGACACACTCCAGTTTTTCAACATTTTCAACATCCTTTTTGAATTGTGGTGCCCAGAACTGGACACAGTATTCCAGGTGGGGTCTGACCAAAGTAGAATACAGTGACACTATTACGTCCCTTTTACCACTTACATTATTTCAAATACATGAGGCCTAGACAATTTAAAATTTTAAAAGTTAATACCCTTTGAATTTAGTATGGAAACTAAGGCCTCAAGCAGTCAGGTGGCTTGGAGTGGCCTTTTGCCATTCCAGCCATGAACGCAGCCTGAGTGGCATGGGGTCATGGTGATCCTGGGGTCTGCAATGGACCACTGGCCAGGAGCACTTTTTTGTGCTCCTTTTGTGGCTGGGTTTGGGCCATTTTAGGTGGTCGCTGTGCGGCTTCAGCCCGATCTAGGGGCATGCGTCATATGAATGCCATGTCCCTGGATTGGCCTGAAGCCAGTATTTTTGGCTAGTCTGTTTTGGGCCTAACTGGAGGTTAGTGTCTGGAAATATATATAAAATATGCTTTTGTGGGCCACACTGTGTTAACATTCTGACCACTGTCTGAAAAGACTGAAGTTTCTAAACACTTCTAAAAAGCTATAATGTAGATCACACTGTATTAATCTTGGTTGGAATGAACTAAATATATACCATTGTCCAGGAAGTTAATCACTTGCCAAACCAACATTAGAAACTAGAAAGCACTCCAGGCCTAAAAACAGTAAAACCAGGTCAAGGAGGACCTGAAAAATGCAAGCCTGATTCTTAAGAGTGTGTTAATCCAACTGAAAAGTCACCATATACCAAATTATAACTTGTCAAAGCCTTGCTTTCTCCATAAGGAATTTGATTTTTTTTTAAAAAAAAATCCATTTAAAATAGCTTGAACTGCTTTGGAAGAGTCAGTTGTTTCACAGAATAATAATCCACAGGCAGATAATGCTGCTACATACATAGCAGCAGCTGGGAGTGGTGACAGAAAACAGTACAAGAAGTTTTGCTCATAACCTACATTTGAATGTACTATGATCACAGTAAAAGCCACCTTATATAATTCTGAAAAATTAGGCTGTTTTCTTCAAATGCTTACAGTAGTTTTATGGGGTCCCTCTTATGGCCACAGGGAAAAAAATAAGCCCAATACAACGACGAAGCATAATGGCTCTCACATGCAATTAATGCCTTAGGCTATGAAATTGACTCAATGCCTAAAAGAAAAAGGTCACCTCCCTTTGGAATTGCTTGCCTATCTGCCCTCAAGCAATGACAGGTGCACCAATACTATGATACATTGCTTTATTCATAGTGCACTGCTGATTGGGCAACACAATCTATTTGAATGCAGTAAAAAGAAATACAACTAAAAATTTTGTCAACAAGGTTTAATGTGAATGCCCTGGTTACCAAAAATAACTTGTACTGCATTAAAAATGAACACTCAAAACTAAAGCCTGAGTGTGATAGAAATTTTCTAAACTATGGGGTGAAGCAGACTGGCACAATACACCAGCTTGGGGGGGAGGGAGAACGTGACATTTAGATGGCACACTCCAGTGTCACATCGCTCGCCTGACCAGACAGCGGCTACATTGCAGCGCTCCAGTGGTGCGCCATTTATATGCCACAGGAGTCCTGAAAAAACATCCTCACTGTGGAAAAGCTGCCCTTTTTCCAGTGCAAAAAGGATGCTTCTTTTTGCCCCTGAAAAAAGCTGGGTTGGGGCCACAGTGTGTGGTTGCTGTGGCCTCGATCTGGCACTCAAAGAGGCAGTGTCAAGCTGCCCCTATATGGCTGTCTGTTTTGGCCTTTCTTTAGGGAAATAAGGATTTCTGCTCCACCTATCAACCATCAGCATCTCCAATATAACTTGTTTCATGGATTCTTCAGCTTTGTCAATGTATGCTTGAAGAACCAAAGACAATACAGGTACTTCAAACTTTTCTGGTCACAAGTAGTGTCTTCTAATGGATTTATCAAATTTCAAATTTCAAATTTCAAAATTTATTTACGATCAACTGATCAGATAAAGTATTATTCAACAATCACTATGTCATGAAAGTCTTGTTGCACATCAACATCAGCAATAACTGGGAGATAATTTTTGTATTTATTATTTTCACAAATCTAGCAGTGCACTAATTTAGATAGGATGAAGTCTGGGGAGGAGACTGTAATTAGTTTATTTTATAGATAAACTGCTTTTAATTAGGAAGATACACTATAACTTTTTAACATACATCTACCTTTATTGACTGAATATGAAATTATTGATGGGTTATCCCTGACTACAAGGAACATACAACTTGCTTGTGGCAAAAGTTCCACTGGCTGCCAGTCCATTACTAGGCACAATTCAAAGTGCTGCATTTGACCTGTATTGCACAGTGCAGGTCTAAGTCATTTGAAGACCATATTCTCCCTTACAAACCAGCCCATGCTTTGAGGTGTGCTGGAGAGGCCTACCTCTCAGTTTCACCACTATCACAGATACATCTGGCAATAACATGGGAAATGGCCTTCTCACTGGTTGCCCCCTGATTCTGGAACTCCCTTCCAGAGAAGTTAGATTGGCTAGTAATCTATTTTTTTTTCCAGACAGTAAAGACATTTCTATTTCAACAGACAATTGAGGAATGACTGTGTAAGGCCCACCTTGCCTAAACATGCTGGGTCTTGCATGTTTAATGATGTATTTTTAACCTGTTTTTTTTTAAGTTTAATATAGTTTTAACATTTGTATCTTGTGAATTTTAACTATGGTTTTGTTTTGTTTTTTGTAAGGTGCTCTGAGTCCTGACCTGGGAAATAATAATAATAACACCACCAGCAGCAGCAGAAACAACAACAATAATCAGAACACTAATGCTATCTTCTGAAGAGCTAAATGGATCTTGTTAGAAAATGTACGTACTTTAACTCAGTTTGCTAAGAGTAGACATACTGAGCTAAATAAAGCACTTAGCAGAAGGGGCAGGAAGGATGCCGCTATGCCCATCAATTCTACCCTGAAAAGATCCCCTAGCTCCCCCACAAGAAACAAATTGATTTTGGATTCTGCTGGGTAAAACCTTATTAACTGTGGTTTGAGATTAGGAAACTTGATACTATAAAGATCATTATTTATTTCATCTTGATCTTTACAACAGTCTAGTATTTACTGGCATATAGTACATAGATGTTTTCCTCAAACTTTCAATCCTGGAAGGAAGAACAATATCTGCTCACACAGAAGCAACAAAGTCAACATTACTCTTATAATCATATCAGCGTAAGCAGTAAATTATACCAAACAGCAAATCTTAGAAAACATTTTCCCCAATTTTCTTTTGTTTTTAATTGCTTAAACAATGCTTTTCAGACAAACTCAGATTAACTCAGATATGTCACACACCCTACAAACTGGCTGAAGACCATAAATAAAGGGACAGATAAAGAGAATGTATTAATTCGGAGGGGAAATATCCAGCTGTGTGTTACAGGGATTAGTGTTATCCAGTTTTATTTAACAACTTTATTAATAGCCTGGCCAAAAAAGGCTAAATAGTACATAAACTTACTGTAACAATGATTCTAAAGTAGGGGACACTGCAAACAACTAATTAAGAATACAATAAATATGTCTATAGAGGGTGGAAAGGGAATTAAATGAGATACAGAGAATATTTGAATTTGGAACTCCACTGATGTCTTCAATACTAAGAAATGAACAATTACTAGATTCAAACTTGACAAAAGCTAACTGAATAAGAAGCTTCAGTTGTACAGCCTGAGAAGTTGCTTGAATGTATTTGCAACTAGTCAGGTTTAAAACAGAACAGATTAAAAATATACGTCAATATTAGATGTAGTGAATATGATAATTAAATCATTCATGAGGTAATCTATTTTTCTTCCTGCCTCTGAAAGTCTTTAACATCCTTCAATGTAAAAAAAAAAAAAGTGGTAAACTTGCTGGTTTACATGCCACATACACATGCAGACTCCCCCATTAAAACAAACAAACAAACAACCCTTTCCTCCCTCAACGGGGTACAGGAACATTTTTGTCCGGTTTTGGTGCCCTCTGACCATTTTAGGCCCAGGGTAGGATTTTTTCCTAACTGAAAGTGTTGCAGATGTCCGTTCCTGTTCCAGTTTTGCTTTTTAAAAGGCTTCTCCTGGGCCCAAAGTGGCAAAAGCCCCCCATGCCCCATTTTTTCATCCCTGTGGGAATCTAAAGGCCATTTTAAAAAAGCCTTGGAGTCACATGTAGCAAAGTCCAAGAGTTGCTTCACTTTCTCTTTGCTAGTAATAATTAATTTTTTGGTTATAAACTATGATTTATTTATTAACCAGCTGTTATTATGAATTTTTCAGAATTATCATTATTGGAGAATTATCCAGTTATCATTGGAATGCATTGGTATTTATTTATTTAGTATGGAAAAATGCTACATAAATAAAGGAATTATTCAACCTGGTCAAATGGGTAAAAAGAAGTGTATAGATTAGAACAAAGGTGCTATTAATTATTTAAAGTGTAATTAAATTAATTAAAGTTAGATTGAAGGAAATAGACACCCTATGCTGACATACAGCAGTTATCATTTTTTAAAAGTAATGAATAATTTTTTAAAAAAAATCGACACAAAAAAGTATTGTACAGACCAGGGAAGGCCCACATAGATCTTGTCATTTAGTTCCTGTTTGTGGTTCCTGGTTCCCCATGATATCTTCATACTGGGAGGGGGAAAGGGGGGCAGTAAAAGCAATTTTCTGTTTCTGAAAATTCCCTTTAAATGAGATGCAAGACTTCACAAATTCCACCCCGATCCCCACCCACAAATGAAACCAGAGTAGATTTCAGGCTATTTGGTGTTCTGATTCTTCTGTCATTTTTACATTTGGGACTTTTACAGCACCTGGTCTCTGGATCTTCTGGCCTTTGGATCTTCCCAAGTTGTCTCTTCCACATCTTATAGTTTTCAAGATTTATAAACTATAATGTCTTCCCAGCTGACTTTTGTACATGTTTGCTCAAGCAAACCAGTTATTATCACCAATCCATATGCTGGCCATGCTCTCATTATTATTCCTTATTGCCGGCTTTCTGCAGAGGCACCATTCACAAATGAAGTAAAATTTAAATAATTCCAAATGAGAATATACATTGGCTTGGTTTAATATGTTAGAAATGAGTACTTAGCTTCATTGCTTTTTTCCAACCTTCTTTAATGCCCAAACGAAAGAAATCTGATTGAAATTCAACTGGCTAACCTGGATGACAAATCTAGGGCCAGATCAGCATTAAGTCAGAGTTCTTTGGTTCAGTAATAATGGGAAATTCTGGTTTAATTCAGGCCAGGCCAAGGAAAAAATGTTGAAACCCATGTACAAGGAAGGAAGAAACATTTAAGAAGTCAGGAAGAATAATCTGAAGTAGCTCTTTCCATGCTTGAAAACTCCAAGCCATGAAATTATTACAGCAGAATCTTGATCATGTTAGCTTCTTTCTTTGTAGTTTGTCCAACAGAATGGATTATCCTGACCTTGATATAGTTAAATATCCATTAAAGACCAAAGAATAAAAATTGAATTAACTTAAGTTTAATTTAAAATGTCAACTGGTGGACCATAATACAGTGTTTCAAAAACACCCTCTAGAGCCATACATTCCTCTGTAGCTATCTGAAGCTTTGATTTTCATCCATATTTGGGTCAAAATTATCCAAAACCAATTTTAAATAAGGTGTCATCTTCTTAGGAATGTTAGGGGTAGCTGCTCCAAAACAGTGATTACCATTTACACGTACTTTATAATATATCTACATCTAAGAGTATAACTACAAAGTACTAAAAGTACTGATTTATAATGTAATGTTTAGTCATTACATAAAGATCATTATGAAGGAGGGGCTGAAAAGGTCATCCTTTAACAAAGTAAGAAGACACACAGACACAATATTATAATCATGATGTGTAACAATGATTAAATGGTAAGAAACAAATTCTTCACCATTTGTTGTTTTCAAAGTGGTAGCTACTGAAATAACCCAAGTGCTCCCCCAAGTGTTCAAAGTATGCCTTTAATTTTGACAATGTTAAAAATAAACTGGAATAGTACCTCTAAAAAGTTATCAAAGTAGCAAATATCAAAAATACATTTTGAAAAAATAGCTGTCCCTGTTTATGAACTGTTTACAAATTAATATTTTAATACTATACTTAACATTTCAGTTACTGGGTACTGAAAATGAGCAATGTGGTTTGAAACAATTTCAGATTTAACAAAAAAAATGCATCAGATCTGATCTGACTTTGGAAGCTAAGCAAGATCAGTTCTGAATTCAATGATATAACCGTATTCATCTGTAGAATCAGTACGTAGAGAGATCTTGTTGCACCTTTGAGACTGAAAGATCAGTTCTGGTTAGTAGTTGGATGGGAGATCACCAAGGAACATTAGATACTGTAGGCTATATTTCAGAGTGACAAACTGGAAAAACCACCTGTTGATATTCCTTGCCTAAGAAAATCCTATGAATTTTGTGCGGTTGCCATAAGTTAACAGTGACATGAAGGCATATATACGCACACACTAAGTGTTTGAAACTACTCTACTAAGTTTGAAACTACTCTATATCCATTGATATCCAAACCTCTGTGTGTGTGTGTGTGTATAAATGTGCTTCATTTTCTCAGGTAGAGCTGCTGGCTGAATATATATAGGGGGAGAGAGAGAGAGAGATGCTGGCTGCACATGTGTGCGTGTGTGTGCGCGCGCAGCTGGAAGTTCTACTCAAGATGAAGCAATTTGAGACGGTTACTTCAGAATGGACTGAACAGGCTGGGTTACTGGCAGAACAGGCGCCTCATGTATCACCGATGAAATATCCTGTAGGGCAACCTAAGTATGCTGAAATATAGACTGGGCTCATGTGGGTATTGAAAGACGTTCTGGATAATGAGATTGAGAGTGTTTACGGCCCCAATGATACTGCAGGCAAGCCTCATTTTGATACTGGTAAGTGCAAGCCAAATCGTATCCTGACAGCAGCAACCACAGTAGGCTGGGAGCTTTTATAATGGGAAAAAGAAGATTGTGTCAAGTTGGCTCTCAAGCATTTTTCCACATAACAGCTGGATTGCTCTTGGTGAAGATAGTGTTGCTGCTGATGGGATCTCCTAGAGTGATACCTCAAGCTTGAGCAGTGAGAGTTGGAGTCAGTGGAAGCAGAGAAAAATCTAAACTAAGACTAAAGTGACCATTGCGGTGGTGGAGAGGGCAGAGGAACTAACAGTTTAGAAGGAAGCATCCCCAAAGTGGATGGCTGAACAGAAGTAGATATGACAGAAACTCAGAATCAGAGAGGATTCTACGATCTCACTCAGAAACATTGTCTGGAATTGCTGAGTAACCAAAATCATCTCTACATCATCTGGTGAGTGTTGTGGGGTCTCCGAGACTTGAAGAATAGCGCCTCTATGAAAAATAGACCCAGTCACCTCAGATTGACAGGAGAGAATGGTCCCTGCAGCCAAACTATGTCAGAAGTGACTTGCAAGGAGGTAGAGGTTGGAGAATGGGGTTGGTCCATATCCTTGGCATGCTTCTTTTTCTTGTGTTTGCACAGTCTAGCCATTGACCCCATCAATCATCTCAAAGGATCAAGTAGGAGTTCAAGGGCATGGTCCTGTGGCCTAACTGTTAAATCTGGACTGTGCAGTCTTTGGCGAGGCATAGATGGTTTCTCCAAATCAACGCTTGACAGCAAGACAAGAGCAGCAAGCCAGATACCACAGTGGAAGCTGATTTAGAAGCTCTGCCAGTTCCATACCAACTGATATGAAGGCTGATTAGGTGGCAATTGCGGCTTGAGGGCCTTTTCATACAAGAGTGCTTTCAAATGCACCTCTTTATTCCTTCTCACTCAAAGTGTAAAAGTTGTACAGGAGGCACAGGAGGCAACTACACAAGCTTCACCAAGGCACAGAAGACACTTCAGGAGCCCATCCTGTTCTAGGACTTTAGTGCCACAAGAGACACACTTCTTGAAAGACACAAGCAAGAGAAACAGCTTTGAAGTCAAGTATGGTTTCGAATGTCAATGCAATAACCACTGCTGAACTACCAGGTGCATTCCTGAGATGCGAAGAAGGCTTGACAAGATGGAGAGTTAAACTGAAGAATGTAATTTCTATTAATGTTGCTGCAGCTGCAGACAAAAAGGAACTGGATGTTTTAGTGGGAAAGCCCCTGTATAGGATTGCTGGAGGTGGACAGGGCTATTGCCCAAACACTTATGTAATACTCTAGAACAGTGATGGTGAACTTTTAGAGATCGAGTGCCCAAACTCAGTAGCATTCCCGCTCCGAGTGTCACTGGGTGCTGGGGACAGGATTTTTGGGGGTGTGACTTCTGCCTTCCAGGGGCAGGAGTACTGGGGGGAAAACCCAAGCACACTCTCTCAGCCTCAGGCTAGCAACAGCAAATCCCCTACTAACAAAACTTGCCAAGAAAACTCTATGATATTTTCACCTTTGGTCACCCTAAGTTGGAAACAACTTGAAGTCACCAAACACACAAGTCATGCTCTCTCAGCCTCAGAGGATGGCAATGGAAATCTCCCTCTGACAAAGCTTGCCCCATGACAGTTTCACCATAGGGTTGCCAGGAACTGGAGCATGGAAGGGAGGGAAGGTGTTCTGGGCCCATAAGTTGTAAATGACTTGGATGCACACAACAACAACAACAACAACAACAACAACAACAATAACAAGCATAATAATGCACAGAAGGCACAGCGCAACAACAAGAACAAAATGAGCCAGTGGTTTGAGCATGTGCCTCTGGAGACCAGGGGTCAAATCCCAGCTTAGCCATGAAACCCATTGGGAGACCTTGGCAAGTCACCTCTCTCAGCCACAAAGGAAGGCAATGGCAAATCTCCTCTGAAGAAATCTTGCCAAGAAAACCCCACTACACCTCACAAAACTACAGCTTCCAGAATTCCATAACAAGGTGTGGGACTTCTGGCTGGAAGGGGTAGGCCTTCCACCCTGAAGGCCTGCACACAGCTCCTCCTTGTCACAGCTCAGTTTTCCACAGAGATTGAGACCGCAGCAAGGAGCCGGGCCAGTCAAACGCAGCTTCCCAGCCCTCCCTGCAATGGTCTGGTCCAGTTCTCCTGAGACAAACCAAGCCGTGACAAGGATCCAGGCCAAGCGCGTGCACCCTGCCTCCCCCCCTACTTGCTGCGGCTGCCGCGTGCCCTCAGAGATGGCTTCACATGCCAGAAAGGGCACAGGTTCACCAACACAGCTCTAGAAGATTCCAAAAGATGCGCTGCCCAGGTATAGGATAACTCATTTGTGTGAGTCAGAGACCATGAAGAAAAATGGCACTTCTTCATCATCTGCTTCCAATTATGTAATCTATTTATTTATATACTAGCCATCAGGTGTTGTCTAGGTATACAGTCTCTTCTTGGGTTGCTTGAAAAATGTGTTTGTGATGAACAAATTGTTGGCCTCACAACATTCAATCAATCACTCTCCTGATTCATTTCTTCATCACACGCCACAGTTGTTGATTCTGGTCTCTTTCCTACATCTGTATTCCAATCACTTATGATTAACAGCAAGTCCTTTGGTGTCTGGTCAGTTTCCTTCTGGATTCCACAGAATATTTCCATTTCTTCTTCTTCTGCCTCTGTAGTTGAACACAAACTCAGATTATTGATATGATTTGGTCAGACTTTGCGTTATATCCCTTGATGGCATTTGCTACATCTCTCCTCTCTATTAGTGCCATCCCATTTCTTCTCAGATTTTCATTTCTTGAGTAAAACATTGTGTAATTATCTGACTGAAAATGTCCCATTCCTGTTCACTTTAGCTTGCTCACCTCAAGTATTGCAATGTTTATACATTCCACTTCTTGTTTTACTATGTCTAGGTTCCTCTGATTCATGCTTCTGCCATTCCACATCCCTATGTGTTGTGAAGCTTTGTACTTTTCTTTCACCTCTGAGCATATCAACAACTGAACATCCTTTTGGCTTGAGTCTAGTTGTGTCATTAGCCACATTACTACTCACAGCTGCCCTCTGCTGTATCCCAGTAGTTTGTTGAATGCCTTCCAACCTGGGAGTGCCATCTTCTGGGACTCTCTTGCTTCATTCATTCTGAATTGTCTCATCATAGTTATCATAGTAAATGACATTTAAAAGGAATTTTCCATGCCTCTTTCTGTGCAGTACTAACAAGTGTTAGCAATGGTGCCACTGCTGTTTTATCTGAGATATCCTCCACCAGTGTCTCCCCCTCACCCCACTACCACTGCTGCCTGGTAGTTGTTTGGCACATTTAGTATAGCTCCTCAGCAAAAACCTATCTTGACATGGGAGACCCTACAAGTAATATTGCATAGTCTCTTGCCTCACAAGAGCATGCAATCCCACGACCATGGAATGGTACTGACATGATGGGTTTTGCCTTAGGTTTGCCTTATGATCGCCATGAGTCAGAAACAGCTTGAAGACACACAACATCAGCAGCAGCAGCAGCAGCAGCAACAACAACAACAACAACAAGCAGATCTAACCCACACAGTGTGCCCAACTACATATACAGTAACCTTCATTGCACCACTCACTTGATACACATGGCTGCTCAGGATCACTATGGTGCAGCTGTCCCTTGCAAAGGTATTTCTTGCCAATGGTTCTGTTCTATAGATCCTAACCAACCACAAAGTAACCCTACACTTAATGTACTTTTGTAGATCACATTAATAGCTTAATATGAAAACTTCTAGTGGCATTTTTATTTTGTAAAAAGTAAAATGTGGGACAATTATATAATCAGCACTGACTGCTATTCATTACAGAAAAAGCCAGTACAAAAACAGATGTTGCCCATAACGTTAAAAACTTAATCAGCATCCCAAGATACTAATTAGACTGATTTTGCATATGAAAAGACCATTTTTATTTTATCCATGTATATGAAGATAACACTGCTCTCTATTGCTGGAAAAATCCTTGCAAGGATACTCCTAAACAGATTAGTTCCTGCTATTGCAGAAGAACTCCTTCCTGAAAGCCAGTGTGGCTTCAGAGCCAATAGGAGTACTACAGATATAGTATTTGCCCTTAGACAACTGCAAGAGAAATGTAGAGAGCAGAACACTTGTCGACCTCACCAAAGCCTTCGACACTGTGAGTAGAAAAGGTCTATGTCAGATCCAGGAAAGACTAGGATATCCCTCCAAATTCCTCAAAATGATTATCTTGCTACATGAGAGCCAGCATGGTCAAGTCAGATACGGCAATGCTCTTTCAGAGCCCTTTCTAATAACTAATGGAGTGAAGCAAGGTTATGTTCTTGCTCCAATTTTATTTACAATCTTCTTCAGCATGATGCTCTAAAGCAGGAGTAGGCAACCTTTCCCCTTTAAGGGCTGAAGGACTTCAGCTCCCAGAAGCCTCAGCCATGTTGACCAATAGTCCCATGTTGGCCAATAGCTCCTGGGATTCTGGGAGCTGAAGTCCCTCGGCCCTTAAAGGGGAAAGGTTGTCTACCCCTGCTCTAAAGGGTTACAGCAGAGCTCGAAGAAGAAGACGGCATCTATATACGTTACCATGTTGACTTAAGCTGTCTAACTTAACTTAAGCTGTCTGAGGGCTTGCACTAAGACTCTAAACCAGGGGT
>CM034710.1:100221172-100249436 GCA_020142125.1 Phrynosoma platyrhinos
GGGGGGGGGGGGAGAAGCCTGCCTCCAGAGGATGGAAGCCCCACCCCTGGCACCAGGTAACACCCAGTACCATAAGACTTTTTAGTTTGGGCACTCCGCCCCTAAAAGGTTTGCCATCACTGGTATATACAGTATTCATATGCATAGACACTAATAATTAACTGTTGGATATATTAACATTTCTGTGTGGAACAGTATCTGGCAATGTGTATCGACAAATGGTGTAGCCTCTGCTTTCTAATCTCAAAGAACAAACCATGCACTTCTACTTAAAATTACATTCAGTGGAATTTATTCCTACTGTATATACAGCAACGTAACCTTGGTTTGTCAAACACACTATTTGTCTAAACATGTCAAATCCAAACTAACAAGGATCCTGTAAAAGTGCAGCATTCTTACCACATATCAAGGCAGGTGGAATATTCTGTTGAGCCTAAGAGGACATCAGGAGGTCGGTACCACAAGGTAACCACTTCATTAGAATATGTATGACTGGGGACAGATTTGGCTCTTGCAAGTCCTATAGGGTAAATACAAACATAACCAAAAAATAAGCATTTATTGAAAGACCGCTTTAGATCATTAAATACCATGTTGCACCCAAGAGTGATTGAAATTTTTACTTCCATCTGCCTGTGTGTGCATTCCTATCCTTCAGCACATCAAAGTAACAATGCATAAAATATCAAGGCAGAGAACTAATTATTTTAATAAACATAGACTTGCTTCCTCTATATATTTAGGACTTCATCCTTCCTATTTAAAAATAGAGAAAGAAAATATGGGAATTAATATAAAAGCAAAACAAAAAAATCCTGAAATGTTCAATCATTAGAATGAAAGAACAAGGAGCATAATCTGTGTAATCTGACAAAACAAGTAAATTGATCAGAGAATTGAATAGCTTAAACAAAAGCAGTACATCTACAATTGCACCCACACAGCAGAAATAATCCAGTTTGATCTTACTTTAACTCCCCTGGCTCAATGCTAACGAATTCTGGGAACTGTAGTTTATTGTAGTACCAGAGCTTTCTGACAAAGAAAGCAAAATGTCGCAAAACTAGATGCCAAACACAGATGCAGGCAAAATGTCAGGAATACATTCTTCTAGAACACTGCCTCACAGCCTGAAAAACCCACAAAAACCTATGAAAACTACTTAGCCAAATCACTTTACTATAGTCAAATCCCCCTCTCTCATAGGAGTGTTTTGCGGAGAGGGGGGACTGCACTCTGAACATATACAAGTTTCTCTTTATCTTCTAGTAAGAGTTGATGATGGTGCAGTATGGGCAAATTTATATGTTAAAAAAAAATGTGGTAATTCTGCTAGATAACTGAAAGATCCCATCAGTCTGTGGAGATCAAGGGCAATAGGTGAAAACAGCTGGATATGTGGCCTCCAAACACTGTTGATACATGAACTTGGTAGCAACTAAGGGGCGTTGCAGACCGGCCTAAAGGGCCGGCCTGGGGGTGGAGTTGGGACAGGGCAGCCACATGCCGGCCGCCCTAACCCCACCCTGATACCATCCTGACACCGCGTGCCGGTACACATGGCGTGCGGCATCAGGACGCCCTCCTGGTGCAGCGTGTAGACACACTGCGTCGAAAGGGCACGCAAGAGCCATGGCAGCATTTTGCCACTCTTTTGAGGGTGGCAAAAGGAAAGATCGGGGCCACAATGTGGGGTTGCCAAGGCCCCGATCCGCCGCTAGACCTAAGTAGAGGCCCTAAGTTATAAAACATTATCATGGCCTATGACATTAGGGCCTATGCCTTCCCCAAGATGTTTGCCATCGCTGTTTGAGAAGAAGATCATGGATACTTGTTTTTGATATTTGTTCTTGGAATAAAATGTGAAATACGATTAAGAATGGTAATAACTATTATAAAAAGATACAGTGATGACAGTTCTTTTTGCCATAGTTGATAATTTTTAGTCTGAATCTAACTTCCCACTGGCTTCATCAATGAATAGCCAAAGAACACTTAATGACAGTCCACAGTATACTTTGTCAAGCAAATTTGTGCTTTGACAGCATTGCATACCTCTACAGAAAACAACATTGCCACTACTTCTAACCTTCAGGTACGGAGACCATGACAGCTGTATCTTTGTACCAAAGGAACATCTGGGACTATCCTAGAAAGGGTTACTGATTAGCAGTACTTAGTATGAGTGCTGAAATTGCACCTGTTGTATGGTCTATATCAGTGATGGCGACCTTTTAGAGACCGAGTGCCCAAACTCAGTAGCATTCCCACACTGAGTGTCACCAGGTGCTGGGGGTGGAACTTCTGGAGGCAGGACTTCTGCCTCCCGAGGGTGGGAATTCTGTCTTCTGAGGGGGGATTTCTGGGGGGGAGGACCCAAGGCACACTCTCTCAGCCTCAGACTAGCAATAGTAAACCCCCCTCTGACAAAACTTGCCAAGAAAACTCCATGATAGTTTCACCTTAGGGTCGCCATAAGTTGGAAATGACTTGAAGGCACCACACACACAATTCATGCTGTCTCAGCCTATGAAGATGGCAATGACAATCCCCCTCTGATGAAGCTTTCCCCATGACAGTTTCTCCTTAGGCTTGCCAGGAACCAGTGCTCAGAAGGGAGGGAGGGTGCGCTGGGCCCATAAGTTGGAAATGACTTGGAGACATACAACAAAAACAAGCATAATAAACAGAAGGCACAAGCAGAATAACAATGACAAAGAGAACCAGTGATTTGAGCTTGTGATTCTGGAGACCAATGTTCAAATCCCATCTCAGCTATGAAACCATTGGGAGACCTTGGGAAAATCACACTCTCTCAGCCTCAGAGGAAGGCAACAGCAAAATCCATGCTATTAAACCAGTTATGCTATTTTGTAGCCTGAGGCACTTGCTAAAAACATTGATTCCCACAAGTCTGAACTCTGCCTACCTTTATTGTTAAAAAGCAAAGCTGGCTTGTGGCATCAAGAAATAAATCCAGCTTTAGATTTGTAGTCTATAGGTCTACAAAAAGCACTCAGTAAATTGTTCTCTTCTTCTACCTCTGACTCTTGGGGGAAAGTTCAAGGGGGAGGAGAGGCACCCAGTTCCTCAGAGCCTTGAACTTTTTTTTTAAGAAAAGACCTTTGCAAAACTACAAATCCCAGGATGGTGATGATGATGATGATGATGATGATTTATTTGTTGGATTTATATCCTGCCATAATCGGACACAAGCGGTCTCTCAGGCTAGGAAGGGTGCGGGTGCTGAAAGCGAAAGAAGCAGTGTCTCCCCACCATTACCATGTTCACTTCCTCCTTCCTGCTTCCTCAGCCAACCCACTCCCCTCTTTCCACCATGCAACCAAAGCCATGGGCACATCACGCCCCCCCCACGCTGCCTCTGCCTCTGCCTCTCTCATTGGCCCTTCACCCCTCACTCCGCCAATGTCAACAGACATGTTTCAAAGAGCCCTCTCTCCCTTTAAGAAGGAAGAAGGTGTAGCCAATCCAACACCCAAAAGGCCCGCACACCTCCCTGCCACTTCTTGCCTCAGCCTAGTTGTCCCAAGGCAAACCAGGCTGTGACAAGGAGCTGGGCCACATGTGTACACACACGCCCCACCACCCATACTACCTGTGGCATGCTCTCGCGGATGGCACCACGTGCCAGAGAGAGCACACTTACCACAGGTTCGCCAACACGGTTCTCTATTGTCTGATTTCTTGCCTTCTTTGGAAAAAACCAAAGAAGATGCCACAATGAGTTTAATTTTAATATGCTTGAACAAACTATCTGAATTTTCATTTTAAATTTGTACAGACTTTCAGCCTAACAGAATGCAGGCTTGTCCCAGAAACTGAGATCATTTCTACTGAAATAAAAGGTAAGACAACAAATGCATTTTCTGCTGAGAGAAAAACAAATCATCTACCAGAGGCATTCCTTACTTATAGTTAATCTGAAGGCACTTGGCCATCCTGCTAAAATGTTCCATGTGGGAGCAACAGTGATTTAAAACAGATGGAAGAACTACACCCTCCTAATGGGCATGCAGTGGGGTAAATGAAATGTCCACAGCAGGTGAAGAACTGGAGTAATACTCCCCCTTTATTGTTGCTGAGATGGTGGAACTGAATGCAGTGGCATTCTGGCCCTGGACTTCTGGCAGGGTTTCTGGGGCAGGGGGCACATGGAAATGCTGCCAGAGTGGCACCCCTGTGCTACCAAACAGCACCCAGGCAATGGCGAGGAGAGCCCGCTGCAGCTCAAAACGGCCCAGGCAGGGCTCAGGAGTGCCTGCTGTGGCACAGAAAGCTTAGGCAGGACCCAGGAGTGCCTGCCACAGCCCCAAAGAGTTCCCACAAAGGCTGAAACAGCACCAGGGGGTTGGAAGCCGACCTGGTGTCACCCTCCTGATGGGGTATCACCCTGTGCAGCCCGCACCACCACCACCCCCATGACACTACTGACTGAATGTATAGAAACAGAAGACAAACAGGAGTTCAGTGCTGGTGTAAACATGAAGTGGATGTAATTGATGCACAATGTGGTATCCCTGGAATCTAACTGCATTACCACTTCTAAGTTGGTGGCGGCCCCTAGACTCTAGAATGCCCCTTTTAACAAAACTAGAATGACTCCCTTCTGTTGCCAAACAAAGCCATTTTCATTCTGACAGCTTTCAAGAGCTGATTTTTGAAAAAAAAAGTTTTTAAAAGTTTCAAATAGTTATTGTACTGCTTTTAATTCCTTTTAATTTTATATTTCAATTTTTGTAAATGTTACTGGTTGTTTAATTACATATTAATGTTAACCTTTTGCATGCTTTAGCTATATTGTACAGTTGGCCCTCCGTATCTATGAATTCTGAGAGGTGGCGTTATACAAGTATACAGATTCCAAAAGGGTGATGCACAGAGACCACAGGAGAGGAGAGAGGGAAGAGGAAATCAGAAATTTGGCATGCTGTATCATTTGTCAGGCATTATGACTCAACCAGATGCTGTGAAATGTATAAGAGACAAGGGATTGTGTGTGCCAGCCCAGTCTCCTATTTCCTTTTCCTGTGCCAGGCCCACCCTTTCTGCTCATGACCTTCCCATGTTGAATAGGGAGGTCTACAGAGGGGTTAATCCCAGGTTCAAAGCCTCCATGTTATCAGGAATCCTGTTAAGTACTGGGAATGGTGGATTTTAAGGTTTGAGGGATGCTCCCTCATCTACAGAGTTGTTTCATTGCCATATATAGCTGTAAAATTCAGCACTCAGGCTGGGGGCTGACATTTTCCTAACAGCACACTAGGAAACGCTAAGGGTGAAGTTTCCTTTCATTTTCTCCCACTCCTAGGTGCCTAAACAACACTACAAGAGTCCTGAAGCAGGTTTGCTGGAGCCATGAATCTTATAAAACCAGTTCCAAACTCACCAGAATCAGGGGCTGCGTATGCATGCTGCTCATGAATTACAGGAAAAGACAAAACATCAGCAGCACAGAAACCTGTTGGACTCTGGATGCAATTTTATATGTATTATTTAAACCCCACTCCTGAACAAACAAACAAAGGCTCCCAGATCAGCTTATTAAAAAATCAATACTTTATCCTAAATCCTGTTAGTAGTCCCAACTAGAGTAGGGGTACTACATCACATGATGAGTCAACACATAGGTATATCAGACATGCTTATTCTAGTTGGGAACCTTAACAGAAATTAGACCTCAGTCTCTGTCCTCAGCCTTACAGTCTAAAGATCCAGTTATAGTATAAATTATAACATTACTGTTTAAAAAATAGGAAAAATCATGGTACTCAAGCTACAAATGAATGATTGTCATCATTGCTGTCCCAGGTGCTGTAGGTTATATATCGGAGGAAGAAACTGTCATAACCACCTCCAAGTAATCCTTGGCTAAGAAAAACCATATGAAATTCATGGGTTGACCATAAGACAGGCAGTTTGAAGACACACAAACACATATCATTGTTGGCTTTTCCCATCTTTTGACTGATAATCTAGACATGGAGACATACTTCATGTTGTTTATGCATCCAAACATGCTTACTCATGCAAAATTTATCTAACTGCTTCCTCCTACTGGGAGAAAGCTGTAGGGCAGGATTAATTAACACAGCATGTGCCATCACATTGTTTGAGGATTCCTTGTTTGTTTCCATGGTTACACTACAGGAAGCCACACATTTTTTTCTTTCCAAAGTCAGCCCTGCTTGTATTGGTGATCATCAGAACTTTTAATTTTAAGAGCAGCAACGAACATAAAGTCAAAAGGTAATGGGAAAAAGATTGCTAGGTGAGCATATAATATTTGCTCTCAGTTGTGGCCTGAAGACAGATTTATATGGATAGCTTCATGATAATCCTGTGAACTGCCTTTCAGATCTTGCTCTTTCTAAAAGATAAAAAGGTCACCCAAAAGGCACCCTGCTGCTACAACTCAATTTTTTACAGTAACAAGACAACAATGAGACAGTTGTTAGAAGTCAAGGCACATCACCTAACCATCAAGCCTACCATAAACCCAACATAAAGCCTCTACAAAATAATAGGTGAAGGAGCTCTGCTATTTATGTTTTCCTTTGTGTACTTCCTTCATGCCATAAATGCTACTGACAATGCATAATCAAGATCACTTAATGCCAATTAAATTCCCCTCAGTGTACCTATCCAATCTTTTAAGCACATAAATAATGTGCTTAAAGCCATATTTTCCCCCCAAATGTTCAACACCAGGTTACATACTGAGTAGTGATTTCAATCTGTGCTAAGTACAAAATGCAAAGAGTACTCACTATTCAGTAGTAATCAGTTTGGAACACTTGCTAACCACCTTTATATAGTAATTTTTCAGTGTTCATGAAACAACTGAAGAACACTTTACAATCATCCAAAACAACTAGTTATTCAAGTCAGGGCATTCCTTTTTGATCTTACAATCACAATCGCAAAGACACAGTTTCATAGCTTACAACCTATGACTGAATTATTTCACTCTGTATGCATACCCCAAATTAGAAACCATTCACAAACAGATTTTCAAATAATAAAATTACCATGATCTCGGTAAACTTTGTTATATTGTGAATTCAGAAAGGGTAAATATGTTTTATGTTTTAAGAGGGTGACTGTCTTGATTCCTGCTTTCAACTTAGAAAAGCATTCATGTATTGGTGCAAGTTAGTAGGAGGCTAGGTATTTAAGATGTTCAGCATTCCCATATTTCCTGCTGGATTTGAATCACAAGACCAAAAGACAATCTGTGACAATAAGTCAAAGATTGCAGTGACTATATATGAAAAATTAGGGATGAATAATTGCTAGTTTCAACTAGATAATATGCATTAAATCAGCAGGACTTAAATGTTAATCATAGATTCATTGAGTTGGAAGGGGCCCTAAGGGCCATCAGATTCAACCCCCGATCAATGCAAGAATCTCCATCTAAGCATCCTCAGCAGGTAGTTGTCCAGCCTCTGTCCTGCAAATGTTGGCTTGCCATTTAGCAATTGATTCTACAGAATTACACTAGCTGGGATGAGCAATTAGATTTAGACCTAGGTATACAGCTATTTTATCAAGGCAATTACAATTCTGGTTCAGAACAACCAGAATCTTAAGCTAATTTTAAACCATGGTTTGTGATCTTGTCTGCCTTTGAAGGTGGCAATTGCTGTTTCTCAGCTAGGATGAAATAGGAACCTGTACTTATGGAGCTACTTTCTCATTTGGCTGCTCACACTGTGAAGGAGAAGCAAAGGAGCCATCTGCCCCTCTGTCTGACATTGGACATATGATCATTCAGACTGGAGCACTAAGGCAATCATAATCAGAAAATTCATTCTTCTCATCTGATAATAGTTTAGTAATTTCATTCAGTCTGAAGATGCTCAGATCTGGGAAACTTGATGGAGAGTTATGAAAGAGGAGAGAGAGAATGTGTGTGTGTGTGTGAGAGAGAGAGGTGTAGTAGTTTAAGTATTTGACTGTGATTCCAGAGACCATGGTTCAAATCCACAGTCAGCCTTGGAAACCCACTAGGTGAAGTCACAGTCTCTCAGCCTCAGAGGAAGGCAAAGGCAAACCCTCTCTGGATAAATCGTGCCAAGAAAACTCCATTATAAGGTTGTCCTGAGTCAGAAACGACTTGAAGGCACACTATAACAACATTATTCTCTAAAGCCAGCAATGTTTTGTTCTACAAGGTAATCTACTAACTGATTCCTTGACATGAACATCAAAGCTGGCAAAGATCAATGTCATATCAGTTTTCTTCTGCTTCTTTGAATGCTAACTACAGGAAGGAAAGGAGCTGATTACAGATTAGAAATACTCTGGGACCAGTTGTTGTATATCTTCAAGTCATCTGGGACTGATCCCAGCTCAAAGAGGCCATAGCCTGGGGCATACAGATCTGCTGTTTGCCACAGAGTTTCCTTGAAACTCTGGAGCAACAGTCGGCACACCATATGGCCCCACATATCCTGTACCCACTTCCACCATCACATCTTCTTTGAAGGCCCCTGATGTGGGCTGTGATGTTGGATGGGGGTGCTTGCACACACAGGTGTAGTTAGGTGCCCCATTTGTGCTCTTACAGGCCACAACAGGAGTTTATGAGAAGGCACCATAGTGGAGGCTGGTACAGGAAGCAGGTTCATGGCATTGTGGTGGGTGGAAATGTAAACACTTGCCCATCACCGCAATGGTCCACAGATTGACCTGGGTCAGAACTTGGGACAGGATAGCAAAGGCTATCATGCTATCCTGCCTGTCTGCTTAGGCCCCCAAACACCTGGATAACCAAAGTTCAGTAAAATTCTGAAATACAGTTACACCATGTAGTTGAGATTCTTGCATGCTGGGTGTAACAGTTGGTTAATGATATATGAGTTTTTAATTCCAGGTTTGTATTTACTGGATCACATGAGACTGTCAACATATAGTCATGATCTGTTGCAACAATGTCCACTCAGGTACAAACATAAATCTAAAGCATATTGTTTGATTCAAATACTAACTGTAAGCAGCATTCTAAAGTGAATTCTTCACTAATGTATCTATATACATCCTTTTGATCTAGCAATTAACGAACATTCATTTCATGCTCTAGGATTAACCATCTTTTTAGGGTAGTATAATTCTGTCTGTAAATGAAAATAGGACCATGGCCATCAAAGTTTAAAATGTTTCATATTCAATCAAATCTCAGACTCCAATTTTCTTTATTAAATGAATAGTTGTTGAAAAACTCTTAACATGTAAAGAATATAAATGTATGTTTAATATTATATATTTGCAAGACATAAACATTTATAAAGCTCAAATATTTAATTTGCAGCCCTGATGGAATGGAATTTGCAATGTATTGCTAGAAAAACAGATTTTCTTTCCCCTCCTCCATAAGATCATGTTATATATGAACTAATATATTGCAAAATTTATTGAGGCAGAGGCCTTGCAAGAAAACACGTTAGTAACCCTTTCACCCTCAAACTCATCAACTCCTTTGATGCTTTCTGCAGTTTCCAGTTTTCTCCTACATATAGCTCATTCTTTTAAATACACTCGGGCACTGAAACAAAAATGAGGAAAGCCATATTATCTTTATTCCTCAAAAGAACTCTAAAAGGTTTCCAATTCACTGTTCATTCCAATATGAACCAAAGTTAACAACCATAACCCAATACACTAGAGACTTTCAATCTGCATACAATCGAGTTTAGAAACTATGAAGCAAAGTCAAAGAAAGTTAGTTCTGGAGCTCGAGTTTCATTGATTGGTTTGTAACATAATCCAAAAGGACTTGATTCTTTTCTTTTTTTTACAGTTAGCATATTGCATTTGCTAAGAGAGAAATATCAAGTTCACATTCAGATCAGTTTTATTTACTTCTTAGAAATAAAATTTACATCTCATTAAATGGTGAGAACATATAACAGGGATGAGAAAGATGAAGTTAAATTCCAGCTCCCATCATGCCCAGGGATGCTTGAAGTTCTAATTCATGAATATCTAGAGGACTAAAGCTCTCTCATCCTGTTTTAAAACTTATGCCTAGTAGTAGTAGTAAACGTAGTAATAAGAAAAATGCCTATTTGGATTTACTTCATACAATGGTACAAAGTATTGTATTTTTATTTACCAAACTTTGCCTTCAAAACCAGTTCTTAAGCTTAATACATTTTTAATATTAGTAATAAACTGGTCTGTAACTCTGCTTCCCTTTGATAAGTGCCAAATGTGCTGCAGTACATTTCATAGCAATAAAATAACTTCTGGTCTGTATCTTGTAGTGTCAAGAATTATGAGGGAAGTAAATTGTTGGCCACAATTAAGAATCCATCAGCTGCAAAATGGTGGGGTGACAAAAATATTTCCCCATAGCATGTTTATCTAAGTACAATGATTTTCCAAAGGTCTAGCTCAGTGTATTTGATTTCTTAGCCCAGAGGAGATGAAGTATACCAAAGATAAAGCATGCCTGGTACTAAATTAAAAATGTAATTGTATTGTTGACTTTTGGAAACCAAATCTGAAGGTCTTCTCCTTTGAGGATTAATGGTCTTTCTTGTATTTATTATAGCTGAAAGATAAGCCTACTCTAGGAGAAAAGTAGAATTTTTATTGGCATTACTAAGTGCACACAAATCAACTACCTACATTTATCATTTTTAAATATTCTAAAAGCTTGAATTTTATAATTTTTGTATGATCTCTTGATATTTTGCACAACATTATTTTAAAAATCTTGTAATTAACAGCTTTCCTACCAAAATCTGCCAGCTTCAACTCCCCAGTGTCACTGATCAGAAGGTTTTGGGGTTTCAGGTCCCTGTGCAAAATGAAACGCTGGTGGATGTACGAAAGTCCTCGCAGCAATTGAAATAAAAATAACTGAAAAAGAGGGGAAAAACATTATCTTTATTAACAGTTGTATGCAGAGCATTGGCTTCTTACACAAAAAACAAGGACCTTGCATATAGGTGAAACAGTTCCTTAAAGCTTTGTCAATACGTATACTTTGAAACACCAGTATTTTTTTTTAAAATATTTATTACATTTTCATTTAGACAAAGTTACAGAATTCATATTGCATCACCTTTTACATTTATCACCTATATTCCCCCCTTTAACACTTCTTAAACCTTCATTAAATTTAATTTCCACATCCAGTATCTCATTTCTCTTAATTATATTCTTCCTTCATGAAATATCTTATACAAAATTACAGCTTGTCTATTGATGCATATATATTTTGCATTTATCCTAAGGACCACTGCTGTCAAATTATTTTATATCTATTATTTCCATTTATTTTAATCTGGTAAATTCAGCATTACCCATATTATTTTATGTTCTATAGCATGCTTATCTATTTCCCCCCTTTCTTCCATTATTTACAAAACTGAAAGTTCTAATTGTTTTTGAGAGTATTCCTTACTACAATTTTGTAGTTTTTTTCTGTAGTCCAGCTTTCTTTAATAATAATAATACTAATAAAATTTATTTATATACCGCCCGGTGGCGAACCAATCTAGGCGGTTTACAACCTAAAATACATACAAGTTGAATAACAAAACTCCCTCCCCCCCTTAAAAATCAATTAAACTAGATATCAATTAATAATAATCAATTTATAATAGTTCAACACTAGTTCCCAATCTTGGTTCCAGTGTTTGAATGGTCTTTCATTCATCAGGGCTGTAAGCCTGTCCATCTCTAACATATCCAGTACTTTATTTAAACAGCCCTCTATTATTGTTATTTCAGGACCTCTCCATTTCTTTGCAAAAGAAATCCTAGCTGCTGTCACTATGTATAGTATACACTTTAGATGTTTCTTTAATATTTTGTCTTGCACTATATTAAACAGAAATATTTCCAGCTCTAAATCAAACTGTATTTTAAAGATTTGTTCTAACATTTTTTGAATTTGTATCCAAAATTTCTTTACTCTGGGGCATGTCCACCAGATATGGTAGAATGTTCCTTCCAATTGGTCACATTTCCAACATTTTCCTTTTCTGTTTTTGTAAATTTTTGCCAATTTGTTTGCGGTTAGGTACCATCTTGGGCCTCTGCAGATGGGCTCTTTGTGGCGTCCTCAAGCAGGAATGGGGAAGGGCAGCCACACGCCGGCCACCATAACCTCCCCGAGGACATCCTGATGCCACGAGCCGTTATGCACAGTTCGTGGTGTCAGAATATCCTCCCGGTGCAGCGTCTTGACGTGCTGCACCGGAAGAGGTGCAGAAGAGCTGCACGGCGGCTCTTGGGGCATCCGTTTTGCCGGCTCTGAAAGGAGCAATGGAGGCAAAATGGAGGATTGAGGCCGAGGTGTGGGGCAGCCTCGGCCCCAATCCTCCACTTCCCAGGGTGGCCCAGGGCCGCCTGTCTGCATCCCCCCCTTGTAAAAATTTTCTTTCACTTCCATACTTAGTGTATGGTCTTGCCCCCAAGCTTTCTCAAAGTTGTCCAGATGTATTGCATGACCAATATTTTGGGCCTACTTTATCATTGATTCTTTCACAGCCTCTGTTTCCATGTCTATTTTCAAGAGAAATTTGTAAAATTTTGAAATAGTGCCTTTCTTGTTTTTCAATAAAATTTCATCCAGTTCTGTTCTAGTTCTTGAGATGCCTTCTGAATTAATGTCAATTCTTGCTCTTTCAGCTGCATGTAAAAGAACCAATTACATTTTCCCTCTTCCACTTCTAATTCATTTTCTGTTTTTAATCTCAGTTTCAAATCATCCCACTTTAATAAATCTCGATATTTCAGCCAATTTCCATCTTCTCTTTTAGAAGTCTTCATGAACACTTTATGTGGGGAAGTCCAATCTGGCATTTTTTGTACAATTTATTTCTGTATTTTAGCCATACTCTTAATAGGGAATTTCTAATTATGTGATCTTTAAAATCTTTATTCACTTCATGTTTATTGTAACACAGGTTGGGGACACAACACAGAGGTTGTACTTCACACAGGAGCTCAGTTACTTGTAAACAGTGAGACTCTTTTCTTTATGTAGGAATATTAGATCATTAAAAAAATTCAGAATCAATACCCTGGCATGAGCTAGCTTGTAATTAGCTACCAATCCACATTACAAAACTGTGAAATGTGATAACTGAAGAGACTAAAGGGTGATATGACAGTACAGAAATGTTATATTACTGATTGTGTGAACTGATCAGATTTAATTAAATTTCTTTTTGCCTCTGTGCACACACAGTATATTAAAAAGAAGCTTCCTCCAAAGCTAACAATACACTAAGGGAATACAAAACCATAAGTTTTTAAAAAAAACCAAAACACAATAAATTGGGGCAGAGGAATAAATCTCCTTCAGCTAGCATCTTTGCTATACATGCCACTTTACACTTGTGTGGTGTTGTGGTTAAAGACTGGAACATGGCAAATTGAAACTCACTGGTTGACCCTGGGCCTGCCATTCTCTCTCCTAATCTGTCTTATTTCACAGGGTCATTGTGAAAACAGTTGAAAGCAGGAAAAGTGAAATAAAATAAATAAATAAGGGTTGTAAAAAAATGGAATAAATAAATTTATACATAATAAAATAACCAAAACTATGTGCTGTTACACTCCATCTGTGATCATGAATATTACTTTCTACCAAGATCACTGAGCAGTTGGTTGAGAGACACATCCTCACAATAGTTTGGCTGTCAACAATAATTGCTCTGTGGTACCAGCTTTAAACAAGAAAACTAACAGCTCTCAAATGTCCAACTCATTTTTGATTCCAGTGTTGTGCACACATTTCTTCTTACACATATAGTCTCTTCCCAATCCCAGACACACCACACAAGGATGTACTGAAAAGTTCTCAGCCTGACCTACTTCCTAAAATTGGAGCATAATTTTGTCTTTCTAGCTTGAAAAAGGGTTCTTTTGTATTCTAGGCTGCCAATTAGCAGGATTGTAGCTCTAATTTCTGGTTTATTTTTTTCAGATCATTGATAGAACCATATCAATGAAAAGTGTGGAATTTTCAAGTGCTGATGTCCAGGCTGTCATGAAGTTCCTATTCCAGCACAAGAAAACTCAAAAGGAAATCCATGAGTGTATGATGCAAACACTGAATGACAAGTGCCCATTATACTCAGCTGTGAGCCTCAAAAAGATGGCCCAAAACCAAAAGAGTCACCATCGGGCTGCGTTGGGGCCATAATGTTCAGATGATCCATGCCCCAAATGCAGCCAGAAGCCGCCTTGCATTTGCCAAAGAAGTGGCCCAAAAAGGAGTGATAAAATACCTCTCCTTTTTAGTGCCTGGTTCAGGACTGTGGCAGCAGTCCAAATTGAGGCCGGGCACGTGTAGCTGCCACAGTCCTGGACTGAACCGCACCGGTGTTGTCCTGGCACAGACCTTTTGCACCATCTGCTTCAACCTGTGAAGAAGTGGTGTGCCAACCTTCAATGTGAAGATTTTGAGACTGAAGATGCAACACGGTCTGGGAGACCTTCAGCAGTATCAACACCTGAAATTGTTGGGCATGTTCATGACCTGATTTTGGCAAATCAAACAATGGTGAGACACTAGAGATATCCTGGAAATGCATTGGGTTTATAATTCATGAGCAATTGGTTATGCAGAAGCTCACAGCCAAGTTGGTGCCAAAATGTCTGAATGTTGACCAGTAACAAAATGAAGTCAATTTCTCTAAGTTGATTTTGCAGCAATTTCAACAATCTAGTAATATTTTTTTTAGAACAACTTGTCACTGTTAGATCACTATGATCCAGAGATGAAACAACAGGCCTTTTAGTGGCAGCATTCAGGTTCTCCATGGCTGAAGAAATTCAAGACTTCAAAGTCAGAAGGAAAGGACATGGCTACAGTTTTTTAAGATAAGGTAGGTATTTTAATGACATTCTTCAGAAAGGTCAAACAGTTAATGCAAAATACTACTCTAACTTTCTGTGCTGATTAAAGAAGACACTGAAAAAAAATGGTAAGGGAAGTTGTGGAAAGGTGTTCACTTTTTGTCAGACAATGGACCTGACCTGCTCACAGAACTGGCAAGACAATGGATGTTTTGAAGAACTGGAGCTTTGAGTGCACAGAGCATCCACCCTACTCACCAGACCTTGCTACATCTGACTATTTCCTGTATCCAAACTATAAAAAGTTTGAAAGGAAGGAAATTTCCAAATGATTCCAGAGGTGACAGCAGCAGTAGAGCAGAATTTCACTGACCAGACATCAGAGTTTTTCAGGGAAGTGGGTTAAAGAAACCTGAGAAAGGATGTGCCCGGTGTGTTAAACTTTGAGGTGAATTTGTAGAACAGCATGCAAGTTATTCCCTTCTTGGTCAGGCTGGGAACTTTTCAGCACTCCCTCACAGATGCAAAAGAGTTCTGTAGCCAATTCCTCAAAACATAAGGCTCCTAAAAGCATCCCCGGTTCCTTCATTCACAAATAATGCTAACCTTCTATCAAATAACTCCCAAGCAGTATTTCCTACCAAGGGAAATTATTATTTTGACTTACCAAGAGAAGAATCCTGGGCAGAAGATCTTAAAGATGCAGGACATATGGACCATTTCCCACACTTCCCTTCTATTCCCTCTCCCATCCATTTTGTCTAAAGAAAGAGGCAGTGTTAGCCTCTTCAGCATCCATTACATTTAAAGAATGCAATCATGTTGCTGGCTATTTCATCCCCCCCCCCCCCCCCCCCAATAATAGAGAAAACTAGAAAATGTTCCTGTTGCAATGATGAATATATCTGTCTTGTCTTTTGTTCAGTATCAGCCCTTGGACAACGTAATCTTCAACATATGAAACTACTCCATTTACCCCACTCTAAAACTCTACTTGATGCAAAGTGTGTATTTTGACAGACACTCCAAAGGGAACCAATGATGATTTCCTACTCTGGTAGTACTTCCCTGTAGCAAAAAGTATGTATGCATCCTCATATGTGTCATTACTGTTATTTAGCTTGCACTGCAGATAGCTGAATAGTGGAAGCTATGACTTGTTACAGCTTTATGCAGCAAATGGCCACATTTGGCAATCCTCCACATCTATCTACATCTCTCCCCCCACCCCCTATCTACATTAGTTATCCCCATACAGGCGATTAACCAACATTTAAAATAACTTGAAAGATGGCAAAGAAAGCATGGGCAAAAGTTCTTTGGCAAAAAAAATGTTAAACTGTTTTCTCAGTGGCAGGTTACAGTCTCTACTGTCTTACTAGCAAAACTAAGGGGGGTTGCAGACTGCCAGAAATAGTGCAAATTGAGTCCACTTTTAGGATTAGGTTTAGTGCTAGGGAATCATGGGAATTTTTTTTTCTGGGACATTGAGCCTTCTCTGTCAGAGAGCTCTGGTGCCACAATAAACTACAGTCCCCTTGATTCCCTAACCCTAACCCTAAAAGTGGACTCAATTTGCACTATTTCTGGCAGTCTGCAACCCCCCTTAATCTCTAGCTGAAAACCGGATTGGGAAAAAATGGAAATAAGTAGGCTCTGTAGAGGCAGTTTCAGTTCGTCTTGAAGTGGTCTACAATATTCACTATCAGAACAAAGATAAGAAACAAGCTCAGTGCAAAAGAATAACACAAGAACAACCTCCCTTTTCATTTTTAAAGATTTTTTTAAAAAAGAAAAACAACAAATATAGCCTCACGGTTTAGGGTATGAACATCATACTACATATATGATTTTAAAGCTATATAGTAATTGTATTAATGGCATCTGAATCACTGAATCAATGGTTTCATGTGTCAACAATTGTGGGAAAAGAAATGTGTGCAGATAATATAACTTGTTTTGTAGCATTTAGAAATATAATCTTACAATCAAGCTATTTAGCTCTTTCAAAGACTCGTCTTTTTTAAAAAACTGGTACTATGTGTTTATTAAAAGTGCATTTGATGGCCACAAAAAAAAAAAACCCACATGCTTTTTCAATGTTGCCTTGATGTGCGCTGCTTTCCAATAATAAGCCTGGGGCAAACTGGCATATGAAGGTCAAACCAATTTAGGGGTTTATGGAGTGTGATATCAATGTGTTAGCAATGATTAAAATGTAAGGGCAAATACATTAAAACCAACAATTTATTCAATAAAGACATATCAGTTCATTCAACAAGAACTAGATCCTTTCCAGTCTCCATTCATATTACATATTACAAATGTCGACTGGTCATGACTTACAGCAATGTTCTGGATTCCATCAACTGCATTTGCTCACTTAAAAAATAGTATGGAAAACAGTAGACTGAGACAGATAGCACTGCCATTAAAAGTTCTTGGCTTTTAATTTTTTTAAAAAAAAATTGGAGGAGGGCATTCTGCCTGACAGAAAGACATTTCCACAGTCACACCCATCAACTTCATTTACCCATCGGACCCAAGGGTCGTGTGGATGAGTGCACCTAGCTAAAACTTTGCTTCATAACAGCAAATGTGTCTAACCTGCAGAAAGGGCTTTCTAAACACAGTACATATTTCAATGATTGCTCTGCAACTGTTTTAAAGGTCTTTAGCTTTCTCTAACAAAGAGTGCTGGTGCCTCACAAAACTACAATTCCCAGGATTCTGTAGGATGGATCTATGGCAATTAAAGTGGTGTCGAACTGCTACAGTGTAGATGGACCCCTAGTCAGTTACCAGGTCACTCATATTGACAGTGGCAGTAGCAATCATTGAAATACTGTGTACTTTGTAAAAAGGAGCAAACTATTTATCATGAAGTGTAGGAACCTATTAATTTCACTGATCATAAGAGAAAGTTTGTTACTGAATGTTAACTGCTAAGGTTAATACTGATCAGATCAAGAAAATGGATTAACCCACTCAGGTGGTCTCTGTGCCTCCCCAAAATGGGTTATCTGGAATACTGTTTGGAATCTTCTAGAATGTTATGTAAGCATTTTGGTGGTAGCCCCACCCACCTCCAATAGCCCTGTATAAGGAGCTTCCCATTGAAATGGCCAGTTCCATGAATACCGGTGCAGCCATTTATAAGGAACAACATGACATAACAAGGGGAGGATGGGCGAGGTTGTGTGAGTGCACATATGACCACTGAAAGACCTACCCTCCTTTGTGGTCTCTGTGACTCACACAAATGGGAGACAAGCAAACTACACACAAGAAGGAGGTGGGAGTGTTGTTGCAAACAAGTGAAAACTTTACTGAGCATCAAGTGAAATATAAAACATCAAAGCTGAAACATGAGCTTAATATGTTCAACCCATACCAAGCAAACTGGTATGTGCATTCAAGGCAAACTGGAATGCAGGAAGCTCTCCCAAAGGTAGTCTCAGTCTTAGACCTTGACTTCACTTGTAGTGAGGTATGAAGGTCATAGGCTGTGACTAGGTAACTCTAAAACAAATTCCTTGAGTGGAACACCCACCAGGAAGACAGAAGAAGTATCCATGGCCCATGTGGAATAGGCTCAAATATGAGCTGGAGGATCCTTTCAAGGCAGTTTGTATACCAGATGGATGACCACTGCAATGAGAAAGGTAGTACATTTTTCTATGAAGACATAGCATAAGAAAAGTCATTTTGAGGCTGCAGTCCTATTAATGTAGATGGCCAGAGTCCTCTATACATTGAGAAATTGCCAGCATCTCTGAGAATCCAAAGCCAGAATCAGTAGGAATCCAGGCAGAACAATGTCTTACTTGAGGTAGAAAGCTGACACAACACCTTCAGCAAGAAAGTGATGTCAGGTCTGAGGACAGCCCAGTCTGGAAGGAAGCAGAAATATGGATGATCCATCCTGAAAGCACAGAGCTCAACCAATCTGGCCATCAAGACAGCAATCAGGGAGTCAGTCTTCCAGGACAGGAAATGGAGGTTGCAAGTAGCCATGGGCTCAAAGGGCTTCTCGCAGAGATGTCTTAGGATCTACCTCAGTTTGAAGCCCAGGACCAGAGGGTAGAGACTCTTGTAGCCCTTCAGAAACTCTTTAACTGTGAACAAGGAAGCAGGATGGCTTTCCAAGGAGATGGAAGTTTATGGAAGCTGTGGCTAGGTAACACTAGATCAAAGTGTAGGATAGTCTGCTGGTCAACAGCGACAGTAGAAAGTCAAGAACCTGCCCGACACTGGCCTCCAAAAGAAAAACCTGGGGGGTGGGGAGTCCTGGAGCTTTCTCATTGGTAGAAATATGAGCATCTGGTAGAAGGGCAATGGGTGGTGGTGGTCACATCTCTTATGCCAGCAGGCAGGGAACCTTGTGGGGTTGAGGATGTGTGTCAGGGTGTCCGAGAGGAAGCCAAATGTAAAGCATGAGAAAGAGAGATGGAGGAGCGGGGTGAACTACAACTGCTGGAGCCACCAGGCTGTGATCAGGTTGCAGTCGGCTTTGTCTGACAGAGTTTGGTGATCACCCTCATCAGAAATAAAGACACATTGGTGAAATGTCGTACAGTGCAGGGCCTCCACAGTGGTACAGGAAGGCATCACCATTCAATCTCGACTAAGAGTCTGGTAGCAGTACTGCCTGCATACTGAGCATTGTCCTCTGACAAGAAGGGATCCAGCTCTGGTTCAATGCCAGATCTTTCATCAAACTGATGAAAGATCAATTCCAGCACTTTGAGATGGAGCCGCCAGTCATGTGTTACATTAGATGTTTTGCTGAGGTTGTTTTCTCCAGAAAGGTGAATAGCCATCACTAGGATGCCTCTCTCAATGCATCAATCCCAGAATCACAGGATGAGGGTGAGAGAGTGGCAGAGAGTCCCACCCTGCATGTTCAAGATGGCAAGGATTTCAAGAGGACATTTCCCAGCTCCATATGAGCAGCTTCTTACTTCACCTACAGGGGTGGGAGTGGGTTTTTGCCAAATGCCAAAACATTCACCTTTCCTGAGGACTTGGAGCTATCTCTCCAACTTAGGTAGCTGTCAGACTGAAATAGAGAAGGGCATGGCTGAAGTAGATCTACTTTGTCTTCTGAAGTTGAACTCTCAGGGGGCGGGGTTGACAGAGTTTGTGAGGAGAGAAGGGTGACAGTCACTAGTGGAGGGATTACTGTACTGATGTCAACAATTGGCGTCTTGAAGAGGGTTGAAGTTGGCAATGAGTCATGACTACAGAGACCTCATTCTGAGTCTTGTGTGGTGTATAACTGATGTGATCCATGCCATATACCCCAGGGTGACTGCATTTCCTGGCTCTCAGTCACCTATACTGGAGTCACCAAAGGATAGGATTGACAAAAAGCTGCATAATGGTCATCTGGGAAGAAGGCTGCCTGTGCCTTTGAATCCAGGATCACTCTAAGGAACCTTATCTGTTCTGTTAGAATCAAGTGAGATTTTGTCAGTTCTCCATCAGTCCAAGGTACTGAAGACAATCCAGAATTGTTTCTATGGGGCGTTGCAGACCGGCCTAAAGGGCTGCCCTTGAGGTGCAGTTGCGGTGGGGCAGCCGCATGCCAGCCACCCCAAATCCATTCTGACGCCGTCCTGATGCCGCACGCCCATTTGGGAGGCAAAAGGGAGGATCGGGGCCGTGGCGTGGGGTTGCCGCAGCCCCGATCTGCCGCTAGCAGGGGCAGCCCAGAGCCGTCCCAAACGGGCCATTTGTAGAGGCCCTCTGTCTGCCAGGAACTGTCTCTTGGAAGAAGACACTAAGAGGAAGGAGACACAAAGCAAGGATGTAGGATGATACCTTGCTACCACAGAAAAGCTGTCACCACTTCCATGACCTCTGTGAAAACACATGGAGTCATGCTATGACCAAAGAGCAGGACCCAAAATGAGTACACCTTTTCCCTCATCATGAAGCACAGGAATCTTTGATGGGATGCCCAAATAAAGCTGTGAAAGTAGGCATCCTTTGTTCAGAGCAGTGAACCAGCTGCCCTCCTGCATCAAGGGAGGATCAAATTGAATGTCACCATCCTGAAGCAGTGTGGACTGGTGTAGCAGTTGACGTCTTGGATGGAATGCTGGCCCCCATTGTCTTAGTGATGATGATGTACTGGGAGAAGAAGCTCCAATGGTATTAAGACATTGGGATGGGTTTGATTGGCCCTTTTTGTAAAAGAGTATCCCCATCCTGGAAAGAATGATGAAAGGTAGCATAAGTCTTATGACACATATGGGGGAGGGGGTTACACTAAGCACCCAGGAGTAAGTAGAATAGTATTTCTTGAGCCAATTATGAAACAGTGCCGTATGTGCTGATGATACAGCAGTAGCACAATGGAGGTGCTTGATGGAAGAGAGCCTTGGCCTTGGTGGTACAGAGGCTGTGGAGCTACTGTCCGAAGGGGAGTCAAAGCTAGTGCTTGGAGGTATCACCTTTGGTGGTTTTGTTTTTTGTTTTTTTGACTGCCCTGATTTGTACTTTGACACATAGGAGGAGTCCTGCTTCTCACCAGCATAAGAAGGCAGTGGGAAGGCATGGCAACATCAAGATTTCAGCAGGGCATAGGATCTCTTAGAGGGGATGAGGCAGCTTGGGTAATGGATTCTGCAGCTGATATTGTTGTTGAGGTGGAACTGGGGGAGACTGTTCTTCTGGAACACTGACTTGCTGTATCTGAAGGTGCTGAGTAACTGGTCTGATACATAGAAGAGTTGGATTCATGATACTTGTGGGGATTAGACTGTATAATAATAATAATTTTTATTTATATACCGCCCTGTGGCATGCCAATCCAGGCGGTGAACTAGAATAAAATAAAATACAACATAAAAACAAGATAATTCCCTCCTCCCCCCCTTAAAAGTTATTAAATCATGTGCAGTTTAAAACAGTTACAATTAAAATTAAAGTTAAAACAACTATACATAAATTTAAAATATAATACAAACCATCGTCCCCTGCTAGTTCAAACTCTAGGGAATTATACAGATGCATAAGGAGAATCCCAATGGTCCCGAGGCCGGACGATTTAATCCGGAAAGGCCTGCCGGAAGAGATCCGTCTTGACAGCTTTTTTAAAGCTGTGCAAAGATGTCAATTGACGGATCTCATCCGGCAGGCTGTTCCAGAGTCTGGGAGCAACAATAGAAAAGGCCCTCTGGGAGGTTGCCGTCAGCCTAGATTTTTGAAGCTGCAGCAGATTCCTCCCAGAGGACCGGAGGGCGCGGGGAGGATTGTATGGGAGGAGGCGGTCTCTGATATAACTTGGACCCAAGCCATTTAGGGCTTTAAAGGTAATAACCAACACCTTGTACTGGGCCCGGAAACCAACAGGCAGCCAGTGGAGGGACCTCAAGACCGGAGTGATGTGATCCCTCCTAGGGTATCTTGTTGGTGAGGAAGCTGAACAATGAAGTAGGTTGCACATGAAGTGATGGTACGGGACTTTGTAACGGTGGCTCGCTGGTACAATGTAGTGTCCATGGTCTCTCTCATAAAACAGCTCTACATATTCATGATGATAATGCAGAGAGTACCAAGTCAAGTGCCTCACATAAGAAGTGTGTTGACATTGATCTCAACAATCATCCATGAATCTCCTGTCAAATCTCAAATCATGTCTCAAATGTGATCAACCATGGTACCAAGGGAAAGGATACCATGAAGAAGAAGTCGCAAAGTATTGTTCCAGTATGTGGCATGGTGGAGAGGGGATTCTCAGTGGGGTGCTAGGTGGTGAAACCACTCTGGCTTGAGTGGAGCCAGAGACAAAGATGACTGATGTGGAGTTCTGGCATGTCTCTAAGGAGAGTCATTCAATGAAGCAGTTCTGACAAACCTTGACAACCTGCAAAGACTCAAGGAAAGGGAGGTTTTGGGGTTGTCAATGTTGGAAGGTCATAGTTTTGGGTTCTGGTGGGGCTGAAACCTCTTGGTGTAGCTTTGGGCAAGTATCCTTCTTGAGTGCTTCTTCTGCTTTTTCCTCTTTTCACTCAAACAATGGGAAGAGGAGGACACCCTGGAGTCGGTGCAAGGAGGGGAGAGGTTATCACTTCCTTATGAACTGCCTTCTTGGTACTGATACTTGAAACTGAGGCCTTTTGTTTAGTCGGTTTTAATTAACCCTCAGATTTGAGGAGGCATTTTGCCGACTGACAAGACGCCTTAGCTTCAGAAGCAGATCTGGGTGGGGCTGAAACAGTCACCTTAGGCAAATTTGTTTGGAGGCACGAATTCTGATGCTTACAGTGAACTTTTGGCTAAAGTTGACTTTTCTCCTTGTCAGACTCGCACCACTAATTTTGACAGATACTTTTCAATCTAAATGGAAAAAGTCACTGACAACAAAATTACAAAATTTGAGACTTCCTGCTGATGGCCTCCAGTCCATGGGGTACACCAAATCCAAAACAGCCATAATAAAGATATAAACAGCATATAAAAGATACAGAATACCAAAATCATCAAAGTTGGTCTGCGTGTTACCCCAACTATTGGGGTTGTGCAGAACCATTTACTATGCTAAACTACATGATGAATCTGTCCATCCCTAAACATAGAAAAGCTTTCACGCTAAGAAGATTAAATGTTTTATCATCAGCACTACTGGAGGCGAGATACAGCAAACCCCAGTTCATGAGCGATTTTGTCCTTGCAACACAGGAAATGTAGAAACTACTAATCATGTATTGTCCACTGTCCCTTTACTGTAATTTTCGTAAAGACTTGATCAATTATTTTAAATAAACCAGGGAGAGTTTTTTTATTTGGAATATTTGTTGTCTGACAGGAATTCTCATATATCTTATAAAGTAGAACAATTCTGCACATCTGCTATCACTTTCAGGAAAAACATAACAAACCAAAGATAGCAGAACTTATTGAGATATTCCTGAGAACATCTTGTTACCTTTGTTTTTGTTTATTTGAATGCAATTGACCCTTTATTATCTTATTAATATATTACCCTGTTTGAATTTATTTTTACTACAATGGAAATGCATTTTTTATTCTCCTAGTCAGTAGGTTTTTATCCTCCTGCTATTTAAAACCAAAACAGTATACTGTATGTGTTGTTTTATTTTTTTATTTTTTATGCTTGTGTACTATTTTATTATTGACTACTGGTCTTTGACTGTAATAAAGTTATTCAATGAAACAGTCACCGTAGGCGGTTTTGGAGGTTTCCAAGCATGCAGTGGATGAAAAAGAACTGAAGTAAAGGAACGTGAACAGCAAGAGTATAGCTGAGGGTAGGTGGAGATACTGCCAAAAATCTGCCTATCTATTCTAGAAGGTTCCGAATATGCTCTGTGCAGGCACATGAATACCCAGTGGTGTGAATCACAACCACAAAGGAAGGAAGGAAGAAATAATCCCTGGACTGATTTTGGAAAAAGTGTTGGTCTCTAGAAGGTTCAAACTGTTTTTGTTTATTCATGCAAGCCTCATCTGACCTGGTTGTTTCATTTCACATGTACACATGTTTAGTTCTGAATAAAAAGTCTGCTGAAATGTCTTCAAGCTACTTTTCTTTTTTGTGATGTAGGAACCTACCCCTATTTTTCCTCATTATTTTTGCCTCTAGTACCAAAGTTTCTATTAAAAAGTAATGCCCAGGAACACATTTATTTCATTAACTGGGGTATGCCTGTATATTTAACCATGTTCAGTACCACAGAGAAGGGATAATTCACAAAGCAAGCAATGATTATTAACAAGATAGAATATTTTTATTTAATGTTCATTTCTTGCATAGTTTAATTCATTAATGGTTAAAATAAAGACACAAAATAAGCAGAGTAAAATCCTGATGACATATTAAATGCCTGATCATAAGAAAAGCTTATTTAAAAATTGATTCTCAATGCCATCTGAAAGAGACAGTCTTAATTTAGCATAACATTATCCTACCCTTCCCTGCACCTGCTTGTCCTCTGAAGAGTAATGGGAAACATTATCAACTACACTAAATAGCAAATAATTCTGTTTAGCATATCCACTGTAATTAATGGAAAACTCTAGCCAAACACTTACAGTGATTTCTGTGACAATTGTGGACATTTCCACAATTAGAATAACATCCAGTACAGAGCTTTGTGTATATAGACAGAATTGCAAAGCAATCATTGCTACATTTTCAGACATTTATTTAACATTTCCAGACTGGATTTTAGATTTTTGCCTAGTCTGTTCACTGACATACATGTGGGAAAGTGTGGATTAGTCATTCCAATGTAACAATTCTAGCCAGATACATTTAAAATGATGACTTTTTAAAAGTCTGTCCAGAACACTGAAGGCTATGGCATTAACCACATACTTACATTTTTTAAAAAAAATCTGTTTGTGTCCATGTATACTACTATCATGTAAAGATAACACATATTTAAACTATTCTACTGTTTAAATATGTAATGGAAAACTATTAATCAACTATATATATATAGTTTCTTTTAGTAGAAATTCATATGAATATAAATGAAAGGAATGTCAAGAATGATCTGTTCTCCCTTTTATTTACATTTTTGGCTGTTTACAATAAATTGAGACAAGCAAAAAATTACTAAATTCTGCCATTAATTAATTAATTTGATTTATTGAAAACTGATGCTTGGAAAGATTATCTTCCACATATACATTCAGAGACATATTTCAAATATTAAAAGGCTTTTTACTAAAATGAGAATAGATGCATAATAAATGTTAACAAATTACTCCTCATTGCTTTGGGTTAATTTCAAGCATAATTACTTATGCCTTTAAAATATAAATATTTATAAGATGGCAAATACCCTAAGGCTTTTAGTCTGGTTGTTAATTTTCAGATTGGTCATTAACTCCTGAAATTATCCATTTTTCAAGAACAGATATTACTTAGGCAAGGTAAAAATAAGTTAAGGAATAATGTTCATGAAAGAAAATACAGGACAAAAGAATCTTGACAAAAACCAAACTAAAACTACTAGGTATAAATAAAATCTTAGCTAAAAGCTTTTAAAGAAAAATCTTCCTACAACTTGTTCATTTGAACAATCATGTTTTCTTTTGTTATAGAAAAAAAAGGAACTCAAATAAGCAGAATACTAGCAACCTCTCCTGCACTGAGCAACTTGTTTAGCTTCTTTCAAGTTTTCTGGAATAGTTCACATAGAGCTTGCATTATTTTCTTGTTACAAAGGATATAAAGATTGATATGTACAACAGGTTGGTGGAAGATCTAATCTCTGGCATATTTTAGTATCTGTTTTTTTATTATTATTATTATTATTATACCATTAAATCTATACAATGCTACCAAAACTTTGTTTTATATCAAGCTTCCCCATTTTTTCAGGTCAAATGAATTTGTGATCTATATCCTTTGAGTATCAGAGGTCAGACTGATACATATATGGCATAAGTCCTTTTGAAACTAAGGGGTGAAACAGATGGTCCCTTTGCAGTAGCTTCCCAGCAGCTTGGGGACATGTCGTTTAGACAATGCATGGCCCCAAACCGCCATGAGGCCACTGTGAAGCCACCCGGCTGACCACACAGCGGCAGCTTTTCAGCACTCCAGTGGCACAGTGTTTAGATGCCACATGCCACAGGAACACCAAAAAGCTGCTGCCATGGTAGAAAAGCCAGCTTTTTCCCAGCTCAAAAAGGAGCAGCTTTCTGTCACTTCTTTTTGAGTCGGCAAAATGCCAAGTTGGGGGTGTGGGATGCGGTTGCCATGGCCCCAACCTGGAGTTCAAAGGGGCAGCGTGACACCACTCCTTCAGGGAAGTCTGTTTCACCCCTAAGTTGCACACCCTGTGGACCTATCTCCTTAGGTTTCTCTTACAACTTTTGAAAGGCTTACTGACATCTATTTCTGCAGACTTTTAGAACAGATAGTTGCAATTAGATCTCCCTGGAAGCCAAGAAGATTTAAGTTGAGGCTGTCATACTTTGGCCACGTCATGAGAAGACATGACTTATTAGAAAAGACCATAATGCTAGCAAAGGTGGAGGGAAGGAGAAAGAAAGGAAGACTACCAGCTAGATGGATAGACTCCATTAAGGAGCTCACAGGTATGAATCTGCAAGAACTAAAGAAAATAGTAGAGGATAGGGAGCCTTGGAGATGTCTCTTCCACAGGGTTGCCATGAATCAAGATCAACTCAAGGGTGGTTAAGAACAACAACAGTTGCGATGACCTGACTCTAGTGTCAGTGAGGCAGGAAATCCAGGAAATCTGGGTGTTAGTCTAAAGGTTACAGGAGCTATCCAAAGTACAAAACCTATTTGTGGGATAGGATTCATCACCTTGGCTAGCTTTTTAAAAGTTCAGACTAAAATACAGAGTTGACTTACCATCCCACTAACACTGCAGCCATCAATAGTTGTGCCAATCTCATTATCCTTTTTATTCATAATTTCTTTTGGCTTACTGGGGCAGAAAGGATAGGCGAAGCTGAGCTTCACATACTGATCTGTATTAACTATTGAGTTTTTAGCTTCAGCCTTCATATATTTGAACATATAACCTGAATCTTTCTTAGGAAACCATAGAGAACAACAGCACCCCACATTAATCCCTGGGAAACTACTGCTGCATTTCATACCTGAGAAGTAAAAAAAATTTAACCTTCGAAAAAGTGTCATCCAAGCAACAACAGAAATGCAAGAGTAATAGCAAGAAAAGTCAAAATAGGTGCACATGGACTATGCCCTGCTAAAACATTAAATTCCAGAGCCTAATATAAACAATCTGCTGTCCAGCATTTTCAATACATTCCCCATGTTAATTCTGTCTTTAAGGTTAACAAATTGGATGGGCACATCAGAAAACACCTTGCTTCTAAATTCAGGGCTGAACTATTTCCTTGCAGCCACTTGTTACTTTTTCTACATAGAAGAAATATTTGAAGTATTTGAAGCACTTCTACATAGACTATTTAAACTGGTGTGGGCAACTGCAGCATATCTAGAGACAAATTTTCTGCCATTGGAATCTCAAAAGTGGAATGGGTCTATCAGACTATCAAAAATATCCCCAAAATGGAAATAAAAACAAAATCAGAAATGATTGTTTCTGATGTTAAACAGTGCATGGGATCTCTCAGAACTATTTTTAAAGATGACTTGCCACTCCTGGAGACTCCCTGAAAAGGCAAATTACTATTAAGGGTCAGAAAAAGGGCAGTCCTGGGAGTCTGGAGGAGTTGAGGGACTTAAAAACAGTCTGGGTTTGAAGGTGTTGACTAATTCTAATTTTGCCTTTTCTCTGTCCCCTGTTAACTTTTTGCCATCTTCTCCACACAGTGACCCTACCATTTCCTATTTTTCCACAGTCCCCCATGATGTCTTAAGAAACTACAGCAGGGGTAGGCAACCTTTTTGCGACCTGGGCTGGTC
>CM034710.1:100271799-100283210 GCA_020142125.1 Phrynosoma platyrhinos
ACAAATCTTTATAGAATCTGTAGAATTCATTAACAATATCCTTGGGAAAGGTGATTAAGTCACCTTTGCTGGAGGATACTGTGGTGATCAATCTTTTATTTGCTTTCTTTGTAACTGCTCTGGATAATAGGTATGAGTTTTTGTTGTTAAATTCATAGTAATATGCTTTGATATATTGTAGTGAGACTTGGATTTCCCCATTGTCTAAGTCTGCTGGTTCTGTCCTTTTTTGGGAAGTGTGGTATATATGGTTGGGCTTTTGGTGTTTATGTATGCCTGTTGTAACTGTTGAATCTCATACATGAGGGTTTGTCTATTCAAATCTCTAGGTTTCTTTTTCCGAGCTCCCTCTTGGATGAATAAATCCCTGAGAACTGCTTTTAGAGTGTCTCACAATATAGCCTCTGATGTGTCTGACTTTGTATTTTCTTAGTGAAAATTCTTAATAGCCTCTCTAATTCAGTTTTGAAAGTCTACATCAGACAGGAGGGAGGGGTTGAATTTCTAAATCCATGTTTTCAGGGTGCCAAGACCAAATCTCCAGTTCATGGATTCCAATGCGTGGTCGGAATGTGAGATAGGGTTGATGTCAACATCAGTGACTTCAAGAAGGAGTACTTTGGAAATGAAAAAAATAATCAATTCTGGGGTATGATTTATGGGCATTAGAGAAGAAAGTATATTGCCTAGCTTGTGGGTGCACGGCCCTCCAGGATAATCAATAAGGGCAGCTCTGGCAATGATGTTAGGTATAGGACAGCTTCTCAGTCTCTTCTTGGGGTATGTGAGTGATGAGACTTGTCTAGATCATAGTCTAAGACTTCATTCGCGTCACCACCAATGATAACTTCACCAATTGCATTGTCCTGAAGGGTCTTAATAAAGGATTGTAAAAAGGTCTGTTGATCATTATCGGGAGAATAAAAAGTACCAAAGGTGACTTTCTTGCCTGCAACAGAACCCTGAAAAATTATAAAGTGCCTTGCTGGGTCTCTTATCACGTGTTCTTATGTAAAAGGGCATGACTTATCAAGCAGAAGTGCTACCCCTCTGGCTTTCATAGAGTCTCCCATTGTGTATTGGGTTGGGAACAATGAAATGGAGAGTATATTCCCTGTTCCCTTCCTGTGGGTCTCTTGCAGAAATGTGATATTCGGTTTTGATTTCTTCAAGTTGTTTATAATTCTTGCATATTTGGGGGCAGAGCCTAGCCCCTTAACATTAAGCAAGACTATTTTAAGGTTATCCAGGGCAGGGGTAGAGGAGTTGCATAGAGCACCACATTAACACAATTCTACTCCTTACGAGTGAGTGGAGTTTAGCATACGTAGGTACAACTGGGACTACTCCCCAAGGCTGGAACGCAGTTAACAAAAACATAACTACATCAACATTAAACTTTAAAAACATAATCACCAAGAAGACAAGCTTCCATACTGCATCACAGGGCCTGGTCAATGCAAGCATGGCTGAACTCCTCAGGTGGGAAATGGAGGGGGAGGAGTATAGGGGTAGAGTGAACTTCAAGATGCCTACCCCAAATTACATATATAGACTGAACATCAGCATAAACACACTGAATCAGTGCAATAAGTTTTGATAACTTTTCATAGATGTTAATGAGAAAGAAATTGGTGCACTATGTGATAGGCTCCACCAGGGGGAGTAAGAGAGGTGGGAGAAGGCCTGCCTTTTGCCTAATAAGAGCAGAAAAGATGGAGTAGTAATGTACAACAAAATAGAGGCTCAGAAAGTCCCCTCTGCAGGACAACAAGAGAACAAGAAAAACACAAGATAGCTTCCCGCTTAGCTTATCTTTTGAGTCTGAAGTTATTTTATCCAACATCCACAGGGAATCAAGTATTTGTTAATCTACTTCATTTCATCAGTGCTTGACAGATCTAGCTTGAAGGTGGTCCCTCAATCTGCTGGAGGTGATTTCTTCATGCTTGCATTTCTTTTTCCTTTCATCATCATCTTCCATAAAGAGGTATTTTGATTCAATCTGGGTTTACCTTCATCGTTTGCCTCTTCTGCCAGGTCCCTGGGTACTCTTATGTCTAGAGCAGGGGTAGGCTACCTTTTTCAGCCAGGGGCCAGATTGCTGTCCCTCAGGCAATAGGGGGGGGGGGCTGAAGCACCAAAAATAAATAAATAAATAAATAAAAATTTAAAAATTTAAAAATTAAAAAAATATATATGCATGCACACTCTCTCAGCCCCAGAAAAGCCATGGCAAAACCCCTGTGGAGATTTTGCCAAGAAAAACCCAAGAACAAGTAATAACAACAATAATCTTTATCATCATGGGGGGCCGTGGCCGCAGCGGGTAGCAGCAGGGGGCGGCGGGGGTGGCAGGACCAGCCTGGGGCCAATCCAAAGGCCTCAGGGGGGGGTGCATCCAGCCCCTGGGCCTTAGGCTGCCTACCCCTGGTCTAGAGATCTCAATCAATTGGCTTTTAGTTGATGTGATCATGTTGCTGATCTTGTGGGTGACAACTAGGTTAAATGGGAAGCCCCATCTGTATTTTTTCCCCAGCTTCTTGTAGAAGGGAGGTGAGCGATTTGAGGTCATGTCTTCACTTCAGCACTTCAGGTGAGAGATCTTAGTATACCTGGACTTTGTGACCATTGTATGATAAGTCCTTCATAGATGAGAGGTTGCTCAGAACTAAAGATTTTGTGGAGTAATGTGCAAATCAGATCAGTATATCCCATGGCTGAATTGATGTTCTTGATCTCGGGGCATGTGATCTATGAATACGTTCTATGTCTGAGTTTTTGAGGCTTGAATTAGGGCAGATGTCATTAATCCACATAATCATGAAGGATAGATGATTAATTGACCCTTCATGTTCCTCCACACCTCTCAAGTGGATGTTAAGGCGACAGTCTCTGCTTTGCAAATCTTCAATTGTTGTTCATCAGGAGAGTTTTCTAATATTTCAATCCTATCAGAGTGGGATGAAGTTCGCTGCAGCCTCTTCTATGTCTCCAATCTGTTTTGTTAGGACTGATAGCTTGGCATCTACCAGTCCAAGGGCAGAAGCCCTGGTGGCGCAGTGGTTAAATGCCTGTACTGCAGCCACTCACTCATAGACCACAAGGTTGCAAGTTCAATATTAGCCAGGGCTCAGGCTAGACTCAGGCCTGCATCCTTCCGAGGTAAAATAAGTACCCAACTGTTGGGGGGCAATGAGCTTACAGTTGTAAACCGCTCAGACATCCCATAGCGCGATATGAAGCGGTATATAAATGAAGCTGATTTGCTTTGCTTTTGGAGATCTTTCACTAAATTCTCTCTTAGTTTCTCCAATAAGTCTGGAAAAAAGAGATCTGCCAGAATGGGGTGTCCGTTGATCCCTCCTCTGCTCATTCTGTTAGGGCCACGGGCCATCTTTGATTCCTCTGATGAATCTGTCTCATCTGAGGACTGCCTAGGATCTTTTGCTGGAATGCAGAATTCTGTAATTTTTTGATCCACCAAGCATTTTGTCCTTTGTATTGGAGATTCCTTGGCAGGTAAGAGTTTTAGAATCTGTTTCTGAAAAGTGTGTCAGTTATTCAAAATGTCATTGAGGCCAGGCTCCTCTCATTATCAGATGTCAGTCATGTTGGATCATCGGCCACACACACACACCCAAAGTTAGTTGTTTTTGCATAGCTTACAATTTGCACACTAAATAAAAATGTAAGCAACAATTTTATTGATAGATTGACTAGTATTTTCCCAATTCCACCTTGAGTAAGCTATAGTCTACAACATCCTTGCATTTTATTAATGATCAAAATGAACAAGAAATCTCTTGCAGGCAAGTGTAAAGGCTGGCACAGAGTGCCTCAGCTAATGTGAAACAACATTTTAAGGCAACTTTTGCCTTAAAATGTTCCTCTGTGTTGCTTTTGGTTTTCATATGTTATGTTCTGATTGTGTTCCAAATGTGAAGTTCTTCCCCTCCCCTCATTTTACCGTACTGTATTGTCGTTCTTTCTCCTTTATCTATCACATAGTGATCCTGAAAAATGGAAGGAAATCATGAAGGACATTTGAGGAAGACAGAGAAATGGAACTTAAGGGGAACGGAGTCATGGACCCACAGTGAAGTATCAAGCAGTCTTTATTATGGTTATAGTCCTGAGGAAGCTTGCATGCCAGATGGTTAGAAAGAGGCCAGCAGCCTGAGCCTGCAGGATCTAAGTAAGCGGTTGATGACAGAGAGGCTTGGAGATGTCTCATCCACAAGTTTGCCATGAGTCAAGGATGACTCGAGGGCAGCTAACAACAAAAGTCCTGAAATGCCCCAAGAAAGCTGCAAATATGGAACAGTAGGTAGGTCTGGGTTTCAGTTTATAAGAAAGGGCTTTTGTTTGTCACATTTTTTCTTGTTATGTTTATCACTTTTCAATGGGTGGGTGGATGAGAAATAAGACTCATGGAGTTGTTTCCTTCTTTCATAAGCAAAATAAAAATAATTTTAAAAACTCAGAGACAAGCAAATATAACAAAAGAGAAAAATCTTGGATTAGATTTTTTACCTTCATTGCAGTAAGGCTTTTAAGTACAGTATATTATGTAATATAAATGTAACAACAAGTTAGAATTAACTTTTAACAAACCATTTTCAACAGAAACAAAATTGTAAATTATTTAGCCTTTCAGAATATGAGTAAATGCAATGTAGTGAAACTTTTTCATTAACGTCCCTATCTCTCTTTTTACCTGCACCAGTGGCGCAAGCTTCCTCAACTCCAGGTGGGAGAAGCCTCATTCCCATCCAAAACTGGCCCCGTGAGTGTGTGCAAAGTCTTTGACACACCATTTAAAAAGAATTTCAGTCTCTGTTTCTGCCTGGCATTGACTTCATATAAGCCGATGTCTGCATTAAGTAATTCCTCTTTGGAAAGTAGTAAGACATTATCACTACCATGACTCATCTTCTCCCTCCATCCCTTAATATAGGGAAAAACTGGGAGACACAGCAGCTGTTTTCTGTTTTATTGCTCTAATTTTGAAATCACCACATTTATACATTCATTCATCTACCTTTTACAACCACCTTCAGTTTCTATTTTTTCCTTTATTTCCTAACTCACAGGTCCTTAGTACTTGCTGCCCATTTTTTCCTGTCATTCCCTCTCTATTCATTTTGGCTCTCAGATGTAGCACAACCTCTCCTTGGGATGAATACGCTATGGCAGACAAAAGGACAACTGCAGCACCAATGTGAGGTGTTTAGAGAGATTAGGAAAAGTGGGTGGTAATTAAGGCAGTAGCACCAGAGGAACTCCCAATGGGCAGACGTGGTGCTGTTTGCTATTTATTTCACACTAGTGTTTTCTCACTCTGCCTAATGTTAGGGCAGGCACTGTTCAGCTATACAAAAATCCACAGATGCTCAAGTTCCATTGTCCCCAGTGGCAGTGCATACACACAGCTGCACCACAATTACACCATTGGTGGTGTGTGCATGTGGCTGCACCGCCATTAGAGACAGCCCCTGTTGTCCCCAGTAGTGCTGTGTGCACGCAGCCAGACTGCCATTGGGGAAAAATGAACTTCAGGTACGCTTCCATTGTCCCCAGTGGCAGCATGTGCACACAGTCACACTACCATTAGGGACAATGGGAACAGGACTTCAGGTAAGCCTCTGTTGTCCCTAATGCCAGCGCAGCCATGTGCACATGCCACCATTGGGGACAACAAGGACTGTCTCTAATGGCAGGTTGGCAATGTGCATGCACTGCCATTGGGGACAACCCGGGCTTGCCATCCGTGGATGGTTGAATCCGCAGACGGCATGTGAGGGCCAACTGTACAAATGTAGCTTTATGTTGCAACTAACACAAGGCAACCCATTTCTGCTCTACTCTATTCTATTTTCTGCTACAAAATATTAAAAGTTATGACCTAACAGTTACTCAGTTTACAGCTAAATGATGCCAGAATTCCTATTTATTTACTTTTTTTTTTACAAAATTATCTATCATCTCCAGTGTCATGCCTGAAATGGTTTTGCACCAGTCAAATACCCATAACATTAAAATGCATCATTTATATGTAAATAGACAAGCGAAATAGGTTTTAAAGAGAGAGACAGCAGCACATAATAATAATAAAGAGATGGAAGAGAGTAAAACTACCCCACATGGAAAACTGACAGATTTGTCACTGGAATGCAGATCTGCTAAGACTCATTAAATGTAAACTGTACAGCTTTATTAACATTCAAAAATAAATACTACCTAAATACTAAGCCTATCTGAGAGTCATTTGCTTCTTGTAAATTGTAATATTCTCAACTCCATTTGTAGAAATTGGGGATGGGGGTCAATTATTATTTGACAATACAAAATACTGCAGTTCAATTCTGAAACGCTTCTGCACAAATACCGTATGTTTGTCTTAAGAAATGTAGGATGACTAATTAGGAGTTCAAACCCAAGACTTCACAAAGCAATGCTCTGAACCAAATTAAATCATTACATTGTGTACAGTGCAAATTGAAATTTTAATTAATAGCTGAAATCCAAATCAGGGAAAAGCAAGCACGGAGTACAAATTAAATTGATCAAACTTTTTCTGACACTGCTTATTAAAACACAAACAACCAGGTGCAACAAAAGACAATTACAAAGACTTGCATGTTGCTCCTTTCCATCTCTTTGTAAGCATTAAAATAGCTAAGAACCAAAAGCACTCCAATAAAATAGGTCTATAATCATCATATCCTTTATTAAAACATTACACTAGTGTCTACATCTGTGAGACTAATATACAGTTGTCCCTCAACATTCGCGGCTTTGGGATTCATGGATTTGATTATTCGCGAGTCTCTAGCTGTGTGCATATGCACTCCTCCCTCTCCGTCCCCCAAGCCGGGATGGAGGGAACAGCCAGGAGGGTGCGTGCACACTGCTCTCATCCCTCTTCCACTGCTTCAGGAGTGGCAGGATGGAAGGAGGGAGCCGCAAACAGACCCTTTTTCCTCCCCTCGCAAGGCTTCAGAGAGATCGCCAGAGAGCCCTGAAGCCTTGGGAGGGAAGGAGCCCTTGGGAGGGCACACAGAGAGACAGGAGGGAAGGAAGGAGCTGCGAACACATGCTCCCCTGCCCTTCCAGTGCCTCAGACAGCTTCCTAGAACTGTTTGAGACTTTCGAAGGGAGACAGGAGTGCACATACGCACATATGTCTCCCCCTGCATTATTCTCAATTTTTTTTACTTTCGTGGGGGTGTTTTGCCCTTAACTCCCACAAAAGTCAAGGGACGACTGTAGTTCAGTCTTGCAAATAAATGTGCAAAATATATTAGCCATAAACAAGGCTGCTGTGGCCTTGCTGAGAAGAAAAAAGGAGGGTCTTCTCTTTTTGTTTTAGCAGCCCACTGCATTTACATACTGAGTGCAGTGAAGGAAGCTTCCTTTCTATCACAACCCACTTGGCTTCTATAATGGATACACAGAAAATACTAAGCACTTCATGTTTCCTCCAGGCACTCAACCTACACACAGTAATTTGTTGACTATGGCTTGCAGGTGACTGCTTAAGCATGAAACTGCTATTTGGTTTACTTAAGCTCTTTAAAATATTTACACCCCATAGTTCAGACCCTCAGGAACCTAACAGCTCACAATACATATTGAAGCAATATTTATATATACAATTACTGTATACAAGCAAAATTCAAAGTAAACAGCCATAAAATTAAGCAAACTATTAAATTAAAAACTGGACCACTTGTGAAGTCACAATTCAAAAAAAGAGGGTGGGGTGAAGGATAATAAAAAGCACAGCAAAACAAAGAGAACTTGACTAAGCACAAAATGCAGTATAACGCCATGCAGTAGGGATTTGTACAACTTAGGACAGTGATAGCGAACCTTTCAGGGGCTGAGTGTCCAAACTAAAAGGCCTTCCAGCACCGGGTGTTACTCAGTGCTGGGGGCAGGACTTCCATCCTCTGTGGGTGGGACTTCTAGGACAGGACTTCTTCCCCCGCCCCACAGCCCTTCAGCTGCCTCTCCGGAGACAGCTGAAGGCTCATGGGGGTGAGGGGGGAAGAAGAGGAACAAGTGTGTATTTGTTACTCCTCCTCCCCTGCACCCTCCTGGGTCTTTAGCTGCCTCTCTGGGGAGAGGCAGCTTAAGGCCCAGGGGGGGGGGAGAAGAGGGACAGGGCAGCTGAAGGCCAGGAGAGAAGCAGCTGAAGTCCCAGGAGGATGGGAGGAAGAGGAGAACAGGTGCACGCCTGCTCCTCCTCCTCTTCCTCACTCTCCTGTGCCTTTAACTATCTCTGGAGGCTCGTGGCTGTTCCTCCTCTTCCCCTGCCCTCCTGTCTCTCTGTGTGCCCTCCAGAATGGTTTCACGTGTCAGAGATGGCACACGTACCATAGGTTAAACAACATGGACTTAGGGGGAACAAAAATGTGTCATACAAACAAACCTTTGCAGCAAAACTTAATGTAACTATTGCAGTGGGCAATAAGAATCTACAGCTGCCCCTCCATTTTCACAGATTTGGTGTTCATGTCCCTCACCCGCTTGTGAGTGGCAAACAAAGGGGGACAAAATGAGGTGGGTGCCTGCAGTGCACACCCATGGGCATCCACAGGCATGCATCACCATTAAAGCTAATGGGCCTTAAATATCTGTGATTTTCCGTTTTCGCTAGGAGGTCTGGAATGAATCCCCCACGAAAAATGGAGGGGCGACTGTACTTTGTGAATTATCCAGATATATTTTGACTAATGGCAACTATTCTGTTTTGTGGCTTAGCTCATGGAATATTACTAATATGTTGACTTACCACAAACTCAAATACCAGTGTCAATGTCTCTTTTGTGTGAATGATATCATGAAGCAAAACAATGTTAGCATGTTTCAGTCCTTTCAAAAGAGATGCTGAAAGACAAAATTTATGGAAAATGTTGTTAATCAACACACCCACTCAAAAGTTTACTTTATAAAAAAGTTTAGACTACAAAAAAAGTTATACCATATGTATACTTTGCAGATACCCTGAAACATTCCAAAATCAAAGTTTACATTCCATATTTCTTACCACACACAGCTTTCAAAAAATTCACCTCTAAATCCACACAAAGACAGAATTTGGTGCATTTCCAAGGGTAAAACCAAAGCCAAGCCAAGAGAATTATAAAAGAAAACTATCAATATTTTATTATTATTTTTCAGAATTTATTATATTTATCCTCAGACCTGACAAAATCAGTTGGCTATACTGTTGTTTTAAAATACAAATAGATTTTTCAGTGTTTTAATATGGGAGGATCCAAACCAATCACTTCATATAAAAATTACATCAAATCTGTCAAATGCTAACCTCAAAACCTTTTCCTGTTGAACCTATAAAAGGTTGTGCCTATGTTTTATTTTGCTCTGTGATGTATATTTAATGCTCACAGTGTAATGTATATTTAATATGCATATTTAATATTGCTAAGATATGGCATATTTAACCAATGTGACATGACAACTCATGTGTTGCTACAGATGCCAAAGTGCCAGTGGTAACTTGTCACCTCACACATACATCAGAGAAAGACTAGCATCTTCCACCAAGTAAACAGAAAGCTAAAGACACCGATCTGCAACTGAACTGTCACATCCAAGTAATGATTTTTCTGTTTTCCCCCACTTTTCATTTCTTTTATCTACTCTCATTATTTCTGATAGCAGTATTTATTTCAGGATTCTCTATTATGTCCATGAACTCAAAATTGCCAATACACTTTATAAAAAGATTTGTATATGAGAAATAATAAGAGAACACAAGAGAGGGTGAGAGGGACTGAGAAAGACAAATGGGAATGGGAGTATTTAGGGCAGGGGTAGGCAACCTAAGGCCTGGGGGCTGGATGTGGCCCCTGAGGCCTTTGGACCAGCCCCAGGCCGGTCCTGCCACCGCCACCCCCCCACCATGATGATATTGATTATTGTTGTTATTACTTGTTCTTGGGGTTTTCTTGGCAAAATCTCCACAGGGGTTTTGCCATGGCTTTTCTGGGGCTGAGAGAGTGTGCATGCATATTTTTTAAATTTTATATATATATAAAAATATATTTGGTGCTTTGGCCCCCCAATTGTCTGAGGGACAGCAACCCGGACCCTGGCTCAAAAAGGTTGCCTACCCCTGATTTAGGGTAATATACAACAGCCCCAGGAGGTCTCATGTGCCCCAATTAACTGCACTCCAGGAACAAGGAAGCTCCAACTCCACAAAATGGATGCATGGGTTTTCCTGTGGCAAATATATCTATGGCAGGTACACTTCCAAGATGATCCTATTAAAAAACCACATAAACCAAAAAATACATATTTTATATCACTTTACTATTTGCAGCAATCCTTTTGTTATTTATGTCATATAGTGCAAATGTTTAAATGTTTATATGGGGATGATAACCAGACTTCTTAGGAAACACACAGAAGATATCAATGAAGCCACTTCTAATATCAATAGTCTACAACAAACATTAAGATTTTAGACAGTAGAGAAGGTGAACACTATTGAACTGAGAGTGCATGGATTTTAAAATAACAATCTTTGGTCCCTAGAAGACTAAATGAAGAAACTTTCAGCCTTTCTTCACACGTTTTCTTTCTAATAATAAATGTCTCTGGGCTTCCTTTATGAAGTTTCAATTCCAAGTGGGTATGTAACGGCTCTAGGCAACTTACAAAAAACAATAATGACTTAATGCAATGTGATGTTAAGAATGTGTGTGCTGTCCTTTATTATTATTATTATTATGTTGTTGTTGTTGTTGTTGTTGTTGTTGTTGTTGCTGTTGTTGTTGTTGTTGTTTGCCTTCAAGTCCTTTATGATCTATAGCAACCATAAATTGAACTTATCATGAGATTTCCATGGCAGGATTTGTTCAGAGAGGGTTTGCCTTTGCCTTTCTCTGAGGCTGAAACAGTGGGATTTATCATCCAGTAGACTTCCATGACTGAGTTGGAATCCAAACCTTGTTCTCCAGAGTTGTAGTCCAATGCTCAAATTACACTACACTGGCACTCTTGTGATTTTATATAGTCCTCTCCATAAGGCCTAAAAAGCATACCCATACTCAAAACTTGTCAGACTTTTCAACTATAAAACAGTCAATCTTTTGAGCATCTTGAGACATGTCTCTTGCTTCTCCTGGGAATTTTATCGGATAACACCCCCCCCCCAGTTTTTGCTTTTGGGGAGCTAATTGTTACCTCTCCTGCAATCTCTACTCAAGCTGCAGAACTGATTGCAGGTAAACAGCTAAGCAAGCAGGGAAAGGAGGACTGCAAAGCCTCCTTCTCCCACTGCTCAGGGGTAGGTGGGAGACTGCAAGGTACACTTTAAATTTGAATGTTTCAAGGATTGATTTCTTTTTTCTTTTTTTATTAATTAAAGT
>CM034710.1:100293369-100307959 GCA_020142125.1 Phrynosoma platyrhinos
ACACACTTCCCGAGACATCTTGTCAGGCCCACAAATCACTGCTTCTGGTGCTTTATATGATGCATCATTCAAACCTGAGAACACTATTCCAAAGTGCAATGCTTTCCAAGACAAGGTGAAGAATGAATTCCAGGAACAACATTCTAAAGAATTTCAATCATGTAAACTATGTATTTTTATTAAAATGCTAGCTAAACCTATATCTAAAGTCTCCTAAATAAATGAATTAATGGCTCTGTCACACTCATAGATGACCTAAGTTACCTATAATAAAATATGAAAAAGCAAGAAAACTAGTACAGAGGGCTCTTCTTATCTGCAGGCTTGCCATCTGCAGATTTGAGCCTCGTATATGTCACACCACTGTAGGAAACAACAAGACAAGGTCCTAGGGTTTTTGTTATCTGCCGGGGAGGGGTCCAGAACAGATTCCCCCGCAAAGGGATGACTGTACTTATATTTCAGCCTATGGATAAAAAGGATACAAGGACTGTGGAAGATATTTATCATATATACACGACTATCAGTTGACCTCATGTGTAATTGTGGGCAGGTTTGTGGGCCAAAATTTTTTATTCTGATATGACCTGTGGATAAATCAAGGATAAAACTTAGGACATGTAACAAAGCATCTGAACGATGAAGCAGAGGAAAACAATACCAAAGGACTTAAAAATTCCAGCAGGCATAACTGTTTGTGTTCGCCCTAAAAGCCAGATGTATGAGAGGTTGAGGGAAGACCAATGCTTCCAGGACAGATTATACTCATGCCTTTTACCAGGCAATTTTTCCTTTTTTATAAGAGTTAAAGTACAGTATTTACACTGACATGTGAATAAGTCGGCTCAGGGGGGATGCAGACAGGCGGCCCTGGGCCGCACCGGGAAGCACATGATCAAGGTCGAGGCTGCTGGACACCTCGGCCCCGATCCTCCCTTTCGCCACCTGCAAAAGGAGCACTAAAATAGTGTTCCTTCCGCAAGCACCGAAAGGGGCGCGGCAAAAGGCATGGCGCACCTCTTTGGCGAGTCTTCCAGTTCAGCGTGTGTGGACGCTGAGCCGGAAGGAAGTCATCAGAGCGTCCGACTGCCCCTCCCCTTCCTTGCCTCCAACACACAGAGGCAGTAAGTTTTTTGGGGGCAATTTTTTTACTAAAATTTCTAGACTTATACATGAGTATATACATTAGTTATAGAAATTTAGACAATTGATTATGGTTGGAATTTTTTAAATTACATTATAAAGGTGTTGGTTTTTTAAGTTTAAAAACAGGCAGAATGGTGTAGTGGCCAAGTGGTCTAGACTTTGGCCTTTAGGTGCGTCGTTCAAGATCTACCACCATCTTTATCCATAATGCTCTGGAGTATCTTCTGTGTCTGTTATACCTGGGACTATCCCAGGTATAATACCTCTAATTGAGCAAGTTGAGCAAGTGGGTGCTACATAACTATAATGTTTTAAGGACAGCCACATAGATGACAGAAAAAACACTACAACCAATAAAGAAAAAAAGAGAAGAAAAACAAAAGGGAGATAGAAACAGACTAAAAATTATGAACACAACAGTACAACGGCTTGTGTGGAAAGATAAAGAAAATTACTACAACGACCAAAGCTGAAAAATGGAAGACAACAACAAAAAGGGAAGAACAAGAGATCTATTATACAAGATCTGGGAAATCAGAGGAAAATTCAAACCAAGGACTGGTATGACATATGACAATAAAAATAACATAATTCAAGACCAGTAAGGAATAAAAAGATGTTGGATGCAATACACAGAAGAATTATACAAAAGAAAGGATAAAATGAAGGACACATGGAACAAAGAGCCATATGAAGATGAACCAAAAATTCTACAAAGTGAGGTGCAAACTGCAATAAGAGAAATAGAGAAAAAGAAATCACCAGGAACAGATTATATTCCAATTGAACTGCTGTAATTCACACTGAGAGAGTCAAATCTAGTGATATCCAACATATGTCAAAAGATATTAAAAACAAAACAATGGCCAACAGATTGGAAGCAATAAATATACATCCCCATCCACAAAAAGGGAGACACAAGAGACTGCAGCAACTATAGAACAATAGCTGATCTCCCAAGCAAAATCATGCTCAAAATTCTGCAACAGACTCCAAGCATACATGGAGAGAGAAACCCCAGAGGTTCAAGTGGGGTTCAGGAAAGGAAGAGGCACAAGGGACCACATTGCAAACATATGATGGCTAATGGAGCGCACCAGGGAATTCCAAAAGAAAATCAGCATGTACTTTATAGATTATCCCTAAGCTTTTGACTGCATAGATCATGAAAGGCTATGGAATGCCCTTAAAGCCATGGGAGTGCCAACACATCCGATAGTCCTGATGAGGAATCTGTACTCAGGACCAGAGGCTACTGTCAGAACAGAACAAGGAGAAACATAATGGTTCCCAAATGGCAAAGGGGGTCAGACAAGGCTGTATCCTTTCACCCTATCTGTTTAACTTGTATGCAGAACATATTATAACAAAAGCAGGCTTGGATACAGAAGAAGGAGGAATGAAAATAGGAGGAAGGAATATCAACAATCTAAGATATGTAAATGATACCACAATATTAGCAGAAAACCTCACAGACCTGGAACATCTACTACGGAGGATCAAAGAAGAAAGTGCAAAGGCAGGCTTAATACTGAACATAAAGAAAACAAAAATAATTTCCACCAAGGACCTTCACAAGTTCAACCTAGACAATGAAGAAATAGAAACAGTAAAAGAATTCCCATACCTGGGATCAAACTTTGATAGAAATTAGGACTGCAGTCAGGAAATCAGAAGAAGACTAAGAATGGGGAGGGTGGTTATGAAAGAACTAGAAAAGATCCTAAAATGCATAGATACACAATTCAGCACAAAAGTTAGAATCATACAAGCCATTGTATTCCCTATTACCATATATGGATGTGAGAACTGGACAGTTAAGAAAGATGATAGGAAGAAAATCAATGCATTTGGGATGTGGTGCTGGGGAAGAGTGCTTAGGATCCCATGGACAGCCAAAAGGACAAACAAATGGGTCCTAGAGCAGATCAATCCAGAAACCTCCCTGGAAGCCAAGATGACCAAACTGAGGCTGTCATACTTCAGACACATCATGAGAATAGAGGACTCTTTGGAAAAAACAATAATGCTGGGGAAGGTGGAGGGAAGCAGGAAGAGAGGAAGGCCACATGCTAGATGAATGGACTGTATTAAGGAGGTCATGAGTATTAAGGGGTTGCAGGAATTATGCAGAGCAGTAGAGGACAGGGGGTCTTGGAGACGTCTCATCCATAGGGCCTCTATGAGTCAAGATCGACTTGAGGGCAAATAACAACAACAAAACCAACTACTAATGCTACAATGTCAAATGTGAAACATTTAAAACACAGTTTAATAAACTATCACCTAAATCCAACTCAGGGGTGGAACAGACTTGAAGCCCCCCTTTGAACACTGAGTTAGGGCCGCAGCAACCGCACACCATGCCCCCAATACGGCTTTTTGCTAGCACAAAAAGGAGCAGCAAATTGCTGCTCCTTTTTGAGCCAGCAAAAAGGCAGCTTTTCCAGTGCTGCCAAGGCTTTGTGATATTCCTGCAGCATGCGGCGTGTAAATGCCTCACCACTGAAGCGCCACAAAGCTGCCCCCTGTGTAGTCGGGCAGGTGACATGACACCGGCTTTGGGTTGGCATCAGAGCATCCGTTGTCTAAACATCATGCTCAGAAGTTACCTCAAAGCTGGTGCAAAGAGGCAGTCTGTTTCATCCTTTAGTCTCAGCTAGAGTAAACCAATTAAATCAATGGAAAATAAAGCAATGGTAAGTGTTGACTTCCAAGTATCCCTTGTTTCAGTAGGCCCATTCTAGTTAGTAATAAGAACTGGATTTAGCTCTAAGTCTTATTATATATCTCTGAGTGATTTACTTCTTGACACTCCTAATGTACTGATACAATGCCTAGAGCATGACATAGTTAATTGTACTACTATTTCCTAAAATAAAAAAGTCAGATATCATTTTAAAAAATTATATAAACTATACCTTCCTAAATATTGTGGGCATAGCTTACACTCTGATTCTACCCAAAACCAAGTGCCATAAGTAAGCAGGATTTGATCCTGTTACTGCCCATTCAAAGTCAGCCCAGAAGCGTTCCTGAAATTCTTCTTATTTGAAATTAATTTTTTGCAATCATTTCTAAGTATTAACATGAATTTCAGAGCCTCAGGATCATTTGAAACATATTTGTCTTCTCAATTTCCTTCTCAGTACATTTCACTCTGTGTTGAACCGCAAAGACTTCACAGGGCCTTTACAGACTGCCAGAAATAGTGCGGCTTGAGTCCACTTTAACTGCCCTGGCTCAGTGCTAGGGAATCATGGGAATGGTAGTTTTTTCTAAGACATTGAGCCTTCTCTGTCAGAGAGCTCTGGTGCCACAATTAACTACAGTTCCCACGATTCCCTAGCACTAAACCAGGGCAGTTGAAGTGGACAAGCTGCACTAATTCTGGCAGTCTGTAAAGGCCCATAGTCTATGAAATCCCATGCTGCCAATTTCTCACTTTCACTTAGGGCCTTTACAGAATGCCAGAAACAGTGCAACTTGAGGCCACTTTAACTGTCCTGGCTCAGTTCTAGGGAATCATGGAAATTGTATTTTTTTTTTCTGGGACATTGAGCCTTCTCTGTCAGAGAGCTCTGGTGCCACAATAAACTACAATTCCCATGATTCCTTAGCACTGAGCCAGAACATTAAAGTGTCCTCAAGCTGCACTATTTCTGCCAGTCTGTAAAGGATTTTAGTCTCAAAGGTACTACAGGATCTCTCTACATACTGATTCTACAGACTAACATGGCTATATCTTTTAATTCATAGCCTTTAGTTAATTTGGACTCATATCAGATTTTTAAAAAGGTGACAGAGGTTACTCTGTCCTACTGCTCTTTAATGATACAATTACTAACATTAACTATACTCCAACTTTTTTCACAGTTTGTCTCAAAAGTGCTGCAAGACCCCTTTGCATAATAAAATTAACCAAGTTAGGCTGCCTTTTGTACCTAATCAGCTCTAAATTATTTTGTAATTATATCTGCACCATTGTTCAAAAGATATGCGAAGAAGGAACACTAAATAAATATTTTAAATTGTGGTTGTCTCTTGGTAATTTACATCAATAAGTCCCCTTGATTTAAATCAATCCACTCTGGACCTGGCATCTGATTATGGTTATCAAGCTTCCTGTGTGTTTACTTTGGGACAAATCCAAATCCTTGTATGATATTCAGATGTCCTCCCAACATTTTTTTCAAGTGGTAAGAGCTATTTGGATCACCTTCATGAAACAAGTATGGAAATATAGTGGGACACTAGTTTGGCAAGGGAAGCTCCAACAATAAAGCAGCAGACAGATAAAGAGGTAAATAACCCCATGGTGCCATGGTGCTATTCCAGTGCATCACCTGGCAATATTACTTTCCTACTGAGGTTTTGTTACACATGTTTATCGGTAATGTGCAGTGTGGTTTTAAGCCATCAAGGGTCTATCCTTGCATGATAGAGAAATTTAGGTTCTAAAACAGGGATAGGCAACCTTTCCCCTTTAAGGGCCGAGGGACTTCAGCTCCCAGAAGCCTCAGCCATGTTGGCCAATAGTCCCATGTTGGCCAATAGCTCCTGGGATTCTGGGAGCTGAAGTCCCTCAGCCCTTAAAGGGGAAAGGTTGCCTATCCCTGTTCTGAAACTACTGAAATTAAGATGCAGGGCTAAATCCAATGCTAATCCTAACTAGAATCAACCCACTAAAATGAAAAAAAAATGTTATTCAGCAATTGTGTACATCCCATTGATTTCAGTGGGTTACTCTACTTGGGAGTTACACTGGATTTGACCCAAGACCTTTATAAGATTTGAAATCATGTATACCATGGATACCTGAACAGAAACATGATTATTAAACCCATTTAGTGCTTCAATCATATACACAATTACTTAAAAGTAAGACCCATATAACATACATTTTAAAAAAAAATCTGACTAGCAATACACTATTTCTCAAATTATTTCACAAATTATCTCTTGATACTTTTCAATATTATAAGCAACTTTGGTGAATGCATCAGCCAGCACTCATGGATTTCAGCCAAGTTAAATTTATCCTTGATTTGAGTACTTCACAGCAACAAATTCTGTTAACATAATACCCTGAATGTGAACTCCCATTGGCTTTTCTTGCACCTCCACAAATACATATATAGAATCATGTATACCTGATACCAGTTATTACATAAGCCAACAATGCAGAAGAACAGATTTGTTTTATTTCATGTGAACTCCCACACAACACAGTCAGTTTGATTTTTAAGTAGCAATTCTCCTCCTACTGGGAACATGACCATATAATTTAAGAACCATAAAGCTCTTCTCTATCAACAAGAAACTGAAAAGAAGATGCATGCTACAATTATAAAAGAGAAAGGAAAACCTAGTAAAGAAGCAAGTTACCTTCTCTGATGGCTGTAAACGGAGTGCCTTCCTCTTCTTGAAGTCTTATCACCTTTAAAGCCACCAGCTTTCCATTTACTCTGGAGTAAGAAAACACACCAGACACACCAAGTTAGGGGTCACACAGCATTTTGATAATAGGCCATTTTATCTGCAAATGCTTAATGTTTTCCATTAAGAATATCACTTTCTTTAGCCAAAAAACTAACAGCCCAGCAGCTTTGAAACAAGTACAAGTTGAGGGCAGGTTTGGGGGATTTTGCCATGACCCGTGGATAAGTTGAGGGTAAAACTTGGAGGCTCTTTCAATGTATGTATGTGTGCATCCAGCAAGAGAGATTCTAATTGAAGCTGTTTGTTTCAACTTTGGATTCAGCCAGGCAGCTATGGGGGTCTCTGTTTGTTTTAAAGGAATTAATCACTCAGGAATCTTTCTGCTTGGTTCAAGAGAAAAAGAAACTATTTTCTTTCTACCACATTACTGACCCCTAAATAAGGGCCTCTGCAGATGGGCCCTTTGCAGCGTCCTCAAGGCAGGGATGCGGAGGGGCAGCTGCATGCCGGCCGCTGCAACTCCTACCCGAGGACTTCCTGACGCCATGTGCTGTTATACCTAGCACACAGCGTCAGAACATCCTCCCGGTGCAGCATCTTGACATGCTGCAACTGAAGGGGCACCGAAGAGCCGCACAGCAGCTCTTGGGGCATCCTTTTTGCTGGCTCTGAAAGGAGCGGCATTTTGCTGCTCTTTTCCAGGCCGACAAAAGGGAGGATCGGGGCCAGCGGCCCATGGCCGCCCATCTGCATCCCCCCTCAGTCAACCTGGGATTTTGGGGTCAATCTTGGGGAATAACTTTTAGATTTATAGACTAATATATATAGTATGTTAAAATAATACCCTGAACTCATACAGGCATTTCTTGCACCTCTGCAAATGCATATATAGCGTTATGCATTGTGTTGTTTGATGGTTTGCTCTTGAATAGACAATCTGTTATTCCAGGGCATTGTACAAAATATTTATATTTAATTGTTTCCTGTTATCACAAACATATCCTTCAAACTACTCAATCAGGAAACATGGCAGGGGGTTGGACTGGATGGCCCTTGTGGTTTCTTCCAACTCTATGATTCTATAATTCTATGATTATCATTAGCAATAATGAGGTGTGTCATTCCATAGAAGGAACTGCCTTGCACCCTCTAATTCTGCTCTGGAAGCCTGAGATACTACCCAAAAGATTTTCAGTAGGAGCAGAGAGCAGCTGTAGGGTGCCAGGAGAATGTTCTGTTGTGTGTGTGAAAGCATATTAGTATAATGTTAGATTTGGCCACTTGTAACTGGACTATATTTTTATGACCAAATTTAAAATTATGACATTGTATGTATGTATTTTACATTTTTTTAAAACCACCATTTAGAAATAAAGAGCTCACCCATCCAATGGCTGTGCCATTATTTTTATGAAGATGTTTAAAGCAGACTTTTAAAAATGTGATTCAAGGGGTTTTTTTATCACATTTTCAGACAGAAGAAAATAAGCTATCTCAGCTCAAAACAACATCTGTATGCAGTTTTGCTTTTCCAGCTGTTTCCACTGATGCAATTCTAAATCCTCTCATGCCTCATGAAATGAACATATGTGGTCATCACAGTATTTCCTTACAGCCAACAGAGAGAAATTTGATATGTTGAAAATTAGCTACACAGCCTATTAAATCTCCTTATTCATCTATCTGGATGGTAATCAGACTTTTTCACTGCCACCCAGACAAGTATCTTACTCTGTGTCTTATGAGCCTTAGTTTATTTAATGACATTCTTTTTTAAAAAAAAAAGAATAGAAAGACCATGAGATGGAAAAAGTGTAAACTCTTATGATTTTAGAGATTAATTAATGCAATTACGATAAAACAATATGTAATCCAGTGGGCCTTTGGAATTCCCTGGGGTTTGGTTCCAGAATCCCCCTCACCCCAATATCAAAATCCATGGATGATCAAGTCCCATTAAATACAATGGCATAGTAAAATTGTGTCCCTTATATAAAATGGCAACATCAGGGTTTGCTTTTTGGAATTTATATATTTTAAAATATTTTCAAGCCATGGATGCTTGAATCCATGAATAAAAATATCTGTGGATACGGAGAGCTGACTGTATCTCTTGTCTTGACTACAGCACCTAATGGGCTTCCACCCCAAGTGGTGCTTCGAACCCTAGTCTCCCAGTGTGCTAGTCCAACAAACAAACCACTACACCACACAGTCTGTAACTGTAAGTAAAAAGGTAAAGGTATTCTCTGTTGACAAGGCTGTCAAGTCGTGTCTGACCGTAGGGGGCGGTGCTCATCTCCGTTACTAAGTCGAAGAGCCAGCATTGTCAGAAACTAGCCTGTGATCCTGGGGCCAGCATAATTGCACAGAACGCTGTTTACCTTCCCACTGAGAAGTGGTACCTATTTATCTACTTGCATTTGCATGATTTTGAACTGCTAGGTTGGCAGAAGCTTGGACTAGTGATGGAGCTCACCCCATCATGCAGCACCTGGGCCTTGATCTGCCAACCTGCCAATCTTGCATTCAACAGAGTTTCAGTGTCTTAACTACTTGAGCCACCTCACCCCCACCATAACTGTAAGTACTGACATATAAAGTTGATTGATTCAATAATCTGATCCATTGTTTTATGAACTCACAGGATCACATGACATTATTAATCTTTTTGGAGTAAAATATGAAAGTATACTAAAAAGGCTGTTACCTAATGAGCTTCAAGCCTTTGCAGACTGCCAGAAATAGTGCAAATTAAATCCACTTTAACTGCCCTGGCTCAGTGCTAGGGAATCATGGGAATTTTTTTTTTCTGAGACATTGAGCCTTCTCTGTCAGAGAGCTCTGGTGCCACAATAAACTACAGTTCCCATGATTCCCTAGCACTGAGTCAGGGCAGTTAAAGTGGACTCAATTTGCACTATTTCTGGCAGTCTGCAAAGGCCCTAAAACATACTGTTTCCGAAGTCCAACCTAAAAAGCAATTCTTGATTATGTACTTTCTAATCACTATAACTTTTCAGAACAATAATCTGCCAAGACTCTTTCCTCATGTAGTTTGGGGCCTAGGAACACAGCATATTAAGTTCAGGCTTTTTGCTCCAATGGGCAACAATTTTTCTACTTATACTACACTGGGAAACACCCAGATGCAAGCTGTTTAAATTCAGTCAAACAGATATGCTAAGCTCATCATAGATTATACTCTTTGTAGACAGTCAAACAAAAACAATTAAAAATAAGTTAAAAATTAAAAATAGCCAAACGTAGTAGCAGTGAGAACCTTTGTATTGGGGCAATCTGCCTTCATGTAGCACCTCACACCAGCCCTCCAGAAGCTACCATATTTCATGTCTTCCGAAGAAGATTTCAGTTGGTACTCTAATTAGAGCATTTACAGTATTCACCAGATTAAGATCATCTTCTGGAAAACACTCAGTCTTTGGTATTTATAATTACATTTGATGCAACTATGTAAGTTTTATCTCTGGTTCTTAGGACTGTTTTAACATGTTGACACAGCTTTGGTTAGTTTATGCCTTTTCTGTAAATTTATTGATTGGTCTTGTTTTTTGTTTTTGTTTTTATATTTGTAAATGGCTGCCACTGCTATGTAATAATTGTAAATATATAAATAAATAAAAAGTAGTTTGGTGATTCAGTGTATAAAATAGATACATCAGTTTAAATGTGTGCCTATAGTTGGTTAATGTTTGAAAACAATAATATGCCAAATAATTTAGCTGGCATCCTTCTAATTGACCTCATATTTAAAACAATTTAGCTTTAACTGAATTTTAACAGAGATGTACTTTTGTCAGGTATTATTTAAATTTGAACTGAACTATCTATCAGGGATAGTTTGATTTTGAGTTCCTGCATGGCAGGGGGTTGGACTAGATGGCCCTTGTGGTCTCTTCCAACTCTATAATTCTATGATTCTATGAAATTACCATCTATAGTGTGCTACAGTCTTCATATATTTGATTTAAAAAAAATACTTACTTGCTTTTGCCTTTATATACTGTGGCATATGAACCTTCTCCTAGTTTTTCCAGTTTTTCATATGAGTCTGCTTTTCCAAATTTGGGACTTGTTGGCTGAATAGAGAAAGAAAGAAAAAAGAATACATTTTTCAATAGTCACATGCCAATATTAATTTCATTCAACCATCCGTGAAGACCAAATGTTATTACCAAAACTAATGACATTATACCTCAGAAATGTTACGCTTGATATTGTCATCTATCAAGGGCAACAGCTAATGGTATCTATCTAAAACATCACTCAGCACTCCAGATGGTCACTGCCTATTTCAGTGGTATTCCTGTAACTGTGGATATATCAGAAGGTTTAGTTTACAAAATAATAAAATCTGGATTTGATGCAGTTTCTGTAAAGATGTGAAAAATTAACAGCTGTATGAAAAAGTAAGATTTAGCAGATATAAAAGTGAGTTTGTTCTATATGTTAGATGATCCAATCAAGTAAACTAACAAAATACAGTTCCAAACTGTCAGGACAACCAGAAGCTTGTACAAAAGAATCAAAGCTATCTTTCTGAATGTTGCAATATTTTTCTAAACTTTTTTTTGGTACCATCTCTACACAGCTATGCACATTTCCTGCTTGTCACACGCTCACCACTAGAAATGGCAGTGATATCACAAAAATGAAACAAAAAAAAAACTGTTTTGGAGCTTCCAAAAGTGTGCAGGGGGTGGACTATGGTGTTGGAGATTGCTCTGGCATCTTCTTGCTTCATAGAGCATGCTGCAGTTACAATTTGCCAATTCCCAGGAATTCTTCATCCTTGGTTTATTGTTAGATACAATACTTTAAAAGCCTTGGGCTTACATGCTTCATCTAGCACAGTTCTGGAGGAACTCATTAGAAGCTTTTGCTTCTGCCTCTGGTTGAATAGAGTTGACCATTATGTCTGAACTCAGACTGTTGTTAGCCTTAACTGTGATTTACTAAAAAAAAAATCAACCTCATTAAGAAAACATTGGCTTTTCTTGTAGACCATAGGGGTCATGCAGACCAGTAGTTTGGGGGAGCCTGAGGCTGCTCCAGCCCTGGTCTCCCCCAATTGGCGCACAACAGTGGTGACTCCACAGCCTAGTCTCAATCCAGGCTGCCGCTGCAGTTCCAAATGAGACATCAGCAATGAACTGACTTTCCCTGCTCCTTTTAATACTGGCTTTTCCTGGCCAGGCACACTCTCCACATGGCTTCCAGTTGCTCTGGGGGGCATGCATCGGTTGTACGCCCTACCCCCAAAGGGGCCAGAAGCTCCTCTTTCCTGCCCATCTGTTTCAGGTCATAGGGCCTAAGCAGATGGGCAGCCATGGGCCACCCTGGGAAGCTGCGCCGCAGGACTGAGGCATCCCCATGCCTTGATCCTGGGGCGCCGCTTCGCCGCCCCTGAAAGGAGCGCTAAATTAGCGCTCCTTTCACAAGTCAGCGAAAGTGCACCACAAAAGGCTGCGGCTCACTTTCATTGACTTTTCCACCACAACGCGTGGAAAGGCTACAGTGGGAGGTCATTCTCGGAGCACTGGCTGTGCGGAGGGCCGGCTGCTCCGAGGATGACCTCGGGAGAGGGTTGGGGCGCCGAGCGTGCGGCTGCCCCTCTCCTTCCCTGCGCCGGAGACAGCCTTTTAAGCCGTCTGCTTAGGCCCATAGTTAAGAATAATCACAGTGAATCCAGTCCTGGGAAAATAATGGGATATAAATAAAGATAATAAAGATAGATAGATAAACAGATAGACAGACAGACAGACAGACAGATAGATAATTTTAAAATGGAAGTGACTTGTTCCCATCTGCAGTGATGGCTGGTAGCTTCCATGACCACTCCAGGTTTGGGGCAAAACTTTAAAAAAACTATTCAAGGTACTGAACCCTATTCCCCCGAATAGGATCAGCATCTTGGATTACTTCTCTCAAGTTTGGCCTAAAACTTGATACAAATTCACAGCCTCATTGACAACAGAAGAACCTGCCCATCTCATCATGGGGCCCATTCACACTGCACAATTATGGTGCTATTATTCCTTTTTTACTTCCATGGTTTCATCCTAGGAAAGCCTGAGGTTTGTAGTTTGGTGACGCACTAGAGTGCTCTTGCTCAAAATTCTAAATGTCCCTCTCTGCACTGCAAATCCTAGGATTTTGTAGGATGCAACCATGGCAATTGAAGTAGAAAAATAGCACTATAATTGTGTGATGCAGTGGTTCTCAAATGGTGGCGTGGGACCCCTGGGGGGATGCAAGAGTTGCTCAAAGGGGGAGGGGGCGCACATGACTTGTAGGTCCTCATCTCTCCTCCTCCTCCTTTTCCCGAAGTTTTTATGTGTAAAATTTACACATATATTGAATTAAATATTGAATTTACTCAAATAAAACTGTCCTAATTTGAACAATGTTATTTCCTTATAAAATGTTAAATATGAATATACATGAATATGCGAATGAAAATATGTACACCAAATAAAATATTTTCATTCATATATTATGTTGAATGCGGTGTGTGTGATATCTGTATCTAGATGTAAATGGGAGTCACTGGTGTAATGTGAATGGGTCCCAATCACATTAAAGATGCAAAAGGAGAGGGGAATATGTGAGCACTTAGGTTTATTTTCATGACAAACCACAGTTGATCATTCAAACTAAGTACAACCTAGGTAGGACTACCAAAAGTCTCCAGCTCAAAATTTAGTTCAGTTAAATTTAGTTACATTTATAAATAGCTTCACATAAACCAGAAGAATTCCAAAACAATTTACAAAATAGTACATAAAACCCAACAATATATTAACAAATTCATTAAAATCACACAAATATACTGAAAGTGTCAGTTCATAAGATCATCTAAAAGCAACCCCCATTCAGCAAAGGTATGGAAAACACCAACAGCCATCCAACTATGAAGTATTAGGATTATCCAAATGCTCAGGGGCAGGAGGAAAATTTTGTTTGCAAGACAAGGTTCCGGGGGGGGGGGGGGGGGGGGGGAGAGCTATGTTCAAATCTTTCCTCTGCTATGAACTCACTAGTTTTTTTTACCCCTTATTTTGTCATTTCATATAACAATAAATATTGGAGCATATTAAGTATTTGTGATTACAAAACAGGGAAGGTTTTATTGGAAGGAAAATCTTAAGATAACCATGTTGCCAAAGTAATTTTTTTTTCAAGATCCAAATGGACCCAGGAATGTAAGATGGATTATTTGACACATTTAAGAAAACTGATGGCAGCAGGAACCAATAGCTCAAGAGGACTAGGTATGGTTTTGATTTATTAATCTTTGAACACAGAAAACATACATACAAACATAAACTCTTTTGAGATGCCTCCACCACCAGATGTCTAACAGCTTTAAACTAGCTAGCTCAAAGAAATTGGGATGCCATTATATATTACAAAGTCCATTCCGACATTCCATTGCCAAACCATTTAGCTTAATATTCTGGGTCTCTGATGAATGACCCTACTGACCCAGCACTAGTGGTGAAGACAAAACCCTTTCATTAGTGTTTCCCTCACTTTGGGTCCCTAGGTTATGTTCAACTACAACTCTCATAATCCCTGACCATTGGTCATTCCAGCTAGGTATGATGGAAATTTTCATAAAAGTACCTTTACTGCCAGAGTTTTGTTACAGGATAACCACTTTCATTCATGAGGCTTATAGAATCATAGAATCATAGAGTTGGAAGAGACCACAAGGGCCATCCAGTCCAACCCCCTGCCATGCAGGAACTCAAAATCAAAGCATCCCCGACAGATGGCCATCCAGCCTCTGCTTAAAAACCGCCAAAGAAGGAGACTCCACCACTCTCCAACAGTCCTTACTGTCAGGAAGTTCCTCCTAATGTTCAGGTAGAATCTCTTTTCCTGTAGCTTCCCGGATCTTATATTCCAAATCTTAAATTCTTACAAGACAGTCCAAAACACACTGCAGAAATAATCCAGTTTGAGACTGTTTTAA
>CM034710.1:100330168-100345733 GCA_020142125.1 Phrynosoma platyrhinos
CCTTAGGTTGCCTACCCCTGACCTAGAAGGTGTCATATAGATACTGAACAGCATGAGAGACAAGACAGAACCCTGTGGTACCCACAGCTTAATAACCATGAGGTTGTATGAGAGTGCCCCAATGCCACTACCTGGAACAGCTCCACAGATATGAATAGAACCACCATAACATAGTCTCATTGGATAGAGCCAGTCTTTTCAGAAACCATGAGTAATGGTATCAAACAGCAGTGAAAAATCCACTAAAATCAATGGGGTAGCATTCCCTGAAGTATTTTCATCCTTTATTAATGATTTTATCCTGGTTTTATTATCTACTGATTTCTTATAATTGATTTGTTGTTGTTTTGTGATTTTTGTTTTTCTTTTATCTGTACACAGCCCTCAAAAAAACTTCATTTGCCAGGTTGTCAAAAGTGTAATATATAAAATATCTATCTCAAAATGTAATTCATTTTTTTAATCAATAGAGCTTCAGAAACTCTACTGAACAGCAAGTTGAAGATCTGCAATGGAGATGGGACAAAAACTCTCTATATTATTCATTTGTTGTTGCTAACTTCAACCTCAACTTATGGATACCTTGTAAATTAGACACCTCCAAGATGTGTCCCTTGCCTTCAACTGCTCTGCCCAGGTACTGCAGGGCTGTGGCCTCCTTAATTGAATTTATTCATCTGGTATGCTGTCTTTTTCTCTATACTGCCCTCCACCATTCCTAGCATTGTTGCCTTTTCTACTGAGGCATACCTTCTCATGATGCGGTCAAAATATGACAGCTTCAATTTAGTAATCTTGGCTTCTAGGGAGAGTTCAGGTTTAATCTGTTCTAGGACCCATTTGTCTTTTTGATTGTCCATAGTATCCTCAGCACTCTTCTCCAGAAGCACATCCAGCTCTCACCTCTGTACATGATGATGGGAAACACAACACTTTGGACAATCCTAAGGTTAGTGTTCAGTTTTATATCTTTGCACTTTAGGATTTTGTCTTGTTCTTTCATAGCTGTCCTTCTCAGTCCTGATTTCATCTGATTTCTTGACTCCAGTCTGTTCTGACCAATGACTGATCCAAGGTATGGAAAGTCTTTATTTCAATTTCCTCATTATCTATACTGAATTATGTAAATCCTCCATGATCATTATTTTTGTTTTCTTAATGCTCAGCACTTTCTTCTCTGACTTTTTTTAGTAACTGTTCCAAGAGTTTGTTGTTTTTTGCTAGTTGTATGGTGTCTTCTACATATCTTAAGTTTGTTAATATTCCTTCCTCCAACCTTCACTCTTCTTTCCTCCAAGTCTAAACCTGCTCTGCATATGATATTATCTGCATACAAATTGAACAAAAAGACCGCTTTTCCAATTGGAAACCATTCTATTTCTCCAGGTTGTGTTCAAATGATCTCCTGTCCTAAGTACAAGTTACACATCAGGATAATAAAAGGTAATGGTACACCCATTTCTTCAAGATTAATCCATAGTTTTTTGTGATCTATGCAGTCAAAGGCTTTGTTGTAGTCTTTAAAAAGGACATGTTAATTTTCTACTGGAATTCCCTGGTGCTCTCCATTATCCATCATATAATGTAATCCCTAGTGCCTCTTCCTTTCCTGAACCCTGCTTGAACCTCTACAATTTCTTACTTCATATATGATAGGAATCTTTGCAGCAGAATTTTGAGCATGGATTTGTTTTGAAATGGAAATGAATACAATGGTCCTGTACTTACTGCAATCTTTTGTGTCTCCTTTTTTGTGGATGGGAATGTCTACTGATCGCTTCTAATCTGTGGGCCCTTGTTTTGTTTTCCATATTTGTTGACAGATTTTAGTCAGAACTACTAAGTCAACTCTGGGCCTTTGCAGACTGCCAGAAATAGTGCACATTAAATTGAGGCACTGCCCTGGCTCAGTGCTAGGGAATCATGGGAACTGTATTTTATTGTGGCACCAGAGCTCTCTGACAGAGAAGGCTCAATGTCTCAGAAAAAAATTCAATTCCCATGATTCCCTAGCACTGAGCCAGGTCAGTGCCTCAATTTAAAGTGCACTATTTCTGGCAGTCTGCAAAGGCCACCTGTCTCTATGGACTGTAGCAGTTCTATTGGTATGCAATCTTTTTGTGATAATTTACTCTTCCCAATTGCTTTGAGTGCAACTTTCACTTCACTTTCCAATATTTGGGGTTTGTCTTCCATACTACCACAAAAATGGTTCTCTACCAAGCTTTAACGTAAGTTCAACTGGTCTGCTATCTAACATGCATCACTAATTGCTTGACTAAAAAACCTCTGGGCAAAATGTGGAGAGAAAGTTGCCCTAATGGGGAGCAGGGAGAAGGACACTGAAAACAGTGACAGGTGATAGTGTGGATACTATCTGCAAAGGTGGGAATTTCTGATAAGATGAAGGTTGATGTGTACAGAGTTCTTGACAGGTTTCTTGCTGAACTGTCACCAACATATGGAATTATTGTAAAAGAATGTACATCTTTACCCAAGTTAATGTGTTCCTACATGGGCAGAAAACACACAGAAATGGCTTGTTCAGCAAAGGCATTTGTGACAGATCGTAGGCAATAAGAGAACTAATGGGTTAGCATTATCAACATTTCTAGAACTGATCTTGCTACAATGAGACATTATAGAAATCTGTTTGGCCACCATCATACATTCAAATATGGAATGTTATGCACCACACAACTTATACAGATACTCAAAACACTCTCACACACCTGTGGTGAGAACTGTGACATCTGCCAACCTGTTGTTAAATAGCAACTACCAGAGCTCCAGAAAATATAGCAAATAGTAAGGAATGCTAGGAGTTACATTTCAACATCATATGGAAGGTCATGCAATTCCCACCCTGAGCAAGACTCAAAATTATACCAAGATAAAACATCAGAAATGGTCATGGGGCTCACATGCTCTTCCTTCCTGAGCAAAGACACTTAAAAGCATGGGATTCCCCAAAACTGGATGTTTGGAGTCAACAAGAAAGGAAACTGAGTTGCAATACTTATTCTTTAGTTCTTCACTTTACTCACCACCACCATGTTGGGAAATTATACTAATTCTTGTTATGATTGCTAGGAAAGCATCTTTTTTCAGACTGATGTTTTGACAATAATCTCTTTGGATTTTGGATGCTTTACATGTTCCAGCATGGCTTGGAAATCAGATTGCAGTTAAGGGAAAGGGGCAAAGGGCAAATGAAACAGCTTGGACTAAGCTGGTATTTGAATTTAAGAGTATGCCCTTGGTTGAAGCATCCTTGGAGTGCAGCTCCTAGGGTTAACTGTGTTATCTGATGTAGGAATGACTACTGGCTGCCAATACTACCTGCTTCTATATTTGTAAATACAATCTTCTGAAAATGTGATTAAGCACTTAGTTTCAAAGGACCCACAACTTGTCCAGTTGCACTTTAAAGATAAATTGAACTTTTACACTGAAAGTAGGAACATCAGCAGGCATTGATTGTTGAATATAGCATTTTCATTTAATCTAATTAAATTACACTTTAGACTTAGTTGTACCATGAAGACTAAATGCTATTCCACAGACAGAGTGCCACAGTGAAAAGTCTCTCTCTCTCTCTCTCTTGCTTTCTCTGTCACCCACCACATCTTATTTAGAGTGGGTCCTTGGAAAACAGCCTCAGGTGAGAGACTGTTTGACTGATGTGTGATGAATAAGTGGCATTGGTGCAGACATAAGATAAAGCACAGTTCAGAAGAAAAGCATCAGATTGCATGTGACACTGAGAGCATATTTTCTTCATAAAGAAAAAACTCCTAAATTTACAGATTCCAGAATCAAAGGCACAGGTTCATATGATACTTTAGGGTACACCAGATACCTACTTGGCTGAATGTCTACACCATGTCCATGACCCCATGACCCACCTATGAATTCTCTAGCTAAACAGAGATCTTAACTTGAATTTCAAACTGTAGGATACACAAAATACCTAAAATTCAACTTGGGTGAATGTCTGCGCTGTGCCCATGAATTCTGTAGCTAAACAAGGGTCTTAGTCTGGATTTCTAACATACAAATCCAGAAGTCTACCTGTTAGTCTTGCAGCTCTTAAGCAGAACTCTATTCATATAGAACACCTGCACAAGCAATAGAAACAAGCAGCAATAGCCATCTAATTAACAATTTTGGGTTTAAATGTTTCTTTTGGTAAATGTTTATTTCAAGAACTTGTAGGTTGCATTTTAGGAGAAATCCTCATACAGCATTGCAAACAAAATGAGTAAAACAATGGTACATAGTAGCACACCACCCTCAACATACCAAATCTGGTCTAATTTTGGAAATCAATCAAAGTCAGACCTGATTAGTTCCCGTCATAAATTCTATGAAGAAAATGGAGCAGTAAAATTATATTTTAAATCCCCTCTTAAAAGCCTGTAATGAATAAGCTAAATATTATCGAGAAGGGAGTTTCGCCACTGTGACACCACCACAGAGAAGGCTCTCATGTCTCTCATGCTTACCACCCTAATTAATTCTGTCGACAGGCACACAGTTGCAATATGTATTGCAAATTTTAGATTCAAGGCAGACATTATACAGGTGAAAGAGGGCTTTATAGCAGTTTAGCTAAAACCATTCAGGGACTTGACACCAGCTCTTCAAAACTGGGGGCCACTAGAAGCAAAAATGGTGCTACCATGTTCAGATTTCGGGGTGGGGGGGATTAGCGAATGGGTGGTTGAATTTTGCTGCTATTTCCAAGCCATCTCTATAGGCAGTCCCTCATAAATCATACCCTAATAATCCATACAGGTTCCACCTTTTATTCATTCAGCATCAGTGCTCATAATTTTGGCTAAAAAAATTGTTCTTTTAGGCAACATTCTTCATATAATGAGCGTCACAAAGAGCAATTGTATTCACTCCATAAGCCTATGATCACATTTAGATTCATGTTATGTTAGGGTGAAATATCCATAGCCACCATTCCACAAGTATTTCCCATTCTGAATCACTCTTTGCTAAAAAAAAAAATAGAAAATGGGCTATATTCACATTCTTCCTTTAAATCAGCAAAACTAAATGCAAATACTGCTTATGTTCAAACCTTATAGGAACCTGAGATAGATGTTCCATATACACAGATATGTATCATAAGCAAAGAAAATATCACTCAGACCTCATACATAGCAAAGGTAATTATTTTGTCACAAATGCATGAGATTAGCCTTCTTGTCCAAAGTGAAACATAGCTTCCTTTCCCATCAAAATGTAAATTTATGATTTAAATGTGTGGAAAGGAGGCAGTTCCTGTCGCTCACATTTGAAGAGAATGCATTTATAATAATATTTCACATAGGCCTAACTTTCTTCTCGAATAAGAAAACCTCTCACAATGTAATATATGCAGGAGCATCATGGGGGGGGGGGTGCAGGCTGCACCAGGTGTCACCCTAAGGGGGGGCGACATCACTGCTCTCCAAACATCTCCTTTTTTGCAGAAACAAGGCTAATGTTTCTGCAAACAAGCTGCAACATAAAACAATTTTATTTTTTAAATTTTCTTTGAAAACATCACATCTTACCAAATGTTCAGTTTAACCACATGAAATTGTATACATGTAAATACATTTAGGTTGTGCGTATGATATTGTAATTTAAAGGTATAAAGTTGCCCCCTTTTTGCGTGGGGGATCCATTCCAGAGCCCCCCCCCCGGGTGCGAAAATGAAAAATCATGGGTATTCAAACCCCATTGGCTTGAGTGGACATGCACTCCTGCACGTCCACCATTTTAACCAATGGGGATTGCCCCTCTGTGAATAATCAAGACCAAGGAGTTCAAGTCTGCTAAAACAGAGGGGTGACTGTAATTTTAATTTTGCTAGTTCTTTATGTCATAAGTATCAGTGATATATGGAAATTATGATTTATGAATAACATTAGCACAGAAGACATTACTAAGTATTCTGCATGGTGTAATATGATAGGAGTTCAATGTGTGTCTGTGTGTGCAGGGGACACACCATAAGAACCCACTGGGTGACACCAACTCTAGTGATGCCAGTGGATATATGCCCCAATCTTAGACATGCTCCCTCTGAGAACATGGTGTCAATGGGAGCTGATGCCAAGTAAAGTGTTTAGAAGAAATGACAGAGAAAATAAAGATATGTTTACCTGCTAGCCACACAGGAAGTACGTAGGCATTCAGCCTCAGGGGAAGGCAATGGCAAACCTTCTCTGAACAAGAAAATCCTACAATAGAGTTGCCTTAGGGTCGCCGTAAGTCGGAAATGACTTGAAGGCACACAACACACACAACAGATGTGAATATGTTGCTACATTATTAAATGCAGCTGCAAATTTCTCAAGCTGTTTCTACAGGTAGCCGTATCCAGCATCTTCTACGTTATAGATTAAGAATGCCTTAACCATTTCAATAATATCCTAAGTTCAGTCTGATGTTTCAAAAAGAAAATTAAAATGTAAAAGGATATTTCTTTAATGCCAGCAAAGCGCCTCTAATTTATCCAGTAGAATAAACTATAGCACTGATGCAGAAGAACTAGATGAGAGGCAGATACACCACAGTTCAGCTAAAATGAAGTTGATGGCTTCTCTCTTGCTGCATCACATTTCCACATATGCCCATGTGCTGTTTACATGCTGGTCTGTCACATACTGATTACCGTGTTTCAATGCCTGTTGAGGTTTTCACACATGCTGAAGGATTCAACTAAGATCTAAATTGTGCTTTCACAAAGCCATTTAAAATATTTTGGAACAACAGTATACAGCCAACATGCAAGTAACAAACCAAAAAATTCCGCTGACCTCACTCATATTGGTTGGTATTTTCTTCAAGGTTCATTTCAGCATAGTGTATGTCTTCCCTCCCTTTCCACATTAAGAAAAGCCTCTAATTTACCAAAGCCATTTATTCCATCTCGATCCAGCATGACACAGACTTGTTTGCAGTGATGAAAAAGTGATTGGTCACGTCCTTCATCCACTTGTCCCAGAGGGCACTCATCCAAGCATATACAAACAAAATTGTCTACAGCATCCTCATAATACTCTTAATAAAACAGACTAGGAGAAAAAAGCTGTAAGCAAGAAGCATAGCTCTTAAGATGATCCCCACCTATTTTTACATAGCAAAGGTTTGGGGATGTTTTTCTTTTAACCCCCACCCGCAGCATCTCAGGAAGGTGCACATATTCATGGATCAAGTCTGAACTAGCCACAACATTTATCTGCCTCAGTTTTAAGATTCTGAAAGGAAATACTGAGAAAGCTTGGCATGTACACAGAATGAATAGTGCTCAAGTTGCAAGCATGTGATAATCAGGGTTTACATACAGTAAGACACCCAGACTTCAATGCATATCTTATTTTAACACACACACACACACACACACACACACACACAGACTTACCGTTTCATTGGCGAAAGGATCTGGACAGATTCACCTGCGACTCCTTATCATGCCTCTAGGAACATTTGTATTTGCAATCAGGCCAGGCTCATTCACAGCAACTGAATTCACATCTTTCTGCACTAGCAGGCTCAAATGGTACGGCTGTACTACAGCTAGGAAAGGGGGAAATCATAACCAGAAAAACAAAGAAATCCCTCAAGGCAAGATAATCTCTGCAGAGTTGCAGCATAGAAGGTACTGATGCTCATCAGAGAAGGCGATTTCTCTGTCTAAAATCCATCAGCAGCACACAGATACAGGAAAGAAGGATTTTTTAAAAACAGAAAGAAAGAAAATGTGATGGACTTGCCTGTGGAGTTCCCAGGAAGGCATACTACTTAAGCTCTGCAGCAGCATTGCAGCCAATGTAACTGTGCATATGCTGTCTAGGTGGTTTACAGCACTGTGGATGGGAGTGGGGGAACTATAGATGACAAGATAAGCACAAGATTGTTTCAGTGGAATAATGTGGAGCCAAAATATGCACAACAATGTACCAAAAGGAGTCCAGGGAGATTAATCAACAGATACAACTACTTATGGCAAATTCTGTTATTCCGCTAGTATCGAAACAAAAAAAAACTTATATATGACTATGGAGGAAAGACAGGGAAAAATATGAAAGTTCATGACATTTAATCCCAATATGCTAACTTTCTGGTATGAAAACTACTTTTAAGAAATGACTAATTACAGCATGGCACAAATGATTCATGTTCAGGGGGCGGGGAGGTCACAAGAAAGTGTAGGGCCTTTGCAGACTGCTAGAAATAGTGCAAATTGAGTCCACTTTAACTGCCCTGGCTCAGTGCTAGGGAATCATGGGAATTGTACTTTTTCTGAGACATTGAGCCTTCTCTGTCAGAGAGCTCTGGTGCCACAATAAAATACAGTTCCCATGATTCCCTAACCCTAATCTTAACCCTAAAAGTGGACTCAATTTGCACTATTTCTGGCAGTCTTCAAAGGCCCTTAGGCTCCCATCTGGCCAAGATTGAAATCTTTATTTACTACACTTGCACAATAAAAGTTACCCCAGTGAGGCCCAGATATTATAATGTTTAAATTAAGACCATTCCCAAAAAATAAATGCATGCATGTTGTTATCATTAAGGCAAATTACCTTAGAGTCTCTGATCTGTACATTGGACTTGCCTCAGTACTGTCCCTGCAAGGCTCTGTACCTCAGCTACAGAGTTTAATTTCATCTCCTATGAAGATATGACTCAATAGAAAACATTGTACAAAGCATAATAATATCCAAGAAATGTGACTGCTCAAAGCAAAATGCCCTGCAAAAGAATTCATACGAGAAAATATAAATTTATTTAGCTAATCTTGAAATATATATGCATACTTTTGCCTGAAACAATATATTTCTCTAAGTTGTTAAAAAAAGTTCTATATGATTCACAGACAGTTCTCTGTTTCAGTCTAATCTGAAAGCAAAGCTCTTAGGACAATATAATTGCCAAGAACACTACTTATGAAACTTGAATGGAAATGAAGTTCACCAATACAAAAACAAGAGATCGGATTACAAATAATGAGGGATGCAAAAGCAGCCTAAATAGAGATGTATTGGCCCTGATTTAAACTTCACTCAGGAGGCCCAATCCCTCTGCTCTGTGCATCCCTCCACATGGGTGGTTTTACATTTAAACTGGCCTCTCAACAGCTACACATACACCATTAGCACATCTGCTAGCACTTTTCTAAGACCACAAATCCCCAAGATGTTAATGCTGTGCATGCAAGGAAAAGCAGCCCAATTTAATGGGGGTGCTGCTTGCATGGACTGTCACATAGGCAAGCTTTTCTTTGCTGTACTTTTAAAAATATGTTCTAAATCAGACTTACACTAGAAATGGTACAATCGAAGTAATCCTCATAAAGCCACCACAGGACTATTCTTAAACAAGAATAAACATTGAAAAAGCATGTCACTTTCTACACCCTGAAGTCTAATTAATAAGATATTCTAAAGGAGCAAAAATGTTGGGTCTGACACAACGAAATTGTAAAATGACTTATGGGTTGTGCAGATGCCAAGCCAGCTTCCACTAGGCTCGGAGTCGACATAAAAGTTGGCCTAAAGTGCCCTGGAAGTTGTCCAATTCAAAAGTAGCATATACATATTCTAAATAAATAAGTAAAACTATGCAAGCTACTTCAAGTCCATCTCTCTTCTCTAGAACTAATTTATGGTTGCATTACAAATAACCATTTAGTGTTTGCTTTATCTTTTGCTCTAGCTTTCTCAAATCAAGATAACACTTAAGAAGAGTGAAAAATGGGTGGCAAAGTACCAAGAGCTCAGGCCCAGAACTACTTAGAGGTCTCAGGGGTCTGTCTTCATTTCAGCCTCATGAGATGTGCACAATAATCATGCTATTACAGTTAAGATTGAGCATACCTCACTAACCACCTGAGACACAGAGATAGGCAAGTTTGGTTGCAGACTTAGCTGTCTAAAAACTGGAACAATAACATACACTTTCCCTATTTATCTTCCTGTCTCTCCAATCCCCTGGTTCCCAGGATCACATTCCAACTTTAAGTTCTTTACCACTCACTGTGTTGGAGATATCAGTCTAACTAGATGGGGAGTCAATGCACAGCATCACCCATAGCGATACATACGTTAGTCATGACACTATATACATTTTGGTCAAGAAGTGTACTAGTAGAGGGACCAAACCATTATTCCCTAGACCAGGGGTCGGCAACTTTTTTTGACCGGGGGCCGGGAGGGGGGCAATGGCGCCAGGGGCCGGTGCGCACACGCTTAACCCCACATGCGCATGCGCACAACGTCCACCATCGTGCACATGTGTGTACGCGTGGGGGGGCCATTTTGGAATGCCCAACGGCCCCAGCGCCGTGCACATGTGCATGACACCGGTGCCATTGGGCATTCCAAAATGACACCCATCATCGTGTGCATGTGTGCGCAAGCGCAGGTGCCATTTTGAATGCCAAAATGGCGCCCGCACTCGCGCTTGCACATGGCGTGGCAGCAGCAGCAGCAGGACCGGCCATGGGCCAGTCCCAATGCCTCCACGGGCCGCACGCAGGCCGTAGGTTGCCAACCCCTGCCCTAGACCACAGTGTCCATTTATCACTCTAATAGGAAAATAGTGCAGTACTCCTGTACTTAAGAGGCAAAATTTGCCTGCTATTGTTATCTTTACAGCCTACACCAAGAGGGAAATGAAATGCACACACTGTGCCTCTGGAAGCCTTTAGGTTTTATACATTAGGCAAGCATGTACAAGGCCACCTCCCACTCATCATTGAGAAACTAGTATTTCACTCTTAAGGCATTAAACCTGAAAAGGTTACAGAAGCAAATGTAATATGGAACTTGAGACAATCCCAAGATACTTATCTACTACTACCAAATACAAGGAACTTAAAAACACTAAAGGCACCCTGGCTAGAACTTGGATGGGAGGCCGCCCACGAATGCCAGGTGCTGTAGGCTATATTTCAGAGGAAGGAACTGGCAAAAACACCTCTGAGTATTCCTTGCCTAAGAAAACCCTATGAAATTCATGGTGTTGCCATAGGTCAACAGTCTATTTGAAGGCACAAACATACACACACCAAACTCAAACAAGCTGTTCTTCAATGTAATGTAGGAATTCCTGCAAGCATCAGTCCCCATCACTAGCAGTACAAATGAATAATATCAGAGACCTAAATAACAGTGTGTTACTCTTTCATGACACCCAAAATCTTCTCATGAGGCAGCCACCACACTCTGCCAAGTAGAAAGGATGGCCGCAAAAGCTACCTGTCAAAGTAATAAACATAGACACAGACATACACAATAGGTTACAATGAATCTTGTGTTTTGTAATTACTCTTTTGTTTATATAATTCAGTAAATAAAGGCAATATCGTTAATACAATCAAATACACAGGCTAAAACACACACACACAAACCTAGCCCACAAGTAAATACCGTGGGCCACATGTAGCCCTCAGGACGGTTTTGATGGCCACCAGAGTCCAGGGGGAAATTGTAAGGAATTTTTCTCCCCCAAATTCCCTCTGGGCGGTTCAGGGTTGTGTTTAACAATTTAGGCGTATGGAAGCCTTTTCTGAATCAAGAAGTGATTTCTACTTACTTCCTGTTGTTAAAAAAAAAGGCATCACTTTTGCCTTAAATGGCCCAAGGGGTCTAAAATATTGTAAAAGCACCCCAACACTCATAGAGGACATCTGGGAGCAAAAAATGTTTTTGTGGGATTGCTGTTGCCCTCCAAATGGTCTGGGGGGGGGGTGCTAACTATCCTGGCAGCTGTAAAGACTTAACTTCCCTCTAACACACAAACTGAACTGTTTTCAATTTATTCCCTTTACAAACCAGGGCTCCTATAACTCTGAACACCCCGGATTCTGCCTTAATTGTGCAAATACAACAAATGCAGCTGCCAAGTGAGACAAACTTCACTTTCTAATGACTTACATTTTCTTATAATTCATGTCTGCTTTCTAATGCTTCTCCTACCAACAGGTTCACCATACAAAAATCCTTGCATCAAGAGAAACCTCTGTGCCTAAAATGAATGTCCTGGGATATTCCCAATTCACACTCACCTACCACATTCACACTCACCCACCATAAGATGGCCAGGGACAGTTATTAACATGACGGCAATACTATTTGCTATGCAACAAGAACAGAAAACTCTGAAGAACTCTATAAGATACCATGAAAATAATGACACAAATAGAAGAGGCAGAAGTATCATAAGTCCTTGATGAGTGAGACACAAGCAGTTACTTCAAATGAGGAAATGACAGGATGAACAGACTACCTTTGAGAGTATCTCCTCCTTTGAAGGTCTCTAAACAGAGACTGCATTTTGGGGGGGGGGGGAGTGATTCAGTTATGTATTTCTACATGGCAGGGATTTGGACCAGATAGCCCTTACACTCTCTTCCAACACTATGATTCTACAGCATCTTTTAAAATATATGTGTGTACAACTGCATCAACCTCCAGTGAAATCAAAAATGATCTATGCAAGTGTGCACTTTTAGAAGTCATCCAGAAGTCAATTGCCCTTCAGGAGCTTGGTTGTGTATTATTGAGACAGCCTTCTGGTGTGACTGAATATATTCATCAGAATGTTATCCCAGTGGAGCAAATATGATAAATCCATCCACAGGAATGTTACCAGGAATACTAGACTTTTGACAAGCTATTCCAAGAGCCTTTGCACTAGTAGGATGTTCTTTTATACTTAAAACAATCGTTTGTGATGAAGCCTCCATCTTGTCTATAGAACACAGGTACTTGTTCTGTGAGAGTTACAATATTGTTTTCAGTTATCTCCTTCCATAAATGTTTCTTGTTGATACATCTTTTGAGTCTTTTCCTAATCCAAGTGAACTTGCACATCCCAAATCTTATACGGACCACGAAAACAAGAGAGCAGGTACAATCAATGCCTGCTCCTTATCTAGCAAGATGCAATATGACTGCAAATATCACATAAAGTCTTAAGAATATTTCTTTGTCTGACTAATTTGATTATTCATGGGGTCCACTGCTAGCTGCAGAACAGGATCCTCTAGGACTATCTCTAGCAACCAGACATCTATAATGGATGGAATCCTACTACAAATGAGAAGCAATGGATCTGTCCCTTGATGCCAAATAAGGTAGGAAAACTCAGGGCCTTTGCAGACTGCCAGAAATAGTGCACATTAAATTGAGGCACTGCCCTGGCTCAGTGCTAGGGAGTCATGGGAACTGTAATTTATTGTGGCACCAGAGCTCTCTGACAGAGAAGGCTCAATGTCTCAGAAAAAAATACAATTCCCATGACTCCCTAGCACTAAGCCAGGGCAGTGCCTCAATTTAATGTGCACTATTTCTGGAAGTCTGCAAAGGCCCTCAGTCTTCATATGTTCTCAGTCCACTCTCCCTAATGCAAAGAGCTTGGACAAAGGGCTGGTTTGCCTAGTCATGAGCGGTGCTGCTAGCTCAGCCTGAAAGAGAAGTATAAGCCACTATTCATAATCTTCTTCTCTTCTTGACACTCCTAGGGTCTACCATTCCTCAGCTAGGAATTGTCAGGAAGGAAGAAAAGGGAAAACTCAAAACATGACTCACATAGAGGTTGGTTGGATGGTTGGTTGGTTGGTTGGTTGGTTGGTTTAAATACAACTACTTGACTGTTTTACATGCTTATTCTAGTCTCTTCTTCCCCCTGATGAGTTCTAAAGCTGATAACATCTTCCTTTAGGGGAAAATGCTACCCTTGGACTAAAATACCACTCTCTGCACACTTCTGGAAAAAAAAATGACTTGACTCAAAGTCAAGTCACTTTAACAGAGAGTCATCAATTCAGAAACAATTTTTTTAACTATTTTTAGTAAAAATAGGTGATAGAAATGGCAGGTCCATACATTAGGCAGATCATGCCGTGCACAATGTCAGGCCATAAAACTCTTGGTGGCAGATGCCACCAGAGATTATACTTTTTCAGACATTTAGTATCTGTTTGCACAATGATTTTTCCCTGGTTGTAAACAAGGGCATTGGGCAATGGGTTCCAAATGGCCACTGATTGGCCACAAGGTATAATGCCATCACACAGCAAGCTGAAGAAATGCAAAACAACATGGGCACAATAGCCCTTATGACTCTCCCACTTAGAAACTAAAGAATGAATGTGGCTTATTCTCCAGTAGGTGCCTAGATGTTTCCACTGACTGAAAGAACTACATACAAGCTCCATCTTTATGTAACATCAACAATAAACACAAGCTGCATGTGGACTTGCCTAGTCTGGCTGTGGCATACAGAACCCTCCGGTGCCTTACCCAGAAGCCTCTTTCCCCCAGTTTCCAGTTAATTAGCTATCTGCTGGATAGCAGGTGACAGGCTGTCCTTTCCTCACTGCTATTTGTTGGTGTTGTTAACTGTCTTCGAGTCGATCTCAACTCATGGCGACCCTATGGATGAGACATCTCCAAGACCTCTATCCTCCATTGCTCTGCTTAATACCCATGATCTCCTTAATAGAGTCCATCAATCTAGCATGTGGCCTTCCTCTCTTCCTCCCTCCACCTTTCCCAGCATTATTGTCTTTTCCAATGAGTCCTCCCTTCTCATGATGTGTCCAAAGTAGGACAGTCTCAGTTTGGTCATCTTGGCTTCCAGGGAGGTTTCCAGCTTGATCTGCTCTAGGACCCATTTGTTTGTTCTTTTGGTTGTCCATGGGATCCTCAGCATTCTTCTCCAGCACCACATCTCAACTGAATTGATTTTCTTTCCACATCCATACATGATAATAGAGAATACAATAGCTTGTATGTTTCTAACTTTTGTCTGACTTGTATATCTTTGAACTTTAGAATCTTTTCTAATTCTTTCACAGCCACCCTCCCCATCCTTAATCTTCTTCTGATTTCCTGACTCAGTCCCCTTTTCTATCAATGTTTGACCCCAGGTATTCTTTTACTATTTCTATTTCTTTATTGTCTAGGTTGAACTTGTGAAGGTCCTCCGTGGTCATTATTTTTGTGTTTTTTATATTCAACATTAAGCCTGCCTTAGCACTTTCTTCTTTGATCTTCCTTAGTAGGTGTTCCAGGTCTGGCAGGTTCTAGTACTATAGTGTCATCTGCATATCTTAAATTGTTGATATTCCTTCCTCCTGTTTTCACTCCTCCTTATTCTGTGTCCAAACCTGCTTTATTTATAGTATGTTCTGCATACATGTTAAACAGATAGTGTGAAAGGATACAGCCTTATCTGACCCCCTTGCCAATTAGAAACCATTCTGTTTCTCCATGTTCTGTTCTGACAGGAGCCTCTTGACCTGAGTACCGATTCAGATGTGTTGGAACTCCCATGTCTTTAAAGGCATCCCATAGCCTTTCATGATCTATGCAGTCAAAGGCTTTGCTATAGTCTATAAAGCACATGCTGATTTTCTTTTGGAATTCTCTGGTGCACTCCATTAGCCATCATATGTTTGCAATGTGGTCCCTCATGCCTCTTCTGTTCCTGAACACCACTTGAACCTCTGGGATTTTTCTCTTCATGTATGGTTGGAGTCTATGTT
>CM034710.1:100353386-100374266 GCA_020142125.1 Phrynosoma platyrhinos
CCCCCATATTTAGATGAAATGGAGTTTGATTACAAACAACTAACATTAAGCATGCTACCCACTTTATACATAAAATATAAAAGGTTCATACATGCAGTGGTTGTGGTTGTGGGGTTTTTTTAGTAATGAAAAGAGTACTGAAAAGCATATCGTAAAGCAGAAAATAATGAGGAAATGAGCTCCACATGCCCAACGCATTTCAGCCACAATGAGAAAAGGCCTTCTTCGGGGCCTTCCAAAGAATTCAGTGGAGTTGTAAACACTCCAAAATACAGGACCATAGTTGTTGTGTGTTTTTTTAAGATTTAATATCAATGAAAAGTAACTAGGAAGGGTGGCAGAGCATTTATTTATTTTTTAAATGAGTGGTTTGGGCAGCATTTACTGGTACAGATAAAGTAGACTTATTCAAGTCCACAAAGTCTAGGGGCAAATTTAAATAGATGTTTGCTTTCTCAATGGGGGCTAACATTTACCTTCACTTATTATGCTTACATATTTTTTCACTTTTTTTGGAAAATTTAAAACTTTTTGGGGAAAAAATACAGGGTAATCAATCACTGCTGCTCAGCAAAGTGACCCCTACACATACACATACAGACAAATACACATCATCTATTACAGCACATTTCAATAACATCTTCTCTTCAAAATGTGGATAACAGAGAAGCCTTTGAACCCAAACAATCAAAATTCAACTAATTTGGAAGGTGATTTTGACCATCCCTGGATTCAAACACAGAAAACTCTAAAACTCAAACAGTAAAGAAAGGTTTGAAGTGGAGACATTGATTCTTTTGAGACCTGATCCCCACATGGCACACAATTCTGACAAAGAAATTCAAAAGCTCAGATGTATTTATAGTCTTACAGCAGATAAAAGATTATATTCAATAGTAACATAAAACAAGAAAAGAATATAAACCACAGCAATAGTTTTTACATTGAATATACGGAACATAAAATGGGCCATTGGAGTCAAATCCTAAGAGATAGGCATTAAACATTGCCCGTAAGTATTCAATGATTGAAGCCTATGATGACCTTACACAAGTATATCAAGAGACATTTCTGATTAGAAAGCAATGCACATATCTAGTTTATAAAACTCAAAGACAATTCCAGAGTTAAGTAAAACAGCTGTTAAATTGATGGCTAATCACCAGAGCCAGGCTGAAACACAGCAAAACTTCAAAAAATTTGAATTTCAACACATTTCCTGTGCAGTACCACCCACTTTCCTTTTAGCCTCCAGACAGTAGTGGCTGGAAGCTTTCATGTTACAGAGGAGCAGAGTCCAATTTAGGTATAATTCTGAACTTACAGGGAGTTATCCAAGATGGTCAAGCCCTATGCCCAACACAGATTCAGCACTTTGGATAGCTCCTTTCAAAGGTAAATTAAAATCTGGAATAGATTCACCACCCCACCGACACAGAACTAGCTGCCACTGCCCCCAGACTGAAAACATTGTCTTAAATCACTGGGATTTAGATGGGGTTTTGGCTAGGACAAAAGTGACAGTGCACCCATACACCTTGTGCAGAGATACTCTGAACCCCTACCAATAGGCCCAAAGGCCAAAGGAGCAGAATTTGAGAAGGTTTTTTCCCCCACTACATCATCTAGAACTCTGCAGCCAACTTTCCCACAGGCTCAAAACCCAGAGTAAGTAAGCTTGGAAAAATTAGTTTTCTGGACTACTACAAAATGACATAGCCATCATGTACAGCAGAAACTAAAGTTTTAGAAGCTAGAAAAACCAATGTGGAAGATGAAATGACTACACATCATCCAGCCCAAGCCTTGCATATACAGTCAACCCTCCACATTAGTGGGTTTGACTTTTGTGGATGTGATTATTCATAGATTATTTGCTTCCTCCTCTGCTGCTGCCTTATGCCATTTTTAATAAGGACTGCAAACCTTATGAGACTGAGAGAATGCAAAGATACGTCAAGACTTATAAGTCTGTATTTAAAATGGTGTAGGGTAGCAGCAGGGGTGATGTCAAGCCCCACCAGCCAGCCACTTCTGCCTTGAGAAGAAACCAGGTCACCTTGAAGGTATCCACAGTAGGATGAATCTGCAGATCAGACATTTTTGTGTGTTAAATATGATTTGGGAGGGCCTAGAGTTATTCATATTTTTTTTTCCTACACCCCAACCTCAGTGAATGTAAAGGGATGATTGTGTGTACAATCATCCCTCCATTCTCACGGACTTGAGATCCATGGTTTTGAATATTCGTGAAGGGGCGACCTCCATTAAGATCAATGGATTGTACCTGCATGCACCCACAGGGATGCACCCCATTCAAGCCTGGGGGTCACAGGGGGGTCAGAAATGGATATCCCATGAAAACGGATGGCCAACTCTATTTGTGTATGTATGTATGTATGTATGTATGTATGTATAAGAGAGAGAAAGAGAGACTATCTCCTCCTGTATGACCACTGCAAAACCAAAAGGGATAGGCTGTGTTTGGGGAAACTATAACCTTACCTTGGGAAGGAACCAGGTCTTCTACCTAAGAAACTGGAGCAGGGGGGAATTCACAGCTACATTTAAGTAAGTTTGAAAATGTCTGTTGCTTGTTATAGAAAAGAGTCTAGATCAGAGTGATGGTGTGGGTAAAGTGCTGAACTGTGAGCACTGATGTCAAAAATCCACTTAGGCTCAAAAATTATTTGGTGACTGCGGATCTATCTTCACATTTCAACCTATTTTCATAGGAGTTGAGAGGATAACATGGGGTAGAGGATTATGAACATCATCCTGAGCTCCACAGAGGAAAAGTGAAATAAAATAATAAAATAATATATATTGCATATATTTTGAAAATAAGCAGGTGTGAGACAAGGATAAATGTAAAACAGTAGCTGGTTCTGACATAATAACAAGATAGATAATCTGATAAAAGCTGAATATCTCTTGACCCAAACATTGATAAATTAATAATCTCTTTTCCGCTCCAAACCAGACACCTAACAAGCAACATCAACAGAGCCACTTAACAAACCACAACAAACAAATTGCCAGGGCAACTGTCTTCTGTGGTTTCCTCTTTTATACCAAGAAAAGAAGATAAACAGACTTTGGGGGTTTTGTGAACTGAGCATACGTTGCTCCTGGAACAATTCTGAGAAGATGGTAAAATATATTATGATTGATACCATTCTATCACAAGGTATATATCTGCTTTTGAAAGAAATGTGTCTATTCTATTTAACTAGCATGTGAAGAGGAAAGGGGTAGGTCAGCCACTTAATACCTAGTTGTGCTAAGTGCCTCAAATCTCAACACACATACCAATCCTTATGTACATTAAATCATCAGCTAGTAGCTGATCTGTACTATAACATTGGAAAGACATACCGTAGGTATTTCTATTATTATATTACAACATCAGGGTAAAAGTAACACAAGTTTACAGCAAGCAGCTAGCTTCTTCTAACACAGAATGATTTTGTTGGAGATATGTTCCCAGAACCGCAAATATTACACATGTACGATGCTCACCACTGTCCATGATAAAGTTCTAAGATCACCATCTTTCCCAGCTGTGTACCAAGTGGATACCATAAGATCAGTCTCCACGTGGAGACTACAAACAAAGCTTTGTATATGGCAGCAATTTGAAAGGTTCATATTCCTGGCAGCAGTTGTTATCGGCAGGAAAATTTTCAGTAACAAGAGCAGCTATGTATGTGTGTGCCTTTAAGTTTCCTGTTGATTTATGGCAACCCCATGAATTTCAGAGGGTTTTCTTGGGCAAGGAATACACAGAGGTGGTTTTGCCTGTTCCCTCCTCTGAAATATAGCCAGAAGCACCTGGTATTCATTGGCAGTCTCCCATCCAAATACTAACTAGGGCTGACCCTGTTCAGCTTCCAGGATCAGATGGGATGTGGTGCCTTTAGAATATTTAAGCCTACTAAACATTCATATTTGTCAGTTCAAATTTTCCCCAGCAGACTACATATATACATATAAGCCCCCCTTCCTTCCTCCATCAACACACCCAACCAGCACACAAGGCTAACAGAGAAAGACCTTTCAGTATGGCCTCATTTATCCTGATTAAAGTTCTACCAAGCCATTGTTAGTTACCACTGGCATAAATTGGCCTCTGATTAGCTTTTTAAATAGAAATTACCTTTTAAAATATTGACTAGAAATTCAATAATCCTAAAACCTAGACGGCACATCTTCTAACCTTCACACAAAGAACATACTTTTATATAAATAGCACATTTGTAGAAACCACAGTTGGCCATTTGGGCTTTGATGCACTATTGACTCTTTGATAGAACGTGTCACACTGAATGAATTTATGAATTATTAATTCACAAGAGCTAGGAGTTATTTTGTTTTACACCTTTAATAATCAAAAAGATGTTTTGTTAAAAATAACCCAGACACTGAAATTTGACAGATGGCAATATACTTCTTCTCTATATTATATCCTTGTAGTCATGAAACCAATCAAGAATCCAATATGTTCTCAATAGCAGGGCATACATAACAGTGCATATGCATCTTGTCATTCCCTATCTTGGCTTTATAAGATATAATATTCTAAAGGAAGGCACATCTCTCTGTCTGGCAACCTGAACTAAATTCCTGTTAGTGGATAAGAAACCTACGTCAGGGCACGCTATTTTTAAAGAAGACATTATTGGTGTCTGTTTCCCATTCAAAAGAGTCATGATTAGAAGCTTTTCTACTCCATATAATCCTCAGATTGTGTTGAAAGTGATTTATTTATTTATTTATTTAAAAAGAAATAAATCAATACAGAGCTACAAATACATTTAAACACGTTACTATCCTAGCAATTTTTATTATCCTGCCTGCTACCAGAAAATACCTGCATTAAAAAGAAAAATCCTTAGAACTCTCATTAAAACTTAGAAAAACTGATTTAAAAACATAATTCATCTGGGATTGCAAGATATAGATATAGATATATAGATATAGATTGGGGGGTCATTTTTAATTTTCGTTTGTAGTAACTTATACAAAAGGCAAAGAAATAGGGGTGAGAATCATGAGGTTCACTAATTAAACTGTAGTCAGTTTAAACTGTAAATTGGGTGTACAAAAGTGAAGATTGGGTATCTATTTGGACACACATCATTTGCCTTAAAATGCCTTGATTTATGTCCAAAACAAAGAACAGGAGTGACCAAGGTAACATGAAGCAAGAACTATGTACAATAGTTAAAATCCCCATTTCAAAAGGAAGAGAACTTGGAAGTGTATTCACACTATGCATTCAATTAGAGCATGAACTACATATGATATTCACAGGGATAGCAAGATGCTTCCTTTGAACCATGATCATGCTACAAACAGAGTTTGCATTTTATTATAATTTGCCTATAAGGAAACAAAACTCATAAAAAAATACTTGTCAAATCATTGACAATTACAGTAAAATTAACACTCCCAGTATTGCCAGACAGGCTTATAAATCAAGGTATTCACATAAGATGCTGAATCCTTCCTTGAAACAGACTTTCAAGTTCAACTTCACAGCGTAAGTGCTTATCGATGTGGACTTAGCACATTAGTTGCAAATACACGTTTGCCTATAACTAATGTCTCATATTGTTTCCAAAAAAAATAAACACAGAGAAGTTTCTAGAAGGAAGCAGGCACCAATTCTCAGATGCCGGAGAAAGGATGGTTGTTTATCTGTGTCATTAGGGTACCACAATCCATTTGAACAGCACTCAGTTCAGGACAGAAAGACACAAGGAAGAATCTCATAGTCCTCCTTTAATCTATTATATCTGTCAAGATTAAATAGGGCATAAAGATCAATAGATAAGTGCACATGGTGGCAAGTAAAAGGAATGTCAGCTTCAAAAACGGAATCATCATTTGCTCCACCGCTTATTTGAGAAGTTGCTCAAGTATGGCAGTCAAAGAGGTTTTCCTATCGTGCCTTCCAAAACATTAAACACAAACTCAGAAGACCAAAGGGGTCTCCAGTGGACAGTGAACACATCAGAAGGATAAAAAGCAATGAAACATATTTACAACACAGCAGCTTTAATACACATTTTAACATTTTTAGCAAACCTTAAGTCTGAACATGTGAATATATTCCTCTGGGTTTCTTAGAAGTGGACATACCCAGTTTGTGGAGCAGCCCTCCAAGCTACATGGTCAACTAATTTTGATAATGAAGGAAGCTTCAAAAGCAAGTTTGTGACACAACATGATGGTCTGCAGTTCAGAGATACACACAATGCCACTGGGTGTATGCAAGCCTTCAGGTATGTCTAAAATAGTACTTTAGATGGGACTTAACCTCTCTGATCAGAAAAGATATTTCCAACTGTTTTCGCTTAAGCCCAGAATAAGTACACTGGCCTTTGCAGACTGCTAGAAATAGTGCAAATTGAGTCCACTTTAACTGTCCTGGCTCAGTGCTAGGGAATCATGGGAATTGTATTTTTTCTGAGACATTGAGCCTTCTCTGTCAGAGAGCTCTGGTGCCACAATAAACTACAGTTCCCATGATTCCCTAGCACTGAGTCAGGGCAGTTAAAGTGGACTCAATTTGCAATATTTCTGGCAGTCTGCAAAGGCCTTAATTCTCCAATGCTACAGTGGAGTCCTGGTTCCCAGATCCATCATGGATACCAAAATACATGGATGCTCATGTCCCATTATATACAGTGGAGTAGTAAAATGATGCCTCTTATATAAAATGCCAAAAGAAAGATTTGCTTTTTGGATTTAAAAAAATATTTTAACGCCATCGATCATTGAACCCATCGATGCAAATTCCATGGATGTGAGGACCAACTGTATCTGTAGTACCCCCTTATTAGTATTTCTCCTCTTTCTACTAAAATTAAGAGGTAATATGTTTTTCCAATGTTTTCAAGGCCTGGAGAAGTTACTTTTATGTATACAATGCTTTAAATCCCTCAGCAAGCATAACTACTGATCACAATGACTGGGCGAGTCAGGGAGATCCAGTCCAACGAAAGCAGCTTTTCCAAAACTGGATTCTGCTAGCAGCCTTATAAATGTCAGAATCTTATGTTATGTTTCATCAATAAGTACCATAACACTTCTGTGACTGATAAGTGTAGGTTGGGGAAGGTTGTTTTTTGTTTGTTTCTTCCAGAAAAAAAAAATACCAGACAACAAAAAATTCCTTCAACTATAGTTGGCCAGCAAAAGAGCCCTTCCTCATACTGCTCAATTTAGGGGGGTTGCAGACTGCCAAAAATAGTGCAAATTGAGTGCACTTTTAGGGTTAGGGTTAGGGTTAGGGAATCATGGGAACTGCATTTTATTGTGGCACCAGAGCTCTCTGACAGAGAAGGCTCAATGTCTCAGAAAAAAACAAATCAATTCCCATGATTCCCTAGCACTAACCCTAACCCTAAAAGTGGACTCAATTTGCACTATTTCTGGCAGTCTGCAACCCCCCTTTAAAATTTAGTTATTAAATCTTCTTTGCAACTGTTGTGAAGAGATTGTGAACCAACTGCCTTTGGTTACAAAGCACTAACATTAGATTAAATTATAAATATACCAAATATAGATTTACACAACGCAACACCATCTTCAAGCTAAAGCAAAACAAAAATTAGTCTTATACCACCCCTGGGTCTCATTTATTTCATAACGTGGAGATTATTGTTCCTTTCCTTATTGCCACACTTTGATCAATATAAATGACTGAAGAAAATTCAAGGTTTTATGTGTATAAATCTATATATTGATCTCATTGGAGCTCATAGGGAAAAGGCAATTTTTTTATAAGTAGGCCAGAACATAGCATGAAGGACCATTAAATCAATTCTCAGATCATGTATAAACAGATCTTATGAACTTCATCCTCAGTTGACTTGAATGAGGCATTCCTCAAACAGTAACATTACAGCTGCACTAAGGCTCCCGACAGTGACATGTTCAACATGGTAAGTTTCAGCAAACTGATACTACAGCTCTGAGCGAACAAGGTTTATGAAATGGTAAGTCTATCTTTTAAGAACAGATCTAGACCAACAGCCCTAAAGAAGCTGTTTCTGTTATAGGCAATCTTGCACTTAACAGAATTTCAAAGAAAGAGGAGTTTCCGCTACCATTAATCAAAAATACAATGAAATGGACCTAATTCGTTCAGGCAATGTTCACAGGATACATCACAGATTGCCATTTTCAGAACAGGGGAGAGACGAGGGCTCCCTGTTAACAAAGAGATATTGCATCTTTTGTTAATATGGGAGATGCCAAACTGAAACAGATGAGTTTATTGCACTCTGTCTATAATATCTATATCAGAGGAGGAAGAAGAATTATGAATTAAAATTGGAGATTTTTAAAATGAATGCAATCTGGTAGCCTTCTCGACTTTTTGCAATTCAGATGGTTTGGACTGCAACTGTCATGTCCACCAGTGGTGTTGTAATCTAACACCATATAGAGGGTACCAGGTTGGCCCAGGTTCTCTTACAGTTTGGACCAAATGACTGCATACCATAGTTATACAAAAATACAGCCATGCTACAAAAAATATGACTGCATAAAAAGACCATTAACTTTACTTGAATATCTAATATGATCCAATAAATTTTACTTACAAATTAACATTTGATGCAACTGATCATGGATATCAACAACAAAAACTAATTCTGACAATTCAGATTCATTGGGCATTTTGCGGCTACACAGAACGTATTCAGTACTACAGTTACTTCTTTGACCTGCAACTGATGAAAAAATTCCTTTCTTCCAGATGGCATCCAAAGCGAGCACATAACAGTTTCTCCAGAAAAGATAAGCTATGGCATTCCTTCTCCCAGCAGGAGCCACTGAGTGGGATGTGTTCAACTGAAAGACAATCATCCCACTAATTATATCAGAAAGATGGACAGACCTGAATACAGAATTGTAGCATATGCAATTTCCAAAAAAAGCATGTAACCAGGCAATACAGGCTCTCTCTCTAGCATTAGACATGGTTCTGAAACATTGTAACACATCAAATTTCACAATGAAGAAAGTGTATAAAAAGAAAATCAACTCATTTGAGTTGTGGTGCTGGAGAAGATGCTGAGGATACCATGGACAGCCAAAAAAGACAAATAAATGGGTCCTTGATTAGATCAAGCCTGAATTCTCCCTGAAAGCCAAGATGCTGTTAACTTGGGCTACATCATAAGGCATGACTCATTGGAAAAGACAATAATACTAGGAAAAGTAGAAAGCAGCAGGAATAGAGGAAGACCACACGCCAGATGCATAGACTCAATCAGGGATGTCACGGGCCTGAATCTACAAGACCTAAGTAGAACAATGGAGGATAGGGGGGCTTGGAAACTTCTCATCCACAGGGTCCCCATGGGTTGAGGTCGACTCGAGGGCAGCTAACAAGAACAATTATAAATCAAGAAGCAGGAGATAGCTAATAGCAAGGTTTTATTAGTATCTCACATTTCTTCCAAAAGCTGGAAGTGAAGGCACCTAACTGTCTTCTATGCTTTGTCACCCTCTTTCATCCAAAGTTAGAGCAACTCTAACCAAACAGGATTTAGGTAAAGTCCAGAGCCAGCCTTTGTCCAGTTAGAAATGGACAAGTTATAAATGCAGTGGAATCTACTTACTAATATTTTACAGACCATCCTACAAGAGAAAAACAGTCTGCCCAGAATGCACAATTTCACAAGATAATTCTAGTAAAAGAAAGAGGTACAATAGGTCATTCACTATGAACTACATAGAACACAACTACCATCCATCAAAATTGTGCTCTGCTGGCTCTCCAAATCAGTTTGATCAGTTCCAAGATGGTAGTAGTCATCAGATCAGTTCCAAGATGGTAGATCAGGATCGTGGACATTCTCTTAAGAAACCTGAGAATCTAATTTTAGTTTCAAGAAAAACCACTGAATGAATGGACTTAAATGGGTCTATTACAGTAGGGACTAGCAATTATATTTCTACCCTAGTTATTTTCATATCTGCCTGCAATAAAAGGGAAGCTTTAGTAACACCTTAGTAATAATTTATCTAATGACTGAAAGCAAATTTTCTATTTTTGTACTGAAGACTCACAAAATATAAACTGACAAGAGAATGTTCCACCAACTGACTTAATATATTCTGCTTATAATCACACTCAGAAACAGTAGCTATGCTCCTCCCTGCCCTATATCTAGTATACACAGTACAGAAAATGCTGAATCAGTACTGTTAACATTTAAGCTCTATTGAATTCATTTAACATACTAACATACATACTACATCAGCAACTGTTAATGAAAATACAATACTGCCTAACCAAAAAATAACCTGGTTCCAGAGATCTGCTCCTGACAAGCAGAAAAAGTCTTTGACTTCTCCCCCATCTTGCAAGATTTGCAAATACCTTAGTTCTCATGCTACATCTGCTTTCCATTACACAGCTGGCACACAGAACAACTTTCTGCCCACTAAAATCCCAGTGCATTAAACTATCAGGAGCCACAGTGCTGACGTTGGCAATGCAGAAAGCTTTATACATCTTGCACTTCCAGAGTATTAAAGAAATTTTGCTGAATTGCATAAGTAAATAAGAGGTCAGATGCCCAACTATAAAATAGTCCACTGCTATCACAATTGAAGGATCAAACGGAATTGTGTGTATGTGTGTATGTGCCTTCACATTGCCTGTTATCTTATGGTGATCCCATGAATTTCATAGGGTCTTCTTGGGCAAGGAATACACAGAGTTGGTTTTGCCTCTTCCTCCTCTGATGTACAGCTGCTGGTCTTTGCTAGTGGTCTCCCATCCAAGTACTAACCTGGGATGACCTTACTTAATTTCCAAGATCAGATGGGATCTGGTGCCTTTAGGGTATTTAGGCCCTAAAAGAGCAGTGGGAGAGCTAATTCTCCCACCTTGTGTCAACCAAAGCAGTAGCATCACTGGAGGTGTTGGGGGGGGGTATGCAGCCTTCACCAAGTGACATCCCAGAAGGAAGGTAACACAGGTCGGTTCCCTGCCCCCTGTAGGTGCTGCTTTGGCCCTTGTAGTAATTCCTAGGCTCCATGGCGGGGTCTTTTGGACCTTCTAGGCCCCACGGCGGGGATTTTCAGGGATTTTCACGGGGGACCACCCCAGAAACCCCACCACAAGTCTGGAGCCGGAAGCCCAGGCCTCCCCAGAAGCCCTGCCCCCTGCACCATGTGTGGGAACACCACTGAACCAAAGCAGCCTTAGGAAGGGGATGCTATCTATCATTCCCTTCTCTATTCCTGTCACTCTTGCTGAATACTGTGGTTGAGAGAGGGCCTCACTCTTCTCCTAAGTAAGCTCTAGAATCTGTACAGCATACAACATTTGCTTATGATACTATTACAATCCTTATTAAGAGAACTTGCATCCAAAGGGAGATATGACAAAGGGGATATAAAGTGAAAGTAAGCCATTGTGGTGAAGTGGTTTGAGTACTGCACTCTGGGAGACCAAGGTAAAAATTCCTACTCAGTTATGAAAACCCACTGGGCAAATTTGGGCAAGTTACACTGCCTTGGCTTTAGAGGAAGGAAATGGCAAAACCTGAATAAATCTTGCTAAGAAAACCCTATGGAAGGCAAACAGTAATAAAAAGTAGTAATAAAAACAGGACACCAGGACACCAACTATTTATCGGATTTTTATTTGCTCTTTCTATTATAAAAACACCCACCTATTAGAAATATAATACACAATCTAATAAAAAGAAGTGGAAAATAACAGCAGTCCTAAGTGAAATGATCCTCATTGATATTAAAATTACAAGCCCACAGATCACTTCCACCAGTAACTGCCTAGATAGTAAAGACCATAGCACTAACTATGCTGCTGTGTTTTGAGTGAGCTGAAGTCTGAATAGGTAGTACAAGCATAGTAGTATCAAAGTCAAAGTTAAAGCATGAAGAACTTTCACAAGAACTAGAGTCCTTTGGTACTCCAAGTGAACTGATGAGATACATCACTTGCACATTCAACAACAAACCTAGGTTAAAAAATACATAATTTAGGGGGTATGTTTCTACCTACATGTGTTTTGTTTGTATTACTTTTTATCTTGTAATTTGCCTTGACTTTGGGGAAAAGGCAAGGAATAGTTAATATAACACACTACCTCCAAGCTACACACCTAGCCTTTATAGAGGAAATTTAGCAAGTTAAGCATCCTGCATACCCCATGCTGTATTTGGGGATCATATTTTCATATCTCATATCTGAAAGTAGCATGTTTTTAAGAGATCAACTACCTTTCAGAAACAGTAGGCCAGGTTCCCAGTGGAAGAAAACATCAAATCTAAAGTGTTCCTTCCTTCCCCCAAGTATTCTGTATTTCCTCTCAAAACTTGAGACAAAGGATCTCTTCACACCTAAATCAGTAAGCCAATCTCTCTATCTACCTACCCCCTGCTGTGTCCCCAGCCAAACTTCTCCATCCATCAATCTCAGGGATATCCCAATCCGATCACTGTCTTTATTACACTGAGTCTGGAATCCCGTTGTTGATTCCTGGACAAGACATTCAGCCTTTGTTACCTGGCTAGATAGCCCATCACCTATGGCTAATTTTAAGGTTTAAATATGGTTTCAAAACCTAACCTGTGTGCATACAGCCAGCATATATACTTGTACTCTCTGTATGTTCTGTGTTGCCCTCAGACCTCACAGTCTTAGCCACTCCAGCTTTCCATGATCTTCTCCTTGGGTTAATTATAACCCCATTGCAACTCCTAAAAACTCTGCTAACCCCTTCCATATTTCTATTTCTGTTAGCTCTGTATGCTGTATTTGTGTGAACTGCTATCTTGTGTGTTCGTGATTGAACTCTGTTGTAAACCGCTTAGACATCCCATGCGCGATATGAAGCGGTATATAAATGAAGCTGCTTTGCTTTGCTTTGCTATTTTCGAAATAAATAAAACTATCTTAATTCATCTGAAACCTGAAGTCCTCCCAGTTAGTACTGGTATATCTTAGTGCGCATGGTGCAAATATTACCCAAGTCTCTTGCAAAGCTAATTTCCCCAACATTTGAAGTACTGCTGACAGTTGGTGGGGACTCCCCCCCCCCATATCCCCACCTGTTCTTTGGGTAACAAAGTCACATGTTCTCAACTTCAGAGGAAGGTAACGACAAACCTCCTCTGAACAAATCTTGCCAAGAAAACCCCATAATAAGATTGCCTTAGGATTGCCACAAGTCGGAAATGACTTAAAGGTACACAACAACAATGGCAAACTGAGTATTTTTTTTTAAAAAAAATATGGGGGGAAATGGTGGTAGTAATTATTTCTATACATAACCCACTGGTTATATGGCAAATGGTATAGGATCTTTGTTTTACCATGGGCCAAAAGTGCAGAAGTGATCCAGAAGAAGAAAAGGTACTGGCCCAGTTCAGACATATCTTTGGGTACAACCATGAGCTGACACAGACCTTAAACCCATGTGTGCCCCTTTACAAGGAAACAATATTTGATATTTCTGTTTCTAGGCTTGGGTCTAGCAAGCTTCTTGTGTTTGCAGGGAGACCTGCAGAAGAGAGTTCTGCTCAAGGTTAGAGGGGAGGCAACTTTCATCCAATTCTGCCTTCTAATTCTTCTGACAGTTTGGAATAGGTTTAAGGCACATGAGGATTCAGTTAAAAATAATCTTGCCCTTTTCTGCAAGTATATTTCTGTTTGGGGGCTCTTCATAGCCAACTACTGGTTTGTTTTTCTAACTCAATGTTTCCCAAAGCTTGTACAAAAGAGGAAATAGCAATTTACAATTAATCAAGAAAAGGAGGCTTTATTCTCCTTCCCTTGCAAAAGGGATGGGAATGCAATGCTTGGGACTACAACTCCCAGAGCCAGCCACTGGCCACTCCAACTGAGGGATACTGGAAACTATACCCCAAAAAGTAATAAGACATGATTTCAAAAATTAACACCAGTGAAATTATTGTGATTAACTTCTAAGGACAAAACATGAAACCAGGCTGTAAATAATCATATATTAAAAGATTGTTTTTTTAAAAAATTGTTCATAAACGTCTGTAGCAGAAGGCAGTGAATCTGACAGAGTAAGCTGGAAAAGGCTACATCAGCATTCTTGCTGAATAAGCAGTATTCCAGCCAGCTAAATTAGGATATGAGTAGTTCTGGGGGAAAGTCTTCACCCCAAAAGCCATTTTTTTTAGCATCTCATATTTCATACTTATCAAAATAGCATTGTCTGTTTTTGTCCAACTCTACTACAACACATTAAAGTTAACACTGTTAAACACACACATGCAGAGAAGAAAATTGGTAGTTGGAGAAGAACACTGGAAACTGGCACAACACACTCACAATAACCAACTGCTTTCATTTCCGCAATTATGACCTCCTGCAGTTTTACTAGCTGATGCTTCCAAATTCTTTGCATGGCAAAACCCAGACAGGGACAATTATTTATATTAGCTCCAAACAGTGCTCAGGTTCCAATAAACGACAGAGAATCCCAAGCACCCTGGGTGCTTTCACACACAGTGTGCTTCAGTGACAGAGAATATATCAGTACAACTGCCACAGTTTAACCCAAATTTCCCCATATTTCATTGAACACATGGGACCCTACTTCCCTTTCTTTTGCATTGACAAATGTCATGTAAATTGTTGGAGGGTGGAATGCCAACCTAGTCAAAAGCCTAATTTCTTATTGTGCTTCCATAGAGGGGGGCATTTATTAAGTGTGTAATCAGCATCATTGAAATGTACTATAAAAGCAGCAAGTGCCTTATTGTCTGAATATAAGCAGGCAAACAAGAGATTAATTCGTTTTTATAGGCCTTGATGCCTTCATCTCCTATTTCAATTCATGTCAAAATGCCCATCAACAAATAAATCATATGTCCTCATGAAAGAAGCTATCAGTAGCCATAAGGACTCAGTGAGTACACTCAACAACACAAAAACTGACACCAAACATATCCATGGCTCAAGATTTCTGTCTCTACCTATTGAAGAAATCCAAGAATTTGGTAGTGGGGATAAACCAACACATTGCTTAATAATGTAAGAATTAATGTTACCACGACTACAAACTGGATGGCAGACTCAAATATTCTCTCCCTTTTTGACTGCATACAAAGATTTTCTATTGAGTTAGGCATGGACCAATGAAACTGATGTAGTTCAGCCACTAAGAACCCCAGAAAACTATTCCTTCTTTATTTGAATATTTATTAACCATGTTTCCCAAGCTCAAACTAGCAAACAGATTTATAACAAGCTCATCACAAACTAAACAATCATGGTATTTTGTTTCTATGAAGGAGGAGATTCCAACTTACAAACACTTTCCCTTTTGGCATTATGATGAGTACAGCCAAGGTAGAACTATGCCAACACAGTTTCCTATACTTTTTTATACTGCGGGGCCTCCACATTTGCTGGGTTTAGGGGAGTAGGACTCCCGTGAAAGTGAAAAGGCCACAAATAAAAAGCACTATTTTTTTTAACTTAGGGAACATCTTTCTAGGAATCTCTAGGTCCTCCAGTGCAACTCTATGGTTGACATCCACCAGAAAGTGACCATAAAATCACATTGGAGGATCTATAAATGCCTACAGAAGTGTTTTCTCTAGAAATCTCTAGATACTCCATCACAACTTTATGGTCAACTTTCAGTTGTCCAGTGAGATTCCTAAATAGAGCATATTACTCAAATCCATAAATAATCAAATCCACAGAAGTCAAAGCCACAAAAGTGGAGGACTGATTGTAGTCTCACTCAAGTCCATCAGAGGCCATTGGGGATTTAGAAGTTTAGTCAAAAGAAAGGTTACCAGCCATAATGTAGTGATTTTTGGTTGTTGTTTTTAGTTCTCTGACCAGTTATCCCCTCCTTCCTTAAAAAGAAAAAAAGAAAGAACTTTCAACTAAAGTTAAACTGTGGTTATTTTTGTTTCAAATAAGCCAACATCACAATACTGTAATACTACAGATACTGATGTGCTTTTTCACTTCACATAACTGGCTGTACAGTATTCATAGACCTCACTACAGGGGTCAAGTGAAGCACTAATGAAATGACTGTACATCATTGGGTGCAAATGTTTCCAAGTGTCATTGCAGTGCCTGTGTTCTCTAAGGTCAAAAATGCATATTAAAATGAGCCAGGTGCCAATTCTGATAAAGTGAAAGTTGAAAGTTAAAATAGAGCTTGTGTTATATTAATAAAGATTAAAAGTTCAGATGCTAAATGACCACAGATCAAATTATGCATTTTACATGTGCTATTGTCAGAATTATCCAAATGGCATCTTCCTACACGCCTCTTTGATTATTTTGCGATGCCTTGAATCTGCTATTCAGAAAGTTGTTCCCTTCAGAGTTCTGCTGCCAAGTTATATCATGTCACAGAAATCTCAGAAGTCCCTTACCACATTTTGCCATTCAGCTGCATCATATTTGAGCATCTTAATAAAAGATGCACATCCTATACTGCATGAACCTCTCCCTGCAGACAAAGAAATTGATATTTCAATAGAATGAGTAACAGTTCATCAAACAGTTTCTATGGAACAAAAAAGACTTCCATATGTACCTACTACACATTCCACACTTTCATCACCAAATCACTTTATTCCATATCATAAATTTCCAACATATAACACATCCCAAAGCACTCTTGTTATTTTAAAGCTGTCTTTTACAGTATGATTCCCACTAGTCCTGCAGCTCCTCTAGTCGAGGACTTCCTCAGTATATACAGTACTTTTTTTAATTTTAATTTTTTTAAAAAAACAGTCATTTTCAGTTCACCCTGACTCTTGGCCCTTGTGGTTTGGAAAGGAAGCATACAGACAAGGCTGTGGGAGGAAGGATATCAACCTTAAAGGGTGGAGGGGGGATCGAGACAGTGGTGAGGAAAATATGGCGAAGGGAGTTCATGTGCGTGTCAGTGAGTTTATGTGAGTTGGAAAGAGAGAGGGGAAATGGGAGGGAAGGGGAAAGAAAGCTTCAACTTCTCTATTAAACTAATCATACTTCTTTGTGACCTTGATTTGTGGATAAGAGGCAAAAATATATACCAATCACAATTTGATCCTAACTTGTTCTTCCTAACCACAGATTAAACAAATCAGCGTCTCCCAATTTCCAATGTCACAAGGAACTCTATATAGTTAGTTTTAAACTGGGACTAGAAAGTGAAAACTGCTCTTTGTGATTGGTTTATCAAAAGCAAGATGAAAGTGGCAAATTGATGCTCAAATAAGACCAACAAATACTTCACATCTACTATCATTTATTGCAATTACCTTGAGACAGCTTTCAGTACCAGACATATTCTCAAAGTGGCTTCCAGGGAATTCCATAAAAGCACAATTTGAATGACATAGTACAATTTAAAACAAAGTACGTGAGTGTCATTGTGTACTCTTAAGTGTGATTTATAGTAGGCAACCTCTTAGAATAGCCTATAGTGAAATATTTCAGTATACCCTATTGCAAAGACAACAGGTGAATTGTTAGAAGGCTTTGAAAAAGGAAGTCTGGAGAGCCAAAGTCATTCTACTAAGCCAGATGCTGCAGTTCCATAACAATATTTGTACAGATGCAGCAGCAGATATTTCTTCCATTCCACAACTCAAAAACTATTAAAATTTCTTTAATGAACAAACAAGAAGAGATGGGAAGTTTCTGGCAGAGAAACCCTAAGATCTGAAAGTCTCACATTGCCCAGAACAATAGGAAGGAAACCTTGTCACTCTTTTCTCTCCCTACAAGTGATTTCTTTCTTTAAACTGCCTTTCCAGTGATTCTGTGTGGATAAGAGGCAAAAATACATACCACTGTAAGGCTTCTTTGCCCTTTCTGGGGGTATGGAAAAGAAATGAGAGAACAATTAATTAATTAATTAATTAACAAACTAATTTTTATGCCATCTTTTGTTGCAGTCTGATGTTACCTTTCTCCCAGAGTGGGACTCAAGACAGCTCTCAAAGAGAATATTTTAAAACTTAATAATTTTTTAAAACAATTAAAATCAATACCTCAAACAGTATAAAGTCATTTCAAAGACATACATTTTTTAAAATAAATACACATCCCAATAAGAAATCTCCCTGTTTATACATGAAAAGCCTGCTTAAACAAAAAGTTCTTGGTCTACCAGACAGGCAGCCTAGACTTCCAAGTAGTGTGACAGGGAGAAAACCTATAGATCTTAAAACTATGGCAAGCTCATATGGAGAGATAAGATCTTTCAGACAGCCTTTGCATTCATCAGATCCAAGACCTCCACTTGCTCTGTCTCAACACATACCTTTATTTTTATTTTGTCAAAATATTTTCATCCTGCCCTTTTATTATAAGATCTCAGAGTGGCAAACAGATAAAACAATATGAACAATTGAAGCAATTCCCAATTACAATCAATTAACAATTGGGAAAAACTTATTAAATGACTTAATAGCTTCAAAGATTTAAAAGCTTTGTTTTAATTTTTAAGCCACACTGACTCCTAGCTATGGTTAAACATGGAGATATAAATAAGGTGAAGTAGGAGAAGGAATAGCAGCAACAATAGCAGCTTAACCAATGCCACAATCCTGAGTTCGCTCCTGTTAGGGAAGCACCATGAACTGAGTGTCACTGATGGATGCTTCTGCTAGTGCAAAGGGTTCACCAATTGCTTGAAGCAATCCTCATATAGTTTGGGGGAAGCAGCAAAGAGAAAGGGAGAATTTGTTAACCAGCAGCCAGCCCAACTATTTTAGAACATACCTAAAATGATCCCTATGACCTACTCCCACTTTACACACATACACACACACACACACTTACTTCAACTAGTCTTCATTTTCAGGCAGTCTCACAGCAGCTGGAAATTGCCAAGATATGTGAAGAATGGCCAGATCACCCTTCTCTAGGAACAGCTACAGCCAATATATCAACTGAATTTGATAGGAATCACTGCTGCTTCAGATGAGTCATCAACTGAAAATACATTCCTTCAATCTGATCCACTTCTTCAGGTTTGACAACTTGCTCATGCGTAGACCTTACCTCAAATTACACCCGAAACCCTGCCAAGGGGAATTCTTTTACTAAATGAAAGAAATCAGAGCAGTATGAATACAGGTATACCTCAGTTAATGAAGCAGATGTGTTCCTGGTGATTACTTCTTTAAGAGAAAATGTGGTACCAGAGGCAGAAATAACATGAAAACAGGGACAGGTTCTTACACCAGAATTAAAACACAAGAGCAGTTCAGTGTGTTTCAACAATTTTTTTTATTCCAAATTAAAAATATGCACATCTGAAATGAAACAACTAGGTCAATAGGTGTTGCATAAGTAAATAAATCATGTTGAATCTTCTAGAGATCACTTGAAGACATCTTTTAAAATGCAGCCAGTGTGACTTTTTTTTTTCACAAGCCTCCACTTTTTTTGATTTCCACTTTGGTGGCTGAATCTATCTATCTATCTATCTATCTATCTATCTATCTATCTATATGTTGGGGATAGCTAGATGAGCAGGTTCTTTTTCTTTCTGCTTTGCTACTCACACATGCTCAGTAAGACATTCTGGAAGAAGCAGAATGTTTATCTTATTTGTTGTAGGGAGGCACACACAACTGCAGTAGGATCCATTCCAGTAGAACCCCATTCTTTCTCAGCGAAAGCTTTATTGCACCATTTACTGCAGACATGATAATACTATCTGACACCAAAAGTCTTTGTTCCTCCAGCCCTCTTTCACCATCCTCCCAGTGCCAGTGCTGCTGAGAAAACTTTAGGCTAGACCAGGGGTAGGCAACCTTTCCCCTTTAAGGGCCGAGGGACTTCAGCTCCCAGAATCCCAGGAGCTATTGGCCAACATGGGACTATTGGCCAATATGGCCGAGGCTTCTGGAAGCTGAAGTCCCTCGGCCCCCTTAAAGGGGAAAGGTTGCCTACCCCTGGGCTAGACAGAGGATGAGGAAGAAAAGGCAGGGGCAGGCATAAAAAGCAGCTTCTTTCTCAGAGGTTTTATTAACTGAAGTATGTCTTGTTGGAAGAATACATTACACATTCTCTTTGTCCTCATTATATAGATAGGGATTCCTATTTAAGTCTCTCTTTCTTTAAGAATAACTGAGACTTTATCTAGCCTGACTGCTGGTCTGTACTTTCTTCCTGCTATAAAAAAAAAAAAAGATGGTGAGATTTCTCTCTCTTTACCCAAACCATCTCCACTTAGATTAGGTTTTAGTTATTTTATGTAAATATTTATTAAAGGCATTATTGTTTGTTTTTAAACTACAAACTGCATGTTTGTTGTTTTTTGGAGTAAGTCTTTATTCTTTAGGTGAGACTGCACACTTCTGTCAGGCAAGAAGCTATGCTGATGGCAGCAGTGCTGCTAGTAGGGTCTCCCATGTCAGATAGGCTTTTGCTGGGGAGCCAGACTAAATGTGCCAACCACCTACTAGGCAGCAACAGTAGTGGAGGGTGACACTGGCAGAGTATCACTCAGACAATGGCAGTGGCACCATAAATAATGCTCATTAGAAATATGCAAAAGGAGGCAATGGTAAACCACCCCTGGAGCCTCCTACCTTGAAAACCCTATGATGAAACCATCCAAAATGAAACAAGAGATAGTGCCAGAAGTGGACACCAGAGATTGCAGTGACCACCAGACCACTTCATTAATCTGTCATGTAACAAATTGATGCTCAAAATTCTACAATTAAGACATCTACCATATACGGAGCAGGAAATGTCAGATGTCCAAGATGGGTTCAGAAGAGGAAGAGGCACAAGGGGCCACATTGAAAACTTATGTAGGATAGTGGAACGAACTGAAGAATTTCAGAAAAAAATCAGCCTGT
>CM034710.1:100374366-100389443 GCA_020142125.1 Phrynosoma platyrhinos
AGCAACCCGGCTCCTGGCTCAAAAAGGTTGCCTACCCCTGGTTTAGATCATGAAAAACTATGGATCACTCCTAAAGAAATGGGCATGCCACAGCATTTTATTGTCCTGATGTGTAACTCAAGACAAGAGACCATTGTAAGGACAGAATATAGAGGAACAAAAAGGTTTCCAATCAGGAAGGGGGTCCAAAACTGCATTTTATCACCCTATCAGTTTAACTTGTACATTGAAAGTATACATAAAGCAAGACTAGACTCCAAAGAAAGAGGTGTGAAAACTGAGGGAAGATATGCAATTGACACCATACTACTAGCAGAAAGTAGCAAAGTCAAGGAAGAAACCCCCTTTGCAGATGGCACTTTGCGCCATCTTGGAGGCAAGGAAGGGGAGGGGCAGCCTCACACTGGGTGCCAACGCCTTCCTGAGGATGTCATTGGAGCACCCATCGTTGCACACAACAGGCACTCCAATGACATCCTTCCGGCACAGCGTCCGGACACGCTGAGCCGGAAGAGGCGCAAAAGAGCCACATGGTGGCTCTTCAGGCGCCCCTTTTGCGGCTTGTGGAAGGAGCGCTATTTTCGCACTCCTTTCCCAGGTGGTGAAAGGGAGGATCGGGCCAAGGCATCGGGCAGCCTCGGCCCCAATCCGCTGCTTCCCAGGGAGGCCCACGGCCGCCCGTCTGCATCCCCCCAAATTGCAAAGGCAGGTTTACAGTTGAACATTAAGAAAACAAAAATAATGACCATGGATGATTTATATCACTTTAAAGTAGACAATAAAGACACTGAAATAGTGAAAGATCAAAACAGGGACTGCAGTCAAGAAACCAGAGGAAGACTAGGACTAGGAAGAATAGCTATGAAGGAAACAGTCAAAATTCTGAAATGTAGCGATGTATCATTGAATACCAAAGTCAGGATTGTCTGTGCAAATTTCTATGTACAGTTGTGAAAGCTGGACAGAGAAGAAAGCTGCTGGAAGAAAATCAACTCATTTCAAATGTGGTGCAGGAGGAGAGTACTAAGGAGACTCTGTAGTGCCAAAAACAAAAATATATGAGCCTAGAGCCAGCGTGGTGTAGTGGTTTGAGTGCTGGACCAGGATACTAGGAGACCAAGGGCTGAAACAGATGGCCATAAACGGGCAGCTTAATGTTGTCCCTTTGGTTGTCAGGTTGGGGCTGCAGCAACCACATGCTATGCCCCCAACCCAGCATTTTTACAGCACAAAAAGAAGCAGCAGAAAACCATTCCTTTTTGCACCAGAAAAAAAGCGCCTTTGCCACTGTCACCACATGTAAACGCCACACTGCAGAAATGCCATGACGCCACCCACTGTGCAGTCAGTGGGGTGGTATGATGCCAATTTGGGGTGGCATCAGGGTGTGCATGGTGTGTATGCCACACACCCACGCCACCCTGAAGCTGGCATTTTTTCTGGTCTGTTTTGGCCCCAGGTTTCAATTCCTGGCTTGGCCATGGAAACCCACTGGGTGACCTTAGACAAGTCACATTCTCTCAGCTTCTGAGGATGGCAATGGCAAACCCCCTCTTGTGAAACTTGCCAAGAAAACACTATGATCGGTTGACCTTAGTGTTGCCATAAGTCAGAAACTACTTGAAGGCGCACAACAACAACAGAACAAATCAAGCCTGAATTCTCTAGAAGCCAAGATGACTACACTGAGACTGTTGTATTTTGGACATAACCAAAAAAGACATGACTCACTAGAAAATACAGTTATGCTTGAAAAGGTAGAGGACATTAGAAAAAGAGGAGAACCTCATTACAAGTGGACAGGCTTAGTCAAGGAAGCCATGGCCCTGAGTCTTCAAGGCCTGAGCAGGGCTGTTGATGGTAGGGTGACTTGAAGGTGTTTCATTCATGTCACCGTAAATCTAAGGAAACTTGATGTCAGTTGACAACAACAGCTTCTATTCCACAGCTCAATAGGCTTCTGTTCCACAGACAGAAGATCCCATTCTTTGTATAGATATATTGCCAATAGTGGGATTTATACAGAAGTCACTCATCTCTGAAACAAGTTTAGAAAGTAATAAATCACAGACTGATCCTCCCTCATAGCCCAGGTATTTCCTTTGTCTATAGCAAATGGAAATAGGCTATATAACTCAATTATACATCTAAAAGATTAGGAAGATCTGTGGAACATTCATTGATAGCAGCAAATGGAAGATCAATGGCGAACTCCAGAATAAACAAACAGGGAGGGAAGTAATCAGCTCTTATCTTTTGATGAGAAAATGCACTGTTTCACAATTCAAGGCTTATTAGATTTAGAAAAATGGGGCTATAATGGATACATGAAAGGAACATCTCCATTATTAGAAGAGACCCTGCACGTTTTAACATCTTGCATGGCTTTATGCAATTAGAACACCCACACAACTGTTGATGCTAAATATTAGGAAATGATGATACGGATACATTTGAAATAAGATGCCCAGAAACTAATGTCAGCTACAGGACTGACAACAAGAAACAAGGCATAAATATTGACATGTTTATACCATACATGCAGATGTTTATAGTTACCTGTGATCTATTATTATTGCTAGCCCTATGTATATACTGCATCACAGGAAAACAACCATATTTGGTTCACTCTGTAATCTCTGGCCTCAGTGGCAGTAGATCTACTTGAATGTCAAAGAATTTTATGTCCTGTATAGGACTGGGACTTCTAGCATTTGAAAAAAAATATTGTAAAGAAGTAAAAACATTTCAGGTACTATTTCAAGTATTATTTCAAGTAATGTTAAATTAACACACAAAGACAAGAGGGAAGCCAAGATACTCTGAAACTGAATAATAAAACCTAACAGAAATAAATACCAGAACGTATAACAGAAAAGAAATATTGTATATCATCTTGATTTACTGTCTCACAAGTTAATAATACAGGCATACCTCAGGTCTAATCTGCACTGCAGAAATAATGACGTTTGACACTACTTTAACTGCCACAGCTCTATGCGAATCCTGGGATTTGTAGTTCGTTGTGGCAAAATATCTCACAAATAACAAATCCCATAATTCTATAGCACTGAGCCACAACAGTTAAAGTGGTGTCAAACTATCTAATAAAGAAGCTTTTTTTAACAAAGTCTTTTTATGTCTATCCAGCCCCCCTTTTTCTCATCCTCTGCCTAGCTAGAATGTTTTTAGCAGCATTGGCATATGAAGTAACTGATGAAAGAGGGCTGGAAAAACACAGTTTTTCAGTGTTAGGTTGCAGCAGTATTTCTGCAGTAAGCCTGCCTTACCAGCTCCCCCACTCCAGTATGTTTTCAGAAAGAACTATGTTTGGCCACCAAAATGGAAATCATAAGAATGATTAAAGTTGCTGAAAGAAAAAAACTGTCCCCAGATACATTTTGGAAGTGTATTAAATTTAATTGCCTTTATTCTACCTAGTGCTCAGGAAGCTGCTTTTTTTGAAAAAGGAGTTTGCTGTTCAGTTCACGATTAATCTCCAAAAAGTAATTCATTGCTACAGCAATTTTTACAAGTAACTTGTTAACATTGATCATAGCATCTCTTGCTACTCTGCTGTCTACTTTTTTTGGAAAGAAATTAGGTGTAATTAGTAGGTGTAATAAGGTAATGAGACAAAACCTGAAAATTCTACACAAAATGTTTTTTAAATGTCCTTGAAATTTAACTAGAAAACATTAGTTGTTAAACCACAAAACCCCACAGAATTACATTACATTTGGAACATTAATGTGTAATGTCTCCCCCCTCTCTGGAGAGCCAGCATGGTACAGTGGTTTAACTGTTGGATTAGGAAACTGGGAAACCAAGATTCAAATCCCCATTAAGCCTTAGAAACCTACCTTGGGCAAGTCTCAAACTCTCAGCCTCAGAAGAAAGCAAAGGTAAACTCCCTCTGAACAAATCTTCCCAAGAAAACTCAATGATAGGCCTTCCTTAGATCACCTTAAGTCAGAAATTACTTGAAGACACACTACCAACAACCCCACAATAAAATAACTCATTAGTTACTTATTATTCATTATTCCAAGCTCTGCTACTGCTAAGATTAGAGCAAACTGCTATTTCACTGTGCAGTGCATTATATAGTTTAATGTGGTTATATTCAATTAGAAATTCTCAATCTTTCTGGATCCTGATGCCCAAATATTTAAATGGCTTTATCTTTCCAGGGATTTCCACTTACATTAGCTAAATGGTTCTTAATGTAATGGTTTGCATTAAAAGCAATCCATTCAAACTTTCTACAGTTCACTTTGTAATCTGATATCAAAGTCATTTTAAAACTGGTATCAGTTCAAAAAATGAATATTCCATTTGAGCAAATAATAGAGCAGTATTATCTGCATGCACAGGAACACTGAGTATATGAGAACCATTTTTTAAAAAGCTTCCCTGAATTATTAGGTCAAGAACTGGATTTGTACCAAAGTTTGTAAAAGTTCCTTTGATGGACTACAATTTCCAAAAATCTTTGTCCCAAACCTCACAATACACACAAAGCTTAACAGATGTGGAGTCTAATGTTTAGATTCTGCTCCCAACATACATGAGTAAGGGGGGTTGTAGACTGCCAGAAATAGTGCAAATTGAGTCCATTTTTAGGGTTAGGGTAAGGGTTAGGGTTAGGGAATGATGGGAACTGTAGTTTACTGTGGCACCAGAGCTCTCTGACAGAGAAGGCTCAATTTATCCGAAAAAACAACAATTCCCATGATTCCCTAGCACTAACCCTAACCCTAAAAGTGGATTCAATTTGCACTATTTCTGGCAGTCTGCAATCCCCCTAACTCTCTGGGAATGGAGTAGCCTGCAACTAAGGGCCCGTCCAGGTGACTGGAAAAACCAGAAGGCTCTGGGGGTTTCCTGTTCTTTCCAATTGATTTGTTTTGTTGTTTGTTTGTTTTTTGTTTTGTTTTTATGACATTATCCCCAACCTGAAGTATTTCCAGAGAATTCCTAGCACTTGCAAGTACTTTTTTATTCCCACATCCCTGGGTCAGATTAAAGTAACCCTGTATTTCCTGAAATGAAATGTACATTAAAAATTTTCTCTGGCCTCGCATATGCCCACCCCAGTGATCCTTACGTGGCCCCATCTAAGGATTGTTAGGATCATGGCCACTGGGGTTATATATTGGTTTGTGTTGTTTTACTGAATTGAATTGTTTGTTTTAATCTCTATTGATTTAATACTGTTTTAAGGGGGGAGGGGTTTCTGGGGTTGGGTATTGTATATGTTTTTATGCTTGTAAGCCGCCCTGATTGGGTTACCATAGGGCGGGATATAAATAATAATAATAATAATAATAATTATTATTATTATTATTATTATTATTATTATTATTATTATTATTATTATTTATTACATCTCAGTGTCTGTATGTGTTATCCCAAGACTAGCTAAGGCTGCATCTTCACACCAGAATTAATGCAGGTTGACACTACTTTAACTGCTATGGCTCAATGCTATGGAATTCTGGGATTTGTAGTTTTGTGAAATATTTAGCTTTCTAGCAGAGAGCTTAGGTGCCACACAAAAACTGAAAATCCCATGATTGCATAGGATGGAACCATGACAGTTAAAGCAATGTCATACTGCATTTAATTCAGCAGCATGGCAGCAACCTATGATGACCACGCCACCAAGAAATATAGTAACTGTTCCCAGGACAGCAGTTTCAACAGAGGTCAAGCAAGTGAAAAAGGAATGCTAGCAATAAAATAAAATTATCCTAATGCTTAACTAGGGTAATACTGCTAAAGCACTTAACACTCTTGAATAATAATTTAAAAGGGCTCAGTAGAAATTGGTAAAAGTCAATTTCTGAAATATTGCTAGACTGCAGATGTGACATGTGTTCAGTAGGAAGGGAGAGGAGGAAGAACACAAGGGAGAGGGGAAGTGAAGAAAATCCAGGATATTTCAAGAAAGAGTTCTCAGGAAAAACCATGAAGACACAGTTAAAATGTTTTAGAAGAAATAAAAGTCTAATTACTTCCAGGGAGCTTTTTTCCATTTCTGGACAAGCCAGAAATCAGGCCATTCAGAAGCACTAGCTTGAACTAGAAAGAAATCTGTTACAAGCATTTGCCTCAGAATATAGCTACAAGTTTGTTGCCTAAATGTCATAGGATTTTTAAATGGCTTTCACAGTCATAAATGTTGCAATTACATGTGTACAGGAAAGTAACTATTTGTAGAAACAATCTGTCAACCAAGTAAAACTACCTACAGGTTGAGTCCCCCTTATCCAGAATTCCAAAATTCAAAATCCTCCAAAATCCAACTTTGTCCATGTGGATGACTGAGACAGAAACATCTTTACTTTCTGATGGCTCAATGTATACAAATTTTGTTTCATGCACAAAATTATTAAAAATATTATGTATAAAATTATCTTCAGGCTATGTGTATAAGGTGCATATGAAACACAAACAAATTTCATATTTAGACTTGGGGCCCATCTCCAAGGTATCTCATTACATATATACACATATCCAAAATACGGAAAAAATCCAAATCCAAAATACTTCTGGTCCCAACCAATTCTGGATAAGGGTGACTCAATTTGTATCACTCATTTGAATGAAAAAATTGTTTGCTTACAATTAAAGAGATCAAACTGATTGACATACCTTATTTTCTTGCGTATAAGACTACTTTTTAACCAGCAAAATCTGTGGTTAAAGAGGGGGGTCGTCTTATACGTCGGGTATAAGGATAAGGAGGATAGAGGTGCTAAAACTCTATATTTTGACTGGGAAAATGGGGGGTCGTCTTATACACCGGAAAATACGGTAATTAAATATCCTATATGCATCAAGTGTGCATACATGCTATGTGTGTATCTCTGGTGCTAGTTATCTGATATATCAATATACCAGCCTGCCTCAATAACTACAGTTTTTGTGGCATATGACCTTGTCTAAAGCCAAGCGATTTTAAGCCCCTCTTATTTCATTGTGAAGTAAACCCATCCCTAATTCTGATTGAAGTTGCCAGGACTAAGAACAGGGAAATCTGTTACCTCCATTTTTCCCCACATTTGGAATGGTGAAGCCTTAAATGTTTTGTCTGAATATTAAGAAATTTCTAAATTTGGACAAATTATTACAGAAGAAGAAGAAGAATGGACACAAAATTCTCCCTCAACTTTCAACAGTTAAATTGAACAGGTACAGCTATTCCCAGTATGGAAAGGGCCAAAGCTACATAGGTTTTAAAGATAAAGACCCCCTCACAAAAAAGTGGTAATCCTAATACAACACTAACAGAATTGAATTGAAACTAGCCCCCTCTGCAGACCAGGGTGTTTGGGACGCCCTGGTCCGGAGCGCCGCGGGGCTATGGCAACCCCACCGCTGCGCTCCTAGAGCGACCCTGAAAGGAGCTCCAAATTGGCGCTCCTTTCATAAGTCAGAGAAAGGGCGCCCTAAAAGCGGCGGGCGCCCTTTCTCTGACTTATCCCCCGCAGCGCGTCCGGACGCTGTGGGAGGAGGTCGCCCTGAACGCGCCGGGCGTCCGGTGGCCCGGAAGTGTTCAGGGCGACCTCAGGAAGAGGAAGGGCCGCCGCACGTGCGGTGGCCCCTCCTCTTCCTGGCCTCGGAGACGGCTCAATAAGCCGTCTGCCGAGGCCCTAAGTTAAGAATTAAGCATGGACCAAGAATGCTAAATATAATAGCAGATGCAAATTTGAACAAAATCTGCTAATAAATTAATATATATGAAATTCTCACTCACCCCATATAAGACTATATGACCTGTTTAGCCTTGGTCAAATATTGACCTTATTAATGGATCACTTGACCTTTTTTCATAAAGCAATTAACATTTATTTTGCAAAGGAATCTCAACATTCAAATCATAAGTTTCATTTTACTTAAAACAAGGTATAAAATAAAAGGACAAGGCACAAGAAGATGGAAACTTATAACCACATTAAAGCATTACCACCTAGTATTGGCTGCTACTGAAGCTCTGCAAACCTCTCAAAGCACTACTTTATATGCCACCTGATTACATTAAATTCAAAAATCAGATTAAATCATGATTCTAAAAGAAGCAAGCACAGATAATGTGATCAGCCTGACTTGAGAGACTACAGTGAACTACAACAGAAAGTCAAGGGCAAGATTTTTGCATTTCTTCTGAAGAAGATATATTAAATCTGAATGGCATTTCAGCCTATATATTTTAACCTGCAGAATAAGAAGTATTTATTAGACACAGCTAGAATCAACACTTGTAACTGTTTAATCTTTCATTTAAAATAATTTTAATCACTCCTGTAAAGATTCCACACCCATTATATCCAAATCTCTGGCACATCCTTCTTAGAATCCTACTTCTAACTCCCATTACATGTCTTCATTTTGAATGTTTGTCCTAAACAAAAGGAATATAATACTACAGAAATAATACAGTTTGACACTGCTTCAACTACTATAACTCAATGCTATGGAAATCTAGGATTTGTAGTTTTGTGAAATAGTTATCCTTCTCTGGTGCCCCACCAAACTAGAATCCCAAGATTTCACAGCACTGAGCTATGACAGTTAAAGCAGTGTCAAACTGGATTATTTCAGCAGTGTAGATGCAACCTGAGACTTCCAAATAAAAGCAAAAAGGTCATTGAGAAATATATTAGTACTTCTTCTATTCCAATTTCAAGTTTTCTGGTTTACCTCTTTAGTTTGTCATCCACTACATTACCCTCTCTCATACCTTCATGTTATGTCCGCTACCCAACATTTTGCAACACTAACCTTTAAATTTTAAGAAAATATTCACCAATATGCACTTCTCAGAATAATAATCTGAAAAAGTCAATAATAACAAATATGTAAAATTGCAACAGTGCACATATATACTAAACACTAAGCTAGTCTCAAGTCCATAAAAACAACCTTTAAGTGTTGGCAGTACAAGTTTCCGTATAGCAAGCACTTACATTTATATAAATTCAACTTTATTCATCTGGAGTTGCTAGAGAGAGAGCTTCCAAGACTCAAGCTCACAAAAGCAAAGACCAAAAGATATGCTAGGAAATATTATTGCAAAAGTCCTAAAGGGGTTATAGCACAGTACACAGAGAACAGAGTTTTCATAGTACATTTACAATTCAGACCATCAGCACCAGATTAAGCACTGATAACTGAAATGGTTTAAATAATGGCCAGCTTTCATATGGCCATTTATTTCCATAGTAATTCAACACTATGGAAAAGGTTTCCTTTGTTTGCAGTTGTCTCTATTACAATCAACTCTAGTGTTACCAACAGAGATTAAATATAATTGAACTGCTGGGAGCCTTTTCTCTCTCTCTTTTTTTTAATTTTAAGGTAAATCAGTGGAAATTGGATTTTGCTTTTGAAGGTACCATATCTGAAGATGCACTGAAAGATTTTAATGAAGACATACCACAAAGGAGGATTTGATTATACAACTCTCATGAAAAAGCATTTGTGTTGTGTGTTTTTTCACTCCAAGCACAAGCAAACACCATACTTTCACCAAACCCCCAACTATCCACAACATAAAGAATTATAAAAACCCCAGAAATCTATTTTGCTAGCTCCAATCTTTGGCAGTAAATTTTTTTCCCATAGATGAACTGTCATGATAAACCAGACATAACATTTAAAATAAAGCAAAAGAACCACTACAGTAAAGAGGATATGTTTTTATTTTAATTTTAAAGAGAATGGATGAAGAGAATATTTGGTGTTTCAAAGCAAGGTCATACATTTCCTCTGGTTACCACTAGCTTGCCTGGAAAGCTCTCCTTCCTGAATTGAGGCAAAACCACACACAGAAGAAATGAACTGAACCCTGCCAATTTGGTAATGGAAGGAATGATGGCTTATAACTGAAGCACAACATTTTTTCTACTGGTGTTCTTTAATTCCTTAGCTATAAGACTATAAAGAATGCAAAACATTAAGAAACAGAAATGCATATGAAAATACATATTCATGGAACAGATTTCTGTTTCTATAAATTTTTGTTGCTGTATGCCTTAAAGTCGTTTCAACTTTGGTAACCCTAAGGTGACCCTATTATGGGGTTTTCTTGGCAGATTTGTTCAGAGGTGGTTTGCCACTGGCATCCTCTGAGGCTGAGAGAGAGTGACTTCCCCAAGGTCACTCAGGGGGTTTTCATGGCCAAAAAGGGAACTGAACCCTGGCCTCCAGAGTCATAATCCAACACTCTAACCACTACAGCACACTAGCTCAAGTACCTGCTCCAAAACTCCATTCCTAAAGGGGCCAGACTAGAACTTTTCTTGCTGTCCTGCAATAGGCTGATGAAGACCCATTTTCCCCCAGCAAGCCTTTGATAGCTGACTGTTCAGGGGTTAATGGGTCTTTCTGAATATGTTATATACTTCTTTATCTGTTGTTTCTTTTTCAACAGGTTATGTTCCTTTGTTGTTGTGTGCCTTCAAATCATTTCCAACATATGTTGGCATTTCCTGGGGCTAAGAGTATGTGACTTGCCCAAGGTCACTCAGTGAGTTTCTAAGGCCAGGCAGGGAATCAAACCCTGATCTCCAGTCATACCCCTACGCCATGCTGGCTCTCTATAACATGTTACTACTATCTGCTTCTAATTCTATTGTTAGTATAATTATATTTTTTTTCCTTTTGTATGATGAGAATGTAGTCAGGAAATCAATAGGAGATTAAGATTTGGAAAAGTAGCCATGATGGAACTAGGTTAGATGGTCAACGATAAAGGTATATAATTTAATAGTAAAATCAGAATCACCCATACTATAGTCTCTCCAATTTCCATGTATGGCTGTGAAAGCTGAACAGTGAAGAAAGCTGACACACACAAAAATCAATTCATTTGAAACGTGGTGTTGGAGAAGATTTCTTTCTATAAAAATCATGGACTACTAAAAAGCAAATGAATGGGTTCTAGAACAAATTAAGTCTGAACTCTCCCTAAAAGTAAAAATGACTAAACAAAGGTTGTTGTACTTTGAACATATTATGCAATTACATGGCTTACTGGAAAAGACAATAATGTTTGGTAAAGTGGAAGGCAATGTGAATTGATTCAGTCGAGGAAGCTACAGCCCTGAATTTGCAAGACCTCAGAAGGGCAGATCTAGGAAATCTCTTATTCACAGGGTCACCATAAGGTGAAGTTGCCTTCATAACTAAAACCAGCAAATGGTGTGCATTTTTAAATCTGTTTTAAGTTGACTTGATCACACATATATAAATGTCACATTAAGAGAGAAAGAGATCCAATCAATACAAATAGTTTTTCCCCATGATCGACCCATATATACAGTATTTCACTTAAAGACCAAAAGTGAGTGAATAAATACTCACTACAATTAGCATCTGAAAATTCTTCCAACATTGTAATTTTCTTTTTCTTTTTTAAGGGAATGACTAAATGGACAAACTGCATGCTGTCCATCCATTGTTATGCCTCATTCAGTCCTCCACAGTGAAGATAATTAACTTTTCAGTGTCTGCTATGAAATGGACATGGGAAAAGTTACTTTTCCTGGCTAGCAGCCATACTGGCTAGAAAAATTCTAGCAGTTCTTATCCAAAAAGGTAGGTTTTCCAAGCTTTGGTATGACATTTGCCAAGCAGATTGTGGCTATAAACTCTAGCATCTGTTCTTAATTAGATGCTATCTTGGATACAGTACAGCCACAGAATGGTCTCATATAGACTCTTCTCCCTATTGCTTGGCTAACATCCACTACTGCAACTTAAGGATGCCACAAGCATGCTGGGAGAAGTCCAGCCAATCTTTATTTGTTTAGTGCTTATCCTTCCTATTTAATTATATTCTGTTACAATGGAATCACCATCTGAGTCCAGGTAGTCACGAATGCCACATTAAGAAAAGAGGTGAGTTCAGCTGCCTTGAAGGACAAAGCCATAAGATGTCTCTGGAATAAACCATCCTAGACAATTATGCAAACACTTTGTTGACTGCAAAATAACCTCTTCCCAGGCAAGCTGGTAATATAAATAAAACAGACTGCCCTAGGAAAAAAAACTGTAAAAGGAGTTTAAAATTAGTCTCTGCCTCTACTGCCAATATTGTAAGGGTAATAGCCTGGTAAAATGCAAATTTCCTCCCATACACTGTCCTAATACTTATCATAATGAGTTTGCACCAGTTCTCAGACACAAGGGAGCAACCCCTCCACACACAGTAGTTGTCATCAAATATGGTCTGGTTTGGGGAGGGGGCTGCAGACACAATTTATTATGGTAAAGTCTCAATGCAATGGCCTACACTCTCTTTTAGTTTTGACTAGAAAGACCTACTGAATCCATTAGATTTATTTATGTGTTGATACCTTTGAACAACTGCTTGAATGGTCTACTCTTGTGGGCACTACTCAAAAGGATGCCAGCCATAGAGCAATCAAGCAAGAAGATAGCCAGACTTCCCATCAAAGAAATATTTGGCAATATTCAACTCTTCAATTCCATCTGGACACTTTAAGCTGTGAGTACTATTGCAATTATTTTTACTTTTAATTCTCTAGAACTAAATATGACTTAAAGATGGTCAACATTATCCAAAGTGTTTAACCACAAATCCAAGAAGATAACTAGGTTCTTTGAAATCTACTTCATTTGTTCTGGCATGTAAAATAAAAACACTAAAAGAAGCGAAACAAGAAACAAAAAACTGGGGAGCACCTATGTAATGGAATCCACAAAAACAGTATTTTATTTAGGAGTTTTTGATTCAGAAATTTCTGAAGTTTGATTCTAAGTAATCCCCTGAAGAGGGCCTTTAGAGCACAAATAGGCCAAAACAACTGGGATTTTCTATTAATAAACCACTGTCGTTTGAACATCCTGAGATGGTGTCTTAGGCCCCTTAGGGCCTTTGCAGACTGCTAGAAATAGTGCAAATTGAGTCTACTTTAACTGTCCTGGCTCAGTGCAAGGGAACTGTAGTTTATTGTGGTACCAGAGCTCTCTGACAGAGAAGGATCAATTTCTCAGAAAAAAATACAGTTCCCATGATTCCCTAGCACTGAGCCAGGGCAGTTAAAGTGGACTCAATTTGCACTATTTCTGGCAGTCTGCAAAGGCCCAAAGTTGCAATGATTCTCCTTCCATAAAATAAAACAGTACCAAACTGGATGGAAGATATCTCTGTATGATACACTTCCAACTTGTAAGAATTAAGTCAGTTTCTGGTAATATTAGCTAGCTCTATCCAAGACCATTGATCCTTGGTTTCATACAAAGAAAAGAATGTGAACTGCAAAGAAGGGTTCAAGAATCACCAAAGAACACTTGTAAGGGGAGAAGAGTATGGAAAGAAAACTATTCCAACTGAAGGCAGCATATTCCTTCCTTTAGTTTCTGCCACAAATCATTTCCAGAATCATGCCAGAACTTGGAAACATTACCTTCTGAGACCACGGCTTTCACAATTCATGTCAACTAAATGAAATTATGGTTGAAAAAAGGAACTTTTCCAAGCGCTGAGCAACAGTAAGGTAATGGCTGCCACTGCAAAGCATTCTTCCCCCACTGATTTAACAGTGAAATATGTCAAAGCAGAAGTAACCCTAAGCAAACTACCCAAATAGATCCAAGCTTCATAATTATCTTCTGTGACAACAGCTATCTGGCTAAACCATGATGCAGTGCTTTCAGTGATCACCCTGGGTTCAAAAACATACCATTTTTTAAAGTAAATCAATTTTCACAGTGAGGGTCAAAGTGCAATTAATTTTTAAAACTGGTGCAAACGCTCCAGGGCCTTCATGTTGCTAGTAGTGTTACACATATACATTTTGCATTGTCATGTTATCAAACTAAAATCCTCCTGGGGAGAGGAAGTATGTACCGTATATCTCCCCTCCACCAGCCTTCCCTAATGGCTGGCAACATTCAAAGCCCATCCTGGCCTTACTCCCCAGCTACAGAGAAGGTTTGGTCACACCATCTGAGAAACAGATTGGGAGGGGTGCCCAGAATGGTTCCATGCCTTGGGCCTGGAAGGGGATGACTTTGGTCCCAGGAAGGGCTCCTCTTAGCATGGCCACTCCACTAAGACAGATCCAATGAGGGGAGCTAACATGTGTGCAAAGAAGGGGCTCTCAGGGTGAAACTGCTTCAGAACCATGACCACCTTAATCTGGCCCTTTGAATGTTCTTTCTTCCAGGGAGGGTTGACAGGAAAATGAACTAAGGAAGGAACTTGGGTGTTGAAAGTTAAGCCTTTCAAATAGGAGGAAATCTACCACTGGGGGTGGGATGGGCATAAAGATATAGATAGATATAAATAACTTTCTCTCAGGCCAGAATCCTATAATTGGGAATAAGTCTCATGGAAGTTACCTATCAGTGATCATGTATAGGACTAAATTATCAGTGCATTTGGGGCAGCAGAAAAGTAAGGGAATCAATTGTTGTTGTTGTTGTTGTTGTTGTCGTTGTCGTTATTATTATTATTATTATTATTATTATTATTATTATTATTATTATTAAAAAATGTACGGTATTTCTTACCTGCCTCTTCCCAAGGCTCAAGGCAAGGTACAACATATATTAAAATACATAAAACCATTAAAACACATAGATTAACTCACAAAAATATAGGACACATGAAAACCATCTAAACATAAAACATACTAATTGAAAATTCATAGTTTAAAAACAACTAGGTAAACGTACCGGATGAGAGGTCTTTAATACAGTTTATGTTTAGCTGTGTATTCTCTCCAAGCAGGTCATTCACAGTCCAAGGACAGATGCCAAAAAGGTCCTTTGGATGACAGATGTCAATCTAGTTTTGGCCTGCTGAAGTAAATGTCCCCAAGAGGACTTGAGTGTATGGGGTAGGCTATACTGAAGGAAGCAATCCTGTAAGTAAACTAGACAACACAATGTAAGACTAGTCCTCACATTAACAGGGGTGAGGAACCTTATCCACTCTGAGGGCCAAATTCCTACAGGGTAAGCCTTCTGTCATGGCCTCAGTGCAGTGGTGACACCCAGATATACTTCTCCATGACCAGATCATTGGCTCAGACTTC